>JADNYI010000164.1:0-80324 GCA_015501065.1 Infundibulicybe gibba | reverse complement strand
GAATACCATTATCCATCGCATTGAAGTGAGGGTATCCATAGCTGCCGCAAAGTACCCCCGCCCGTTTGGTGCTCCTTGATCTAGGGTGCGTCTTGTCCAAGCTCGGTGTCGATACCTCATTCCCAGAACTAAGAAAAAAGGACATACGAGGGCTTTCCGATCCAGATGACTACTTAGCCTCAAGAGGGCTGTCAGAAGGCAGGAGAACACTATCATGGATATGGTGCCGTTTGGGTGACACCTCGGGAGATGCTGAAGACCGCGGCCTGCACGATGGTGAATGCGCTCACCTTGTTTCCCTGTCATGGTCAACTAAATCTAACTCCTAAGGACTTCACATCGAATGGTGTAAAAGCAAAGCAAGGGCTGACTGATGGTGTGAAGAAGTCGAGCTGCTACAGGAAGAAATGCGGCGGGTACGTGCATTCTTTGAACATTGCGCTCACACATGGGAGATGAGGCTGGACTATGTCAAGAGAGGGGGACCTCTGGGATTGTTCTCGGACCCGGCAACATTGGAAGGACACATGGCCTATGCCCAATGACAAGCTGCCCAATTTCGAGCGATGCGCAGCCATTGCGACAAGCTTTGGACATCAATAGATACATACACCCAGACTGGTACAGGCCCTATTATCCCGCCAGTATTTTTCACTGACGATGATGACGATGATGACGACATTTAATTACTGGGCTGTAATATAGCTTAGATAAATTATGCATTTGTGGGCCCAGATGCCAAAACTCAACAACACGGCACGGTAAGCCGCTCAGAAGACATTTGCAAATCAATAATGAATAGAAATTTGCAATCTCTTGACCCTTTAGTGTTAGTTGCAAACTCATTCTGGTTGAGAAGTGGGGATTCCACCGACACTGTTGAAGGGTCAAATCGGTGGGTCACCCCCATGATATTGCACAGCTGTAATTGCAACCTAGAACACATTTATGCAATATTTTGCAACATTCGCATTGTTAGAGATCCGAGCTATGTTTTGCAACACGAATTACAGCTTAGAATACATTTATGCAACATTTTGCAAAACTTTAGAACAGCCACACAAGAACGGGACGGCAAACCTGGGGGCGGGAAGGGCAGGGTGGGGTATCCAAGCACAGGAGGAGCGGGGTGGTTGTGTATGAGTGAAGAGTATGTATCAGGAACGGTGACAGGCAGTCAAGTGGGGAGGCCACCGAAGCTAGACAGGGGGGGGCACCCTAAGAGCCGAGTGTAAGGGGTGGCGATGGAGCAGGGAGACGCTGAGAGGCAAAACGGGAGTCATTGAGACTCTCTAGGATTGCTCAGGCTTGTCCAGTCGAAAATTATGTCAATGCATGTCCCTGCGCACAAATCATCCAGTGCTGGAAACGTCGCCAGAGCTCGATATCAGACTGTGTGCTTACAATGTCATGCACGGATCGAGCTTGGTGTCAGACTGTATGATAATGACACTACATGTGGATCACCCGGTGCTGAAAACGTTATCTGAGCTCGGTATCGATCCGTATGGTAATGCACTGCATGTGGATCGTCCGGTGGTGCCAAAGACCCCAGCCAACAGTGTATCACACTTGACATCTACAAAAATATCGCCAAGAGGGCTTGCTGGGTGCCTGTTAACTACCCCGCGGGCTCAAAGTAGGTGTGTATCATCCCCTCGCTGTATGAGCATGCTGGGACGCTGGAAACATCACCTGAGCTCAGTATCAGACTGCATGTTGGTGAAATTGAGTGCGGATCGTTCGGAAAAAATTGCCTGAGGTCGGTGTCAGACTGTATGTTAACGACGCTGCGCGTGGATCGTCCAGCGCTGGAAACATTGCTCAGCTCGGTATCAGACTGTATCATTATGTTAATTTGGCGCTGGAAACGTCGCCTTAGCTTGGTACCAGACTGTATATTAACGATGTTGGGCGTGGATCGTCGAGTGAACATCACTGAGGCTCGGTGTCAGACTGTGTGTTGCGCAGATTGTCTGGCGCCGGAAACATCACCTGAGCTTGGTATCAGACGGTATGTTAATGGCACTGCACGCGGATCATCCGGTGCTGGAAACGTCGCCCGAGCTCAGTATCAGACTGTATATTGATGATGTTGGACGTGGATCGTCCAGTAAACATCGCCTGGACTCGGTATCAGACCATATGTTAATGACACTGCATGGATCATCCAGCACTGGAAATGTCGCCCGAGCTTGGTATCAGAGCGTATGTTAATGGCAGTGTGCGTGGATTGTCCGGCGCTGGACCGGCTGGGCACAGAACATCCAAGACTGGAAACACTGCCTGAGCCCAGAATCAGACTGTATGTTTGTTGTGTGTGAATCTTCCAATAGTAAAGGTGCTTCTAGAGCTCAAAATTGGACAGTATGTCACACGTGGACCGCTGGAAACGCTGCCCGAGCTCGATATCGGACCCTATGTTGACAGGACCTACCTGCCAATGGGACTTGAAAAATGTGCACTTGCTAGCAGAAGAACATTTGCATGGCACCTGCTAGAGGAAGAGTTTTGCAAAATGACGATTAGAGGAGCAGGTTTGCAAACTCACCACCAGAGCACCCTTTTGCAAACTGGACCCTTCCTATGACTAGAACACACCATGCATCTTATTTATGGTCTAGTAGAACATGATGTTGCAATGCCCTGCCAGCCTCAGGTGGTTGGATGGAAATCCCGTTTGTTAAGTTCATAAATTCGCGGTGAGTTATGCCGCATGAGAGGTTGACAGTGACAAGTAGAGCGAAGGGACATATCAAAATGCGGAGTAGGTAGGATATGTTGAGCGTGAAAGGAAGGAGCGCTTGAATTGGACAAGTCAGCATCATCTCACACCAAGGTATTGTTCAGCGCTCACCTTGCTTTCCCGTTTTGACCAGTTTCATTGGAGTTATATTGGGGCTCAGAAGAGTAGGTGGGCATAAAGTGTAGACTTGTTGATAAGAGGGCTTGGAAAGACAGGCTTACTATGTAGAATTTATTTTATTTCACATGAGTTATTATTGATTTTGATTGATCAAATGATGAAATCTCTTCTCTTGCATGTTATACATACATCAAATCGTGCCATATATGCTGATATATGATTAACCGACAGGTCGTGTGGTGCATGGACAGGTAATTACACTGTTGTTGTCAAAGACAGTGGCGTCAGTAAAATGGTGTGTCAAGACAAGAAGGCTTTGTGGTTATACTGGAATTTGACAATTCATGGGCTCCACAATCATAGCTTGATTATTACAAAGAAAGGAGTACATTGAAGATCAAGGTCCATGCATGTATTTAAATAGGAGTTGGCACATCCCAAGTGGGTCAAGATGAAAGGTGCGGACTTGTGTACTATCAATCTGTTGGCGTATCCTCTGCTCACCACGGTTTCTAGTCGTCAGCTTGAGGGCATGAATTCCGATGAGACTCATTTGGTGGGTATCAGCAACCAGTCGGATCATGATGCGAGTTTGGTATGTTTTATAATGGAATGTGGAATTGTTGGTTGCACCCCCCGAACATGGCCTTGGAACTACAGTTGGGTATTGGTCCTGACAATGGACAGCCCCTGACCGCGGTTTGAAGCTGTGTGAGGGCTGGCACTGACGCTGCCTAAGGCATGTCACGAGTCTACTCATGAGTGACTCGGATCCGCAGTCACAAGTACTCACGAGTCACAGAGCAATACTCGGATCCACGAGTATTTACTCACGGGTACTCATGGGTACTTGCAGGTGTAATATACTCATGAGTACTCACAAGTTACTTGTGAGTACTTGCAGATATGGGCCATATATGGCATATTAAGGGTCCATAAGGGTCCAAAACTCGCAAGTACTCAGGTGAGTACTTGTGACTCACAAGTATGAGGATCCCAAAAGCAATACTCAGACTCACGTGAGTATTTGAGCTGTGAGTACTTGGATCCACGAGTCGCTTACTTGTGAGTATTCCCACGGGTCTACTTATGGGTACCCGCAAGTAACTCGGACTCGCGACATGCCTTAACGCTGCCCTTGTACCAATTAACTGCCTATTCCAAGCTTGCAATGGGACCGCTTGCTTTGCTATTCAGAATGAGACATTGAAGTACTGATCAACCCGGTCTTCGTAAGAGGTCCTGATCTATGTTGAGCATAGGACTATGTATTTGTAACATGGCGCCTATAGCTGCAGCCCGGTGGGTGGGTGGGTAGGGCATGCCACAAGTGCACTTGCGGATCGACCCGGATTCGTGGGAACAAAAACCCGTGGGTCCGGATCCCCACAACTTGTGTACTCACCACCACAAATCACTGCAAGTTAAAAACTCACAGAAAGACTCAGATCTGTGAGTCACATACTCATGAGTATGTGACAAGGGGGTGGGTCAGAAAACACAGTGAGATGAGTCAAACAAGACCAAATAAGACTCGTGGGTACCCACAGTGGGGACTCGGATCCATAAGTAAAATGACTTGTGAGTGTGTTAACTCATAAGTTGGGAACTCATAAGTTGTGAATACCCACAGGTTTCCCACGGATCAACCCGTGGGTACCTATGAGTGACCCACACTCGTGGCATGCCCTAGTGGGTGGGTGTGTATTTATTCATTGATTATGTAGATGTAATTACAGCCTTGCATCAGCAATATCACATACATCTTATTTTGTCTTATGCAAGGATACAAGACTGAATAAGACCTGAGATGACTGTCTTGATTAAGCCATGTACCTCTTAAATAAGACAAGTAAGACAGCCATCTTACATTAAGCCATGTACCTCTTAAATAAGACAAGTAAGATGGCTGTCTTACATTAAGCCATGTACCTCTTAAATAAGATGTAAGATAACTGTCTTATACTAAGCCATGTACCTCTTAAATAAGGCAAGTAAGATGCATCTTATACAAGCCAATAAGACCAATAAGACCAGGAAGCCTAGCTGTCTTACACCCTTATATTACCCTTAAACCATCTTACCTAGGTTTGGTTATCTTGCAGCAGACCACTTAAGACAATTACAAGACCATCTTAAGATCATTTTAGGTGGGTATTCAGGGGTAAAAGCATTGATAGCAATAGCTATAGTAATTTACAATGACTACTACTAGTAATTGATGGGTATTAGTATTACCCCCACGCGATGCGTCCACCAGTTACTCGATCACATCGAATCCAGGACTACACCGCGCGTGTTGGGCACACCCATGGCCTCCACTCCATCCATTACGTGGGGGGTGCCACCGGCCTGTGTTGGTTAGCTGTGTGTTCCCCTTCTGTGCCTTCCGGGGGGGACCCTATGGAGGTGAGGTGAGTTCGGGCGCATGCCCGAGACATTCGGCCGGGTAACGTGCGAGAGAGGTGAGGTGCAGGGGCAATGTGCGGGGACGAGGTGCGATGGCGGCGAGCATACACGGTGGGACCTATGTATCAAACAGGCAGCATCAGTTAGGTCAGCACTAAAAGTAAAGAGAGGAGGGGGACATACGGAGGTGCGATGACAGCGCGAGTGTATGTACCATCAACTAGGCGTCTCTGTGCGTTGGTTAGATGCTGAGTGTAAAGAGTAAAGGGGGAGGACGTACGGAGGTGTGGTGACAGCGTGGGTGTATACGGTGGCTCCCATGTGTCGGCCAGGCATCTCTCTGCGTGGTTGGGTCAGCACCAAAAATCAAAAACGAAGTGGGACATACGTTGGAGCCCTTCCTTGGGCATGACCTGCTTGGGGGTGGTGTGTGAGTATATGTTGGCCTGCATGGAGAGATGGATGGTGAGACAGGGGTCCATGCTGAAAAAAGATTCTGCAAGACTCATTAGCAAATGACGGGATCACCTACAATACTACTCACCTAGGCTAGCTTCTGTGTTGAGCCAATAGCAAGGCATGCGCTGTTGCGCGCGCATTCGAACAGATACGCCCGGATTATCGATGGTGTAAGTAGAGCTGCGAGCATTGTGGTGACGGTCAGGAAATGCAACGTGTCAACAATCAATGATGTGGCCGCCATTTCATTCGGAGTTTGAATCAACTTGGAAGATTTTCACACTCGTGCAGTGTGTACTGCTAGTGTCCATGCCCGGCGCAGACATGCCTCCGTGACCTGGGGACCAGCTGCATACTTATCGTCCCGCGCAACCATGTACCAACGCCCCACTTGCGCCTTGTATGTCCACGCCGGTATAACTTAGAGCCTGCGGTATGTCCCTTTTCATTCTATTTTTCTTCGATGAACGCCAAGCATATCCACCAACAGCTAAGAGCTCGCCGAAGTCCCCTGTGCACCCACCCGCTCGTCGCCCCCGCAGGCCGGCACCCTGCTTGCGCCTTACGTGCCCATTAAAACTGATGTGCATGTCCCCGTTCTCAGCACATCCCTCGCCCGATGCGGACGCGAATATCGACGGCCATGAGGATATGAGGATGCATGCTAGTACAGGCGGAGCCTACAGTGCGTTGTCTTTCATTGGCATTGGCTACTGCTTTATCACTAATACACGACCGCCCGCTTGCCAGCCGCTCTCGCTTCCATGACTCGCAGTATGCCCACCCACGCACCAACCCACTCCAAAATCATCAGCTACTCTGCGACACCCACCCATTTTGCACGGCCGGGCAAAGGAGGCTAACATATGAAGTGCTAGCGACAAGATGGAGGCGCCTTCGCAAGCTCCCATACGACACACCTCGTCCGCACTAAATGTAAAGTGTCTTTCATTTTGTTTCCCCTGTGTGATCTACTTACTGACGGGTGAACACAGCACCTGCGCAAGCTCTCCTCCACGACAAGCCCCATCTGTACCAATACAGTGCATTGTCTATCTTCAGTTCGTTTTTTCTTGGGAAGAGACTGCTTTTACCTGTGGACATTGTAGGTGTATAATAGCGACAAGAGCACCGCTGCAGCACGCGCCCCCCACGAATGCTGTCTCACCGGCCATGTGCACGTACCTCCCCTACCCCTGACACCCCATACCCTCCGGCGCCATCACTCCCAAGCCATCGCCGCGCCCGCGCGCTGGCGGCACCTGGTAACTAGCTATAGAATCTTACTTGTAGATTTGTATTATCATTCTTAATAGAATAAATTGATCTTACTTGTCTAAATAAGACTGCTCAAGTGTACTTAAGAGAGCCTATAAGAAGCTGTAAGTTTCGAGTATAAGATAATGCCTATCTTAAATAAGAGGTACATGGCTTGTGTCTTGGGGCTAGAACTTAAAACTTATTGGCCTATCTTAAATAAGAGGTACATGGCTTGTTTAAGATAGACTGGCTTGTGTCTTAGAGCCTGAACTTGAGGCTTATCTGGGACTTGGTTGATCTTGGATGCTTGAGGACTTATTTAGTCTTACAAAGTTACCTCTCCCAAGACAAAATAAGACTCAAGGTAAAATAAGACAAATAAAAAGTAAAAAAGAAAATGTAAGATGAGTAAGACCTATGTCATATTGCTGATGCGGCGTTGAAACTCGCAGTAGAAGAGGGCATTGTTGTCATACAAGATTTGCATTAACCAATGCATAACTCGTGGGCATTGTCCTTCAATCCGTCTCATCCCAGGTGGGCGAATGAGCCTTTGCGGTTGGACATATTCACTGATGGCACTATGGTAGGAGTTTAGATCACATAGCTCCTAATTTGATGAGGACTCACATCAGCACCTCAAAATCAGGAAATATCAAAGTGCTGTGTGAGCCAGAATGGTAGGTATTACCATGCATTGTATGTGTTGCTTGGCTGCTCCTTCCCAATGCTTGTCAATATGGATCAGTTGACATCACTGAATATACAGGACTTACCGGTGATAAGCATGGTTATGGTTTAGCATCGGTTCACACTCATTTCACATCAGTTCGCATCTATTCCTAGGCATTGTAGCTAATTTCTGTACTTACCTTCGCATCGCACGACTAATGCACAACCACTGATCGCTTCATACGCATGGATATCACGCTTTCAATGCGATTCAGATCGCATTCTTACCATAGTGATCGCATAGTTTCTCTTTATCATACAGATTATCTTACATTACATACATACTGGCCTCATGCCCGCGTAGCTCCAATTTATATAGAGTCGCACATAGCATGCATAATACAACTTCCCCTTCGCATTAGAGCTCTCAAGTCTCGTGTTCATTCCTTTAGCTTGCGAAGATCTCCACAGTTCTTGGAGATTCAGGCCTTCACTGCACTAAAGATGGCACCCACTCGCAAACTGCGAAGCACTTGGTTTGTTGGTTTGCCCCACAGGCCGCAGTGTCCTATCACCGGCCTCTCCCGAGGTAGGATTGCACATACCATGCTATTGCCATATCCTGGGATAAAACTTCATCTACAACCTCCAGTTCGGCCATTTCCAACTTGGGCATATCTTCATACCCTGCCTCATTGGGTGGTGCTCCCTCTCTATCAAATTCGACTGGTTCCAAGGCTGGGATATCCTCATATTCTTCAACAGGGTTAGCAACAACGATGCAGGGGTATACTGGCACACCTTGCGCACGATTGGTGTCGGTCATGGCAGTATTTTGTTGTGGGGGCTGATCATGGTGGTGTGTTACTTCCGATGCAATATAAGACTCACCATGCCCCTGTTCATGTTGTAATTTCAAAAGCTTTTTTGGCAACCTGTGAATTTGCCTCATCAAATGATGCGGGTTCACTTTCACATGATATAATCTGGCCCAGGCGTCACTTCAGGTCCTGCAACGGCCCCCATGGCTTGGTACAGCACGCACCCATCGAGCAACAGTGTGGTAAAGTTTGGTTTATATGTAAGAAACATGTTTGGTCATATCATTACTCGGGCACTGAAATCATCTCCCAGTTATTACTGCGCTCCCGATGGAATCCCTGATCCGATTGACCAGTGCAAGAACAAGGGAAGACAATGAGAAAACAATACATACGAGGTGTCCTAGTCCTGAGTAACTGTGCGACATGCGGGAGAATTATGTTAGCGCCCTCGTTATTTCGTTAGCGTCCATACCCAAAATGATAGATCAAGCAGTGGTTCAAGTGAGCTTGTGAGAGTGACCCTCAATCACACGGTTCGGCTGTGTGAGCCAAACGGCCAATCGGTGAATGGGCGGGCGGGTGTGTGCAAAGGAGATGATGAGTCAGGACGTTGATGATCACTCGGTAGGTGCAACATACTGCAAGGTGCCATCCCCATTAGTAATTGACGGTCCCTGTCGATTGTTGTTTTGCAGGGGGGGTTGACCACGTCGGGCATTTGTGTTAGTAATTACTTACTCTAAATAAAAGTTCAGTAAAATTGTCGAGATGTGGTCCACTGGAAGAGAGTTCGCGGGGGCATGGGAAGGGGTCGGAGAGGGCGAGTAAGCTGGTGGAGAAGGAGGGGAGGCGGAGGTGTGGGCGAGTCTGGTTCGTGTTAGTGGGAAACGAGGGAAGTGAGGGAATGAAATCACCAGTTTGAGAGGCCCCTTGACTTGCATCTTGAACAGGTCGAACACCTTCTTATAACCCTGCTGAGTTCCTTGATGGACTGGTAGAAGGGCAGACATTGAGGGAGCCAGACGTAAAGCGACAGCCAGGACTGGTTAAAGGCTACGACATCGGGATCCGAGTAGGAGGGGTATTTTCCAAGGGTGCGCAACATGACGACAGTGGCCGAATAAGTTTTGCGTGCTTCTGGTAAGTGCTGAACAATTTGGGCTGAAGTTGGGCGTGGAGGGAAATGTTGAGATACAAGCTCACTACAGTATTTGGACTTAGAGTAATGTCCGCTTTATGATTACATAAGCGCGTCCAGTATTTTACATTCGAGGATTGTCTCAATATCACAACTCATTATACACATCTAATAATATCTATTTAAATCTCCCATCTACTTCATCCACTGCCAATAGGAAAGGAGATGATGTGTAATGTAGTGCCAGACATATTAGACGAGGTACAACGTGAGAGTGCAATGAAAACATACACCAAGGGGCCATGTCGCCGTCGGTTGGTGATTGAAGGAGGGGGTTGACCATTGTTCACCGTTGCTATACATCCCAGTTTAATGGGGAAAGGCCATCACTGGCAGGTCAGTTTAGAAAGGTGGCTTGACGACAGGAGAGAAGAATATGAGAGATAATGTAAGGGGAAGACTGAGGGAGGTGCCAAACTCAGCTCTCGCAGGCAAGGCTGGCATATGTTTGCAATATTTGTATCTAACTAGAGCACCATCTTGTATGCATATTTGTTTGTGATAAGAGTAGGCTTCTAATATACAAATTACACAAATATTGTGCAAATGCGTTTGCAAACATCATGCAAGCAGGATGCAAATTTTTGCAAATCCTCTTACCATAAATGGTGTAGTTTATTTAAAACCTGCCAGGTGGGCTCCCATTATGCCCCCTTGCTCGCTGTTGGTAATGGTGAGTGCGATTCTCCTTTGGAACTTTGTCCTTATTTGTAGCTGAACCTATTTTGACAATTGATGCGCTGATTGGTGCCCTGACTCATGAGCGCCCCGCCGGGCCTTGGCTCTTTGGCACTGCGGGAAACCACACCCCCTGCTGCTGGCTCAAATCCTTTGTTTGTTTAGATACTATATTCGTCATTGCACATGATTCGTCATTGCACATGATCAGCACCCCGACTGGCACCCCGACCCACAAGCGCCCCACCGTGCTGCTTTGCCTGCCCTCCATTATTTGCAAATCCGGTGTTGCCCAATTGGGTGCACCCGTTTGGCTTTGGCCCGCCTGCTAGCTTGGCACCCTGGCCTGCCTTGCTGGTCCGTGCATACACTCCCGCCCGCTGTTTGCAAATCCATTGGGGTGCACCCTTTTGGCTTTGCCCCTGCCTTGCATGTGCCCACTATTTGCAAATCCGGTGTTGCCCAATGAGTGCACCTGTTTAGCTTTGGCCCGCCTGCTAGCTCGGCACCATGGTCCGCCTCACTGGTCCGTGTGTACGCCCACTCGACCCCTCGCACGGTCGGGGCCATTAGCACTGCAGGAAAGCTTGTTGTACCCCCCTCATGTTTTTCTCTTAATTGTTTAGATATATTCATCAGCTATCAACTTAAATGGGTCTGTGCGGTGTGAGTATCTTTTTTTTTCTAAGTCATTCATTGTTCACACCATCGATTTCCCCCCAGGCTTTCCTTTTGACCCTTTGTAGTTTAACCTAATTCACTGGTAATATATTCACCTTCATGAATGTCTCGAACGTCTCGAACGGCGGGCTAGTACACTTTGGGCAAAAAAAAAATTCTCTAAGTCCCAGTCATTGTTCATGTCATCAGTTTCTTGAGAAATTGGACAAGTGCTCTTCATCAAACAAGATATATTTCATTCACAAAATAAGACAAGGCGGGGTCGATTTATATTCAACAACGATTGTATCTAGGAGTCTACTCCGGATATGTATTTAATCTAAGCAGCAACTACCCTTTCTTACTGGCGGTAGAGATTTTCTTGCGAGGGGGAGTTTGGTCCGGCTTGACCGGTGCATGGCTTATGTGGGTTGAGCGACGTGTGGGCACGGGACTAGAAGGACGACGCTCCTTCTGCTTTTTGCCCCGGGGAGCGGGCTTGTCTTTTAATTGTGGATGGTCCACTGTGGTAGGTGGTGGGACCGCGGATGCATCACTAGGCGGAATCATACCAGCCATGTAGTCTGTGGCGAGAGACTGGGGGACTGTGGATACGCCGCTGGGCACTGAAGGGGGCAACATCATGGGGAGCAGAACCAGAGGCGTGGCGGTGAGGTAGGTTGAAGTTGGTGGGGCTGTACCGTTGGTGGGCGCGGAGGTACACATGTCGGCGGGCATTGGGAGCGGTGGGAAACGGAATATGGTATTCCCCGCCGAGTCCATGTTTGAAGCAGAGCTCGGGCCGAAAGAGGGACTTGGAAGCGCCAGGGGTCGGAAATTGGGCCATTGTGAGCTAAATAGTCGCTAAGGAAGGACACGGGTATACCCGCGGGTAAATTTTTACACACCATACCCGCACCTGCAAAGACCATACCTGCTGTTAACCCGTATCCGAGGGTACAGGTAATACCCATGGTGTTGCAAAAATAACCACGGTATGACACACCGCGGTTTTTATATAAACCATGAACTGAAACTGCAGGTTGGACCTACGGTTTCAGGAGATACAGCATACTAATTTATAAGCTAGTACTAGTCGACTCGGAGGAGATACTTTCACTCCTTGGGCGTTTGCATGAAGGGTTGCAGTGGCCTACTCGTGATTCATGAATCACGTCTACAATGTCAGACATCTTAATAAGATCATTCTACCCCAATCACCCAGGCATATGAGGGCCCGGGATGATGCTGCGGAAAGGCGGTTGTGGGTGAAGGGCAGCAGCTGTCGTCCTTGCAAGAAGAGCCGCTCGACGGATGTGGATGTTGCTATATGGTAGTTAGTCATTAGCTGATATCTAAAAACATTGGATTTAGATCGAACCGGGTATACTGAGATAGTCGAGGGCCATCTTGGAGTAAGGCTCAGCACGAGCACGGGTTACCCGCAGGTACCTGCGGGTAGACCCGTGGGAATACTTGCAAGTATTGGCCTAAACAGGTACTTGTACTCATGGATCTATTTACTTGCAGATCTGAGTCAAGCATTTGGACATTGCAGGTACCTGTGACAGGTACTTGTGACTCACACTGGACCCTCAAGGACCCTTAATGTATAGTTCCCACAGTACATACAGGCTCAAATTCCATTCTAAACCAACAAAATCCTTGTAAATACCCATAAGTACTTGTGAAATACCTGTCCCTGATGACTAATTGCTGACAAATGACCTGTGACCTGTGGGTAATCATGAGTAATCCATGAGTAATCAGGATCTGTGACAAGTACTTACTGAGTTGTAAGTACTTGCCAAAAAATACCCATGAGTACAAGTACTTGCTGACTAAGCTACCCGCAGATCTGGGTAGTGACCTTGTGTGACCAAATACCCACGAGTACGGATCCGGATCACCCACAGATCTACCCATGCTGAGCCTTATCTTGGAGAGCCTCGGATATGCAGCACGATGATCCCACCACCAGGTGATGGGGTCGCCTACCTTTTCAATCGGCTGAGCAAGATATTCATTAAGTTCGTTGGACTCTTCAATCCCCTCCATCGGGATGTCCAAGTAGTCAGCAAAATTGTCTGGGTCCCCCGAGGTAGGCTAATTATTCTTTGAGTTAATTGAAGATACATTAGGGAGATATACTCACTGTGACAGCTGGGGAATCATTGCGCACATTGTATTTTGCAAATACATCCCTGACAATCTCCTCCGCGGTGCTAATCCACTCTTTTGACCATTTATGTTGTTGAAAATATTTTAATTTGAGCTGCGGGTGGAGGACTTCAGTGGGTTAGTATGTAATTATCAGAATATATAATAAAGCAACGTACCCATAGCAATACGGTAGATATCTGATGCATCCATCAGGAAAACCTGAATCTGATAAATATCTGGAAAATATGCATATTTAGTGATATCCCTTACAAAAGCAGTAAAACAAGGTATAAATTTGATATTCCCCATGTATTCTGTGGTATAAATATCACCCAGTATTTGAGGACAATATAGTGCAATTTTCTGGATATTTTATTGTAGAATATATATAGTTAATGTATTATGTCTATAATTGTGTATTTTACTTTCTACTCAGGAAAGGGTAGTAAAAATACCAGAGAACAATATGTTATGGAGTAATAGTTTGAAATGTGCGCATTGTTCAAAAAGAGGGATAAACCATCTATTTTATTGATGCCAATGGTAAAGCAAAATATTATACCATTAATGTACTGTTAAATAAGTGTGTCTATCCAAGAATGAACTGACGAAAAAGGAATTACAGTCCTCAAGAATGGAGGCACTCATCCATTCGCGGGGAACGGCGCGACCCCACTGAGGGAATAGGTGGACACTACGACGGATATCAGAGATGGGAATTATACTTGCTACCCGTTCTCCTCTTGACATGCTTCGAGAGATTCTGTACATTTTGTGATGTGGCTCTGGGGCATTCTTGAATGGTGTAAACCATTCGACGTATGCAAGGTGTTTGGGCGGTTGGAAAGCGCCTGTAAATAGGGATGCAATAACATTATTCGGGAGCGTGAATACAAGAAAAACCTGAGCAACGCGATAGCCTATTAGCAAAAGTTTTAATTAGCTTGTATTAAACTTGTAATGTAAGATGGGAGTGCCATACCGAACACCCCGGAGTGTTGGCCATTGCCGTCCTCGTTCACAAGAACCATGTCAAAACGTGGGGGCACACTCCTTCCCCGATGGTCGGTACGCTTTGGTTTGATATGAACAGAGTCCAGTAGATCAGATATCTTCTCGCGGCCGTGAGCATCTGTATTCCAAAATTTAATGTTGTGAAAGACTGAGAGGGTGTTGAACGGGAGAGATATGTCAGCCGCGCAGCATTCCAATTGGGCAATGGTAACAAGGGATGGATCATTCTTGAAAGCAACATAGCACGAAAATGCAGGTATAAAGAACGTGGCCTTGTATTGGGTTAAAATCGCGGTAAGAGATACACCGCGCATGGTTGGATGTTTGGTCATTTGAAGGTGAGGTCGGTGAACGAAATCAGGTTGCTGTGTGCTAGTATCCGTGGTGCAAGGTTCTCCGACTAGTTGCCAAGCGATGTATCGTTCGTGGAAGTATATTTTTTCCTTCCGTTCGAGCCATTTGGTCATCTGGGCAAATTCGTCCTTATGATTCGTCGATCGATAGGCGTTCTTGGTGAGGTCAATATGGAGACGCTCCGTATATTCTGTATTGTAGTTATCAGTTGTTCCTAATGCTTCAATGGAGTTTCTATAGTGCTTCGTTTTGTGTAGCTTTGGGAGATTGAAATTGGCCCGAGTGCCAAGTTGAATGAAAATGTCCTTGTCGTCATGGAAGGCCCGCAGGGCATCATCGAGGAGGTCAAGAGTCTCTGTTGACTGAATGGGGTATTGCGATATATAAGGCTCAGCACGAGCATGGGTTACCCGCGGGTACCTGTGGGTAGACCCGTGGGAATACTTGCAAGTATTGGCCTAAACAGGTACTTGTACTCATGGATCTATTTACTTGCAGATCCGAGTCAAGCATTTGGACATTGCAGGTACCTGTGACAGGTACTTGTGACTCACACCGGACCCTCAAGGACCCTTAAAGTATAGTTCCCACAGTACATACAGGCTCAAATTCCATTCTAAACCAACAAAATCCTTGTAAATACCCATAAGTACTTGTGAAATACCTGTCCCTGATGACTAATTGCTGACAAATGACCTGTGACCTGTGGGTAATCATGAGTAATCCATGAGTAATCAGGATCTGTGACAAGTACTTACTGAGTTGTAAGTACTTGCCAAAAAATACCCGTGAGTACAAGTACTTGCTGACTAAGCTACCCGCAGATCTGGGTAGTAACCTTGTGTGACCAAATACCCACGAGTACAGATCCGGATCACCCATGGATCTACCCATGCTGAGCCTTAGCGATATATATAGAAAATCAAGAAGTGCGCGCACAGCGCGAAGAAGGCGTCCATTTGCCTCGTTGTGGAAGCGGCATATCAATAATTATCCCAAGTATAAATCGGCACATTTGATTATGTTCATGCCCCGTCACTCGAGATAGGCCACTGATTCCTTTGGCAAAAAGACGTATGTTATGATTGGGAGGAAGTCGTCGGCAGCGCGCGTCGATTTCGGGAGCGCCATATATCTTAATTAGCCAAGAGATTAGGTGTTTCATAACTCCTTGATAGAGCTCATGGAGGATGTCGGGTGTGATTAAGCAGTAGATATTGCTGTAAGGAAGATGCTCCCAAAATGGATGGAACACTGGCTTGACGCCGGCTAAGGCACAATTGCGCGCGAAAATTGTTGAGCCCTCATTGACAGACGCAAGAGCATCGAGGATTTTGTCCAGGTCTCAGGCGGGGTGCTGGATATCACAATCCGCTCCAAGCATGCCATGGGGGACTGTACAAATCGGGCACTCTCCATTCTTGACGAGACTGACTAGGAGCTGTTCCGGATAATCCCCAATGTAATCCGCAAAGATTGGGTGGCACCGTCGAAGAATACCATCCCCACCGGCGATGATGACACCGCTAATGCCTGCCTCCTTGAGGGGTGCAACGATGCGTGACATACATGCATGGAAAAGATTTGCAGTCATGCGTCGACGCGAAGCATTGTTGGTGATATGCTCCAGGCGCATTGTTGGTAAATAGCCTATAAGAATCTGTCCTTGGCAAGATGGTTTGCGACGAATTTCTTTTGGAAGCGTGCCAATGGTCATGTAAACTGGATAGGCTGTTTTATTTCCAAACAGCGTGATGAGCGTCTTGTCGGAGGACAGAATGACTGGGATGATTGTTGCGCCTGGAGACTCTTTTTCGACCACCTTCTATATCAAGATCTGAGTACGCCATCGACAAAAGTAAAAAACCAAGATACCTACCTGGGTCTCCCACCACCACTTTCCTGTATGCATATCATGGAAGAGGCGTACACCTGTGTCTTTGTCAGTGTAATGACGCTCTGGCATGAAAACCAGGAGTTTTGTAAATTGGGGATCACTGTAAAGCGCCTTGATACAGGCAATGATGTCATGGAAATACACGTCATATGATTCACCACCAAGAACGATTTCTTGACGCTCAAATCGGGGGTGCGGCGGCAGGTTTCGGTCAATAATTTTATTGAGCTCTACTGTATTTTTATATGACAAGCCAAGCAATTCGTGAACCTATTATCTAGTTAGCAGCTGAATGTCTTAGGAGTGCATGTGGACATACCCCCTGTAGCTTCAGCAACTCGGTGAACGCCGTGGAGCCAGGGCCCCGTAACTTAGCCCATTTTGCCACCTCCCAATCCAACTGAGATTTGAATGGTGCCCAGATATTTGTTCCACCGTCAGTACCAAATTGGGTCTTGTAATCGAGGTAACCTGATTTCGGCGCAGACATTGTGGGGATAGGCACACCTAGGCGATAGTGAAAATTGGAACACCACGAAGGTAGGTAATTGGGCGACTCACCAGCAAGGCTGCCGGGGTAGGCATCCTAAAATGTAACGATAGTTGGGTGTTGTAAAAAACGCCCCTCGAGATTGGGCCGCAAAGGAGTATCTTCATTATCTGAGTCAATGATCTCACCGGTGGGATCGGGGGATCGGGGTGGCAGTGGCGGTTCCCAGTTATCCCCTTGACAGAAATCGTCACTGCAGGAATCGTCACTGTCGGAATCATCGTCAGAATCTAATGGCATGACGGTTGTAGCCTCGTCCAGCATGTTGAAGTCCTCCTCGGTGTAGTTGGCTCCGAAAAAATCGCCAGCAAAGGCCACGGGCTGGGTATCCATGGCAGGCATTTCAAAGGGCTTGTTGTTGCCATCTGAGTCGCCATCGTCGAGGGAAGGAAGGTAGGCCGACGCTTGCCGAAAGAGTGCCAGGCATTGCGGGTTGACCGTGCGTCGCAGGTGAGTTGTGAGTCCAGGGACTGTGGGAAATATCATGTTACACCCACTGCATGTTGGCATGCTGGAGTACGACACATGTTGAACTGCTCTGAGGATATTATATATGCAATCGCTGCTCGGCACCAATTCCTGGGATTGCTACCGGCTCTGTCTGCAGGTAAATTCACCCTCGCCATCCGCGGTTATCCTTCAGTCTTCTTGACCATCATTTCGTGTAGATCTTCCCATCAATTAGCTCCAAAATCGGACACAGCGGCTCTTCAAAGGTCACCACTCTTCAACAGTCTGGAATCCGCCTGCCTCCACGCTCGACCAGCAAGGCTCATTCATAAGGTGGACGGTCAGGCGCATCGCGCATCGAGGGGGACTGGCCGCATCATGGTGAGTCCATCATGTAAATGTTCAAATCACTTATTGTTCAAGACCAGATCTATGAACCAACCAGGTCTCACCCTGTCAGCCCACGGTGCCAGTCTTCACATGTGCCGGCTGCTAGGCAGATGGCTACAACGCCCAAAATGGACTGTCCCCATCCAGTGAGCCTGGGGATCATTCTCACAAGATAACACCGCTCATCCATCAGCTCGCAGCACCGACCTCCACACGCCTCAGCATCTCCACCAGTCAAATCCTCCAGCTGACGTCTACGCTGCCCAAAATGAACTTTACCTCATCCAGCAGACCCGAGCATCGCCCCCATAAGGCCACATCAACAACCTGTTATCTCATGGTATCGCTTTTTACTGTCCCAGCCTCTTCACCAGACAAATCCTCAGGCAGACATCTCCGCGGCGCGAGTTTCCATATGACCCCACTCCCTCACCAGACGAATCCTCGGTCCGATGTCCGCTCCACCCTGGATCCCCCACGTTGGGCGTAAGCGACTTGAACATGAAGGGCAGCGCCTTCTTCAGCAGAAACAACTTCAGGACCATGACCATGCCCTCAGGTTGCCACTCTGATCATGGCCCTCCACCGTGTTAGGCAAAAGCGGCTCAAGCGTAAAGGGAAGCGCCTTCTTCAGCGGAAACTACTCCAGGACTGATGATGTGCGTTCAAGCAGCAGCTTTACACCCTCCTGCCTTTCTGGCTGTGGTCCCGTCGCCGTGTCAAGCATAAGCGACTCGAACACCCATCCCTAGCCTGACTCTTGGCCGAGCATCAATGGCGCCTCAAATGTATGGATCCGTTGATGAGCGAGACCTAGGAAAGATGCCTGTGGCAAACCAACCCAAACCTCTACCTCTCTAGTGACGAGTGGGCGCTTCAGGTCACTGCAATAGGCCACAAAGTCGAAATACGTCGAAGTCGAACTCAAAGTCGTCGAAGTCGAAGCACAAGGTGCGAACACAAAGTGAAAGGGGAAACTGTTTCGTGTTGATCTAGGTACATGTTCGACGACTATATAGTAGTGCTCAGGGTTGAGCAATGTGTCTACAGTGTGTCTAATTACATCTATGAGCATGAGGTCGACTATGATGTCATCGAAGTCAAAGTCGAAGGTCAAAGTCAAAGTCGAAGGTCAAAGTCGAAGTTGACGAATTGAGGTCAAAGTCCAGGATTGGAGGTCTATCCTGACCACTGCTCATCACCGTCTTGGCTTCCGTGCCCGTGTCGCTAATAACATCTCACTCTCTAGCCCCTGAAGTTGATGGCGCTTCAAATATATGGATCCTCTTAATTTCCGGACCATGACCACACTCTCAGGTTGCCACTCTGATCGTGGCCCTCCGCCGCTGATGAGCGAAACCTGTGATAGATGCCTGTGGCAAAACACCAATCCGATCTACCAGGATAGCGCTCTCAGAGTATGATGACTCTGAAGTGAGACGCGGAAGCACTTATCTCGTACTGAGCAATGCTGTTGACGATACCGACGAGATGAAATGAGAGGTCGAAACGAGGTCGAAGACAAGAGCAAGAATGAGAGCGAGGACGAGAACGAGACGAAGTACACGAATTAATGAGGGGACGAAGAAGACGACGACTTCCTAGTCGAAGGTCGAACTTCTTCTCAAAGTGACTGAGTTGCAAAAACGAGAGGTGAACTAACTTGTTATTTTCTATGATACAAAGAGGGACTATTTATACTGGTTCTGGACTTTGGACGCGATGGAACGAGATGGCCATGATGTTCGACAACGTAATAGAGTCTCTTACTCAATTTGGTAGCTCGGCCATGAGTAAACAGGTCGTCGACTTGTTTTACATGTGTGTCGTACATGATGTCGCCCTACAGACATGTACGATTGCTTCATGGTCGTCGGCTAGTTTTGAGCTGCCCTTCTAAGGAGGTGTGCGGTGCGTGTAGAGGTGCTGATGTCGACGTGTCGCCGGGGCTGTGCGACTTGTGCTGGCTTCTAGCGCAGTTGAACCGTTGAGTCGAGATGTTGGTGATCGAACGTCGAGATCTTCGAGTTGGTTTGTCTGCTGGTTCACTCGCCCTTGTCGACTTGGCGTGAGTGTCGACTTCGAGATACAGCCTCGAGGTCGAGGGTCGAAGTGGAAGGTCAAAGTCGAGATCGAGCTTCGAGTGTCAAAGTCGAAGTACAGGTGTCAAAGTTGAGTTTGAGATTCAAGCATCGAAGTCGAGAGTCGAGTTCGAGTTCGGGGGTCAAAGTCGAGGTCAACTTTCGAGATCCAAGTCGAAGTCGAGGTCAAGGTCGAGAGTCAAGGTCGAGAGTCAAGGTCGAGAGTCAAGGTCGTCGAAGCGTCGGTGTTGTGGGATTTGGGGATCTATCCTGGGCGCCGCTCATCACCGCGTTAGGCAAAAGCGGCTCAAGCGTAAAGGGAAGCGCCTTCTTCAGCGGAAACTGCTCCATGACTGATGATGTGTATTCGAGCGGCAGTTTTACACCCTCCTGCCTTTCTGGCCGTGTTCCCGTCGCCGTGTCAAGCATAAGCGACTCGAACACCCATCCCTAGCCTGACCCTTGGCTGAGCATTGATGGCACCTCAAATATATGGATCCATCTTGGCTTCCATGTCTGTGCCACTAATAACATCTCACTCTCTAGCCCTCGAGGTTGATGGCGCTTCAAATATATGGATCCTCTTAATTTCCTCGCACATCACACTCACTTGTCCTTCATGGCGCTTCAAATATACAAATCCGCCC
Source organism: Infundibulicybe gibba (assembly GCA_015501065.1). NCBI lineage: Eukaryota > Fungi > Basidiomycota > Agaricomycetes > Agaricales > Omphalinaceae > Infundibulicybe > Infundibulicybe gibba. Next base: position 59,752 of record JADNYI010000164.1, on the reverse strand, counting down.
GAGTCCCACAGCTTGATCCTCTGTGTCCGTGCCGCCGATCACATCGCTCGTCAGTGCTTCAAATATACGGATCCTCTTAATTTCCATCCCAGCTCGCATCATCACGTTTCACTCCCTGGTCCTTCATGGCGCTTCAAATATATAAATCCACCCTAATTTCCTCCTGCAGCTTGATTCTCCGCATCCGTGCCGCCGATCGCATCGCTCGACAGAATATACATGATTAATTCTGCCCTTACATTATTCCACATACGTCTACTTGGGCTATTACCCGTATATCAGCTGTTTTGAACGAAACTCAAACTTACATTACGGAGCTTTGAGATTACGTAACCGGGCGTCAACACTTACGGGCGAAAAGAAAAACTAAGTTACCGACCAGCATCTTCCAAATATGGCGAATGGCACTGGCAGCAAGCGCAAAGCCGTCGATGTCATTGACGACCCTTCTGGTGATGAATCTGGGGTGCCACCAGCAAGTCAGGCCACAGTTGAAGAAGGTAGGTGTTCATTTGCGGCTACGCCAAAAATAGCAAGACTAAAAATATCCCTTCCCAGGTCAACGGCCGTCGCATGAATCCAAGACGAAGCTCTACAAGAACCCCCGTAAGTGCCAGCCGCTCTGAGTCTGTTGCTATAACTAACTTGTCCTGCAGCTTGGGAGCGAAAAGCCACGCCCACGCCCTGTAGCAATCCCCCTCCAGCAAAGAAGATGAAACCCTCTAGCAGTGAGTCATGTCCACCATTCATCAATCTGCTAAAGCATGCTTTCACAGAGAATGGTGTAAAACCGAACGCCCCCCCAGAATCGCAAGGTCAGTCATTCCTATCACCGTTGAGACCAAACGGTTCATGAATAGGACTTCAGGCCATCAGCATCGCTACAAAGCGGCAGCCATAAGCGATGAATCGGATGAAAATCCCACGGATACACCTCAGTGCGCTAGAAGTGAATCAATGGAGTCGCAACCACGTCCGATTGATGATGAAGGTCCATCTGATGAGGAGACCGCATTCGACACCCGACAAGAGGAAGAAGCTGCTGCTGAAGAAAGATACGATTTTGAAGCCAACAACCCCGAATCGGAGGATGAAGTACTGCTCAACATGAACGAGAAAGAGCTTGATAAACAATTCGCATCTGAGGTGGGTTATGTGTTTGCTGCCCCTAGTTTGCATTGACAGTTCCATGTAGCGCAGCGCTTGGTCGGGCCGACAGTCCCAGTCGGTCAGCCAATCTCCATCCATCACCACCCCTGGTTTCGCAACTCCCGATACCACGGATGGCACCCCTATATCATCACGCCGGACGGAGTCGGTAGAGCCTACCACCATCATCCATGACTTGGACACCGATGATGAGGACATTCTGCCCAAACCGGGACTACATCGCAAGGGTAAAGGTAAAGTGCTTCCTCCACCAGCGTCGAATTTGGATGCTGAGCTGATGGCAGAATTCATGCGGTTTCGTGTAATTCGCATTACTAGCAATTTTCCTCCGCTAATTACTCTTCATACAGGAACTCAAAAATGCGAACCTCGCAGGGACGAATCACACCGTTAATAAATCAAAACCAGCGCTTCTCACCACCCCGAAACTCTCTGCTGTGGAGGCGAAATTAGCACTGCGTCCAAAGCCCAAACCAAAGATAGGGTCACGACAGCTCAAGCATGAGCTAGAGGTTGGTGCTTTATTCCCAGCATTACATTCATTCTCATTACCTGCTACCAGCGGCCGTCATGGCCTAACCCTCCCTGCGCACTTCCAGGGAATTCGGGAAGCCAACTACCTCCCGCCCGGCCCCCCGCTAGAGCCACGATGCGGTCACTCGTCATCAAATCAGAGCAGTCCGAATACCAGATTCACCAGCTCGCTCAATGGACCGACCTACGGTACCATCCCGATGACCCCTCCCAATCCAAGCTGCTGCTCAATTCCCAGGAACCGTGTATCAAGGAAACTGTCACGCTATCCTTCATGTTTTTATGGGGATTTTATTGCTGGAACAACGCGTTCCCTGATATTAACCTAAATATTGAATTCCTGCGCAAATCTCTCCTCAAAGCTGCGAAAAACCTCAAGTATGATGACCTTACCACTAGGCTCTTGACCGACATCGAGTATAATGCAGCGCTTTCCACCTTAGCGAGTTTTCAATATTAATATTCCTGAGTCTTGTCTCATTAACCTTCCAGCCGAATGCTCGCATCAGCGCATGGCGTACCAATCCCAAGAGAGATGCTAGTTCTGCCATTGTCAGTAGTTATACAATCACGCGCCTCAATCCTCAGCGCACCGTGGCATGGCTCCAAGACCTTGCCTACATCTACCCTGGGGATGTTGCCAATGCCGAAGATGTTCGTATTCAGTTTTGAGTACCATTCCTCACCACAATTCATGTTTCTCCAGAGCGCCCAGCATAGTCTGGACGGATCACGGCCCTATGAACACCCAACAATATTAGCAGTGCTCAAACAGTGCTACTTCACAGGCCTCTCATCTGTTGGCGCACGGCTTGTAAATAAATTCAAATCATCACGCAAGGATCGGCCGGAGGAGAAAGAAGTGCCAGACGCGATGCTCGCGCTCGTGGCAACTGGTGTAAGGCTACCCGTTGACTACTCGCACTACCTCTTTTAACGTTGTATTAGGTTTACGCAGCCATCAAGAAATGGGAGACAGGCAAACGGATCAAATCTGATTTTGGTGGGAAGGTGTTCGAGGCGACATATCAGCGACATGTCGAGTTCCTCGGCGACATCCTGGAGAAGGGACCAAATAAATTCCATGCAATGATGCATAGAATTTACCTCCGAGCCTCGTGAGTCGCCTCCTTTATCACAACACTCCAAGCTCATAGCTAGCTAGCAATCATACCCTGGTCTCTCCAGATGATGTGTCAGCTCCGATTTCGAGCCTCCCCAAAATAGACATGATGGCAGAGGATTAGCGGTGTATATACCATTGTGATTTATATTTGTCATTTAGCAATATAATCACACTACCCCATCTATTTCCTCGTGAATACTGAGAAATACTGAGATTTGTGATAAGATATTTGCTACTGTTTACTGATACTATGTGGTAAGCTACCCGCTTTGTCAATAATCTCTCAACTAAATATGATCAATTAGCCATTATTACAGATATAATACACGCAGACACTCACAATAATTATGACTCTCTTGTCTGTAGCATTGCAATAAAATATAATACATTCTCTGCATGCACCCTTCTTTGTTTATAAAATATGAGTATTAATTGATGATTTGCAGGTAAATAGTAGTATAGATAAAGTCATCTATTTAAATCCTGAGACTTTGAATACTGATAAATAGCAAGATTGCATATATATCAATATATATCAATATATATGGCTATTTGGCGGAAACGGGTTTTCCTGATGTCAGTTTTCGAGTAGTATTTGTTGATTGAGCTACGCGCAAATTCGAGAGCATGCTCAACAGATGGTGATAATATCCTCTTTGGATTAGTCAGAAGAGAATCGATGCGGTCCATGGTAGGGATGACGTGAGCGATTGTTGAGACAGTGCTCTGCGAAAAAAAGAGGGTTGTGTCCTTGTAAGTCTATGGCGAAATGAGCGTGAGTGCGGGCAGCATGCAGAATGAGTAGATGTACCTTCAATACATATGTTAGATCATCGATGGTCCCCCAGTCGTTGTCATCGAGTTCGTAGTCGCGAAGCTTGAGAGTCTTGTCGGCGGTGATGCTGTCAATAGTGGCGCGGTATTGTAGGGCCATTTTTGCCATATCGTAGGTAGAATTCCACCGAGTGCTGACGTCACGCACGAGGAGGCGGATTGGGAGTTGATGGGCAGTACAGGCTGCACGCCATGCTGGGAGAGCGATTGTTGTTGAGTGAATGATTGCAAATGATAGCTTGCGCAGCTAAGGGGAGCTGTAACGGACACGTTTGTACTTATTTACCTACGCCTTCACCGGAGTGACTTCATAAGGAGTCACCCATTACATGTAACGAGAAGCTCAATTTACACCCGTAGTACCACGTTACCAATAGACCTGGTCAAATGTAGTACTGCACCGTAAGACCGAGTCTTCGTAACAGCATGATCTGTTACATTTTTTTATGTTCTCAAGCTATTGAGAACTTCGCAACTACGGAACCCCTCAGCACCAACACCCTCGCAAAGCACCAACCCACGCACAGCCACCCATCAACCATCAAACCTTACACACCGCAAATCACCCCAAAAACGGCACCGGTACCCTAAATGGATCAAGACTTCACACCAGATAGGGTATCCGGTCGGCAACTGGATGAGCCGACTGTCAGTCGGCATCAGACACCCCAATGTCGCCCTGGACATGCCACGTCACCAGCCAGGACAAGCGAAGGGAGGACCCCTGGTCCTTCCACGGTCAGACGACGACCCATTAAGACCGAACCACTACAAGAAGAGCTCCTAAGAGCTCAAAAAACGAGTCATGCGAGATCAATATCTCGCGAAGGATACGACGGACTGGAGACATCGGAGGAGGAAATGGAAGACAGGGAACTGGAGATGTCGATGCGGGAGAAGGAGATGCTCGACAAATATAGAATACGGAACAATAATAATCGTTCCAAGGCCGTGAGGATAGCACATAACCTAGCGCGGAAAGCGCTAGGAATAATATACGAAAGAGATGATTTCGTATGGACTGAGGAATACGTCGAGAAATATCTCGACCAACTCAAGAGGGCATGCGAAACTCTGGCGGAAAACACAGAAGAACGCCGCCAGTCCCGCCAATCATCGAGAGTTATCTCTCGAACACCAACGCCGGAACCCGAGACGAGAGGCATAGAAGTGCCTCGACCAAGACCAATCGAAGAAGAACCACAGGAAAATATCCCCGTGCAAGAACAAAGGGGTATACAAACCCCTGACTACGCCATCGAGAAGGCAAGGGAGCAACTACGTGCTCCCAAACGAAGAGACGAATCTGAGGTAGAGTATATTCAGAGACAATGGGCGATGAAAAGAAACAACAAGCCCCCCACCAACCACACTTGACGGACCCAGCTGGACGAATACCAATGGCAGAAAAATTCTCTGACAGAAAAGTATACCAGCAATGGCGGAACAGGGAAATCACCAAATATGGGCACTCAAGATACGATGATCAAGGGATCATCTTCATCGCGACGCAACCAGGCGACCCAGCGAAAGCGGTTGATAAAACAGAGTACATGACCTCTGTCCCAGGGGAGGAAGGAAGGGCAAATAACAACTCGCCCGCAAGGAGAGGCGAACAAGTTCGCCATCCACAAGCCTGTTGAAACCTGACCTATAGATTAGATAGACGATCCTCAGTGACGGTATAATCAACTAGATTTGTTTGTATGTACCTATAGATTAGATAGACGATCTAATCCATAATTAGTATCTAATATGAATATTTATGAGTAAAGATGCTCACCCTCAGTGACGGTATAATCAACTGGGGTGAGCGTATGAATGCAGGCTGTATATAAGGTATTTTAGATGAAAGGGAGAGACCATGAAAGAGATTATATGAAGAGTAAACTGTACGTATTATGGGGGGGAACGCGGAACGCGTGTTGGACGCCGAGTGCATGCTGAGCGCATACACGTGATTCCTAACAAAGCCAACACCACGATGTCCGAAGGACATCAAAACAGAGAAGAAACCAGGAGCATCAGAGGATACTCCATGCCGAGAGCAACAACACTGGCGAGACATAATACACCAGGAATAATTGAGGCAGCGGAGAACCACCGCTCGACGATGCACGAGAGACTTCGCTCGACGATGCACGAGAGACTTCTAACTCTCATACATGAGCGATTGGATGTGAAGCTCACAATACCGGAGGGATGCAAGTTGAGGAAGGCTGACGGACGAAACATCGGCGAATATAAAGGAGGATCCAAGTTCAGCGACTTGGAGGAATGGCTAACAAGCCTAGTAATATACCTCGAAGCTAGCATGCTTGGAGGACGTGATAGGGATCGCGAGCGAATGCTCGCAATATCAGAATTTTTTGGAGGCAAAGCCAAGAAATGGTTCAACCGGCACGTAATACATACGAACCAGACTCAAAAGCACTGGATGTTCGAGAACGTCGTAATAGGCTTGTACGATAGATTTGTACACGCGTCCACGATGCAGGACGCGAGAGAAGAATTCATGTCTTCAAAGTATAAGCCAGAAACAGGAATTCAAGGGTACTATGATACCCTACTGGACCACGCACAGAACATGGCAGTGTATCCAGACCAGTATGCAATACTGGAGAGATTCCTAAACGGAATAACACCGCAAATGAGAAATGAGTTATTAACTCAGAGCAGACTATCGCCTGAAATCAACACAATAGACGATTTTGTGGTGGAAGCGAAGTCTATAGAGACTTCACAGAAAACAGCGGAGCATTACGCCCGCAAAGTAAGAACAAGCACGGCCGATAGACCGTACAAAAACAACGAACCGAGACAACCAGCTCACAGAGCTGATAAAGAATATAAGAATGAATGGTATAACCGTCCAAAGGAACCCAAGAGGTACCGGGACAACAGGGTACAACAGGACAAGACATACCAGAAGGATCGTAGACCCTCAAAACCGCGCGAGATAAACCGTGCCCCATACAAGGATACGCGGAACGATGACAAACTGTCGAGGAAACCAGTGGTCCAACAATCAACAGCAACGAACAATTGCTTCAACTGTGGACAACCAGGCCACTTCTCGAAGGACTGCCCACGTCCACAAAGGGCGCGAGACCAGCTGAAAGCAGCACGCACGGAGGCTCAGGACTCCGAAGAAGATGTTGACGATAACCGACCCCAGACCAGCGAGTCTGAAGGAGAAAACAAATGAGACCGAGTATCAGACAACTCGGTCAAAGGAAACAAATCAGACAACGATCATGAGAACATCGAAGTCAAAACCGGTACCAATAACTGGTACGAAGAAGACTCAAACTCGGACTACATGCATGCATCGAGAGTAGTCCAAGCAGAGGATACGAACAAAGTTCGTATGAGAAAGGTTACCATACGCGCTGCGAAAGAAGCGCGGGACAGACCAATATACAACCAGGCAATCAAGAACTGCCTGGTAACATATACCAAGGTCAACGGAATGGACGCTTGGACATTGTGGGACTCGGGGAGTACCACAACGGGAATAACACCAGCGTTTGGTAACATAGCGAACATCCCGGTATTTCCACTGAAGGAGAAACACATTCTCCAATTAGGAACAACTGGAAGTCGCTCCATGATAAATTTTGGAGCAAACATAGAACTGGAAGTAGCAGGTACGACATTTAAGTTGTATGTAGATGTAGCGAACCTGGATCGCTACGATATGGTAATGGGAACCCCATTCATGAGAATGAACAAAGTGTCGCTCGACTTCGAAAATAATGAAGTCATGATAAACGGAACAAGAGTAATAGCTGAACCAGCTATAACAGCGGATACCGACGCGCGAGCGCGTTGTCACAGATCCGTAGATAAAAAGGGAGAATGACTACATGACAAGCGAAAGGCCATGATCGAAACCACGAGTGATGACGAGGACAATAGACCTGTACTCCCGGAGGGATCAAAATCCCTACTAATAACCGAAGAAGAGTATATAAATACTCTGGGAACAGGGGAAAAGCTGCCCGCACCCGAACAACACCAGAAGAAAAAGAAAAAGGTGGCATACATTGAACCAGACGTACTGGAATGCCAACTGACATCGTCAAAAATCAAGGTTGAAGACCTTGTGACCAATGAACAAGAAAAACGACTGGAAGAATCCAGCCACCAAGCGGAGCGCGGAACAACCGCGAACAAGAAGAAACGGACATTTTGGGATAGACCCATCCCAAGGCAACAATTCACATGGGACCATGACCCACGAATGCCCAAAGAATGGAATGAAATGGTGAGCGCCATGCGCTCATACGAGGAAGACAAGACAAGAGTCATAGAGACTCTATACCGGTACCCACTACCGTCCGAAACATCGGACAAATACGAGTTCATGAACTCGTATAAACCCAGCATAAGAAACAAGGATTGGATGAGGAAACAATCCTCAGTAAAGCCAGCATATGACTACCCACCGAATCCCAAGCCCAAGAAACCTGACAAAGGAAAAAGCCAATAAAAAGCTTAACCAAGGATGATTATCCTCGGCTTAGGCAACACTGGTATGACGAATACCAGGATATCATGGGAGGAGTGAAGAATCAACTCCCCCCTTGGCGCGAAGTGAATCATGAGATTCACTTAATCGATGAAAACAAGCGGTACCACTACCACCTGCCGAGATGTCCGAACTTGTTACGAGACGAGTTCCACGAAAAAATCAACAGATACGTTGATGCGGGGTGGTGGAGACCCAAATCAGTGAGCCAAGCTGCACCATTGCTATGTATTCCCAAGCGGGATGGAGGACAAGCGCCCCCTCCATATATACCACAGGGACCGTACCCTCAATACAGACAAAACCCGGCCAGGGGTCCACAACCCCAATACCAACAAAACCCGACCTGGGGACCAGAGCCCCAATATGAACAAGAACTGATATGGGGACCAGAACCCCAATACGAACGACCAATGGTGCAACCAACGATGCCACCACCCATGAGGACTCGTCAGGAGACCTTCTACCAACGACAATGGGGCAGGCATCCGGGAGCAGCACCCATCTACACCCAAGGATGGGCAGGGGCGATGACCCCTGACGAACTCACATACGAAGAGGATAGGATGGAAATCGATGATCTCCCCCAACCACCACCTCACGCTGAAGCGGAAAGGCGACACGACACGCGCGCCCCTCAACAAAGACCGCAATACGCGGCACCACCGGGACTCCAAAGGGGTCCACACATGCAACCATGCGGCCGGCACGAGAGAGAAGCTCGCGCCAAAACCCAACAAGGCCCACGCACTGAGTCGTGCAGCTCGCACGAAGAACAATATGAGGCTCGACCTCAAATGAAGAATAAGCAAAAGGCTCAGGACAAAGAACCTGAGAATGAGGACGAGGGAATCAATTTCATCCAAGCGCAACTGGAGTCGCTTGGAATTGACTCAAGCTTCACGGGGTTCCTGAAGGACCCCACCTAAGGCTCAGCACAAGCACGGGTTACCCGCGGGTACCTGCGGGTAGACCCGTGGGAATACTTGCAAGTATTGGCCTAAACAGGTACTTGTACTCATGGATCTATTTACTTGCAGATCCGAGTCAAGCATTTGGACATTGCAGGTACCTGTGACAGGTACTTGTGACTCACACCAGACCCTCAAGGACCCTTAAAGTATAGTTCCCACAGTACATATAGGCTCAAATTCCATTTTAAACCAACAAAATCCTTGTAAATACCCATAAGTACTTGTGAAATACCTGTCCCTGATGACTAATTGCTGACAAATGACCTGTGACCTGTGGGTAATCATGAGTAATCCATGAGTAATCAGGATCTGTGACAAGTACTTACTGAGTTGTAAGTACTTGCCAAAAAATACCCGTGAGTACAAGTACTTGCTGACTAAGCTACCCACAGATCTGGGTAGTGACCTTGTGTGACCAAATACCCACGAGTACGGATCCGGATCACCCACGGATCTACCCATGCTGAGCCTTAACCCCACCGCCCAATACGTGGTATCAAAACTCGTTGACATCGCGACGAGTGAAAAGCAAGAAAGAGAGAGATTGGAGTCAGAAAGGGAACATTGGACTCACTCCAAGAAAAACCTTGAGGGCCAGCTGACAACGGCCCTCGCAAAAAGACAGATCTCCCCGCCAATGGGCGAAATCGATGCACGCCGCGCAAAGAAGAGCCACGAGGTGTCACCAAGGAGGGAAATGATTCCCCTACCACAAATGAGACCGAGGTCTCAACCACCACAACAATACCAGCAGCCAATTGCTGGACCATCAATGACGAGGATCACCTCATCACAATCAGACAACACCCCGAGGAGAGAACCACCTCTCCCATATAACAAAGTAGCAGTCCCACGAGGACTGGGACCTAAGGTCCCAAACAATAGGGTCAGCCGGAAACCATCCGCCCCTACCCCGAGGATCGAAGTATACTGCAAGATCCCCAAACATTACCCCCGGGAGCAGAAAATAACCCCGGATCCAAACACGGAGGAAAACACTCTGAAAACAAAACAATCAGACAAATCTACGTCCGATGAAGAAGGAGAGAATCTGGAGCGCATAAGCACTCCAGAACACGAAACGCCAAATGAAAAGTGTTTGAGAAATCAGAAGAATGTGGATCGAGAAGCCAAAAAGGCAAGGCTCGTAAGAGAAGGAAAGCAAAGACATGAGAAATATGAAAAATCGCAACCAGGACAAATCCCTGACGCTATAGGCGTCATCAAAAACAACTCCAATGGACAGTTCGAACGAGACAACTGGCTGCGGGGATCATCAGATCCCGAATTCTATTATTCGAGAATATCCAACACAGTGTACGTTGGACCACAAGCCCAGGTAGCGGCCACAAGCGAGGGACTCGAAGTACCCTCGCAACATATACCAACAACGGCGGTGTACTATAAAGCACCCAGAGGGTTCCCAATGAACCCTCAACAAGTAATAGACATCCTCAAATTGATACGGGAGACCAAAGTGTCTCCAAGAGAAAGAGTAGAGGTGTTTCGACTGATACGGGAATTTAGGTGAATTGCATATGCCTTCCTACCAAGTCAGCGGGATCTAGCAATGCACAAAGTGCTTGAAGATTACCCGTACCAACAAGTAAAAGAAATGATCACGAACCAAAGGTTCCGTGATTACTACGCGGAAAAGTTTGAGCCATTCGGCTCGGAAGACGCGTATAAAAAAGACAACAACGGCTGAACCAAGGCCGGGGTGAGCCAACTCCATGAGGATCAAACCCTCAACATAGACACGTGGGCGCAATATATCGTACACCACTGGCGCCGAGGAGGCGATAACCCGCTCAACGGAGCAGCGATAAACTGTGCATATCACGCCAACCGCCGAAGCATATTCGGCTACCTCATAGCGAAGGCCTTAGGCCCTCGAACACAAGAAAAGGGCAGTGGCACGATACCGAAGTCGCACTTTACGCGACAATATGCGATACTTGTGGCAAAACCACAGGCCTATCGCGAGGCCATCACCCAATGGGAACAAGAGACGGGGAACAAGTTTTCCCCAATAAACACAATACCGAGCAGCATAACACTCAAACGGATTCCCACGGAGCAATGCTCCGCAAACATAACACAAGACGACATAATTCGTCTACTCATAGAAAACCGGATACCACCAGCGTGGATAGACCACGCCTATACATTCGGCATATACTATCTAGATCATCAGATCTGGAACGCGCTGAACAAAGAAGCGTATATCGAAGCAGACGACGAACGGCTTCGTCGTCTGGCAGAACATGGTCTGCTGCCACCTATACGGGCCTGGGATGGATGGTATATCCCAACCGAGGAAGACAAAATACGAATTTGTTACCTGATAAGGGACGAAGTAAAAAACAAAAACATAAAATGCCTGGAGAGCAATGAATGGCTATTCATTGGGGAGGAGGTACACCCCATCTACCTCCGAAGCCGCAGCACCAAGAGCACTGAATACCTATATGACACGGAGCGGCAACGAATCAACGCGTTAAGACACGCCGAACAAGCTGTCGGCGAGAACCCACACGATCCAGAAGGAGTACTAGACGTGACTAACGTTGCGCCAGGGACGACTAACGTCGTGCCAGGTACAACTGAGGACGAAAAAATGATAGAGGATACAGACGAGAATCCTCCTAGCGCCGAACCATCGGAATTAAACCGCTCCGAAGCAATGTCCTCAAGTGCTGGGGACGAACCAGCCGTGACATCCAGCAGTGAAGGGTCATGAACCCTACATAAAAAATAAAAATAAAAAACGGAGTACTAAGTACTCCACAACAACCAAGACGCATCTATGTACGCAACATGGAGTACCAGGTACTCCAACACGAAGCACGGGAATCACGCGCAATAAATACTACGGAGTACTACAAGGTACTCCACATAACACAGCAGGGCGGGATCTGAAGATCCCGCCCTTATTCTTCTTCAATATTCCTTTACATATATACATATCAACTCTTGAAAGACCGCTGTTAGCGATCTGAAAGGGGGATATGTAACGGACACGTTTGTACTTATTTACCTATGCCTTCACCGGAGTGACTTCATAAGGAGTCACCCGTTACATGTAACGAGAAGCTCAATTTACACCTGTAGTACCACGTTACCAATAGACCTGGTCAAACGTAGTACTGCACCGTAAGACTGAGTCTTCGTAACAGCACGATCTGTTACAGGAGCTTATTTTGCTGACAATGATGTGGGATGGAGTTCAACATACCTTGTTGAGGGTGCTACGAACGGCAGCCGTGTCCTCTAGTAGCTGTTCGCGCACGTCCCCATCAAGGGCTTCAAGTGGGTCCTCCTCGTCCTTGCTATCCTCGTCATCATCCTCAGTATCATCATCCACTTCCTCAGCCTGGCCATTGCTCTCTCCGTCGCTGCTGTCATCATCCTCAAGGGTGATCACAGTATCGTGGGGTTCCTCATCGTGCTTTGTATTAAATGGCTTCAGCAGCACCTTCGCAGATAGCTGCAGGGTATGGTTGAAGCAGCGGACACGGTTAACCTCCTCAAACGAATTTGGGAGCAAGGCGAGCTTGCAGGTTTGTGTGTTGTTGGAGGTCACGTTGTCACCATTGAAAGCAAGGATCTAATATTTAGGTTAGACAATAGAATACCCATCGAGGGGTTAGCTCACCTTATTCTCCAACCCATGAGCTTCTAACATCTTTTGAAAAGCATGCGCAAGTGCCTCACCAGTGTGAGACTACAAGGTCTGATTTAATGTATGAATGATAGAAAGGAAATCAAACACGTACTTCCGGCACCTCAACGAGATCCAATGCAAAAGTGAGAATGTTTCCTTCGTGATGGAGGTGAATGGTCCATCTGACAAACGCGCAATGATTCGTAGAGGTCCATGCGTCTGTTGCGAAGTGGACCTGCCCAGGATGATTCTGAGGTGGTGGGTGAATATGGCAAATACATTAGCTGAAGACTGGCTTACCTTGAGGATAGCGTCAAGTCGTTTGCGACAGGCATCAAACGATAGTTTCACGTCCCGCATGACTGTCTTAGCACTGGGGAGCGTGGTGGTTGGCTGCCCAGCCTTCATGAGGATCGCAAACTCATGATCCTCCACAATTTTGGGCGGGCGGTTGCTCTCCGCACACCATCGAACAATGTGAGCCCTACCAGGCAGTGAGACCAGTAGGCTCATTAGAAATATAAGTAAACGCACCTTGTTTCATTGACATTGTGGGCACGATAGGTTACAGTTACTGGACGCTCACCCTGCCGAGCAAAGGCAGCGAACACCGAGCCATTTTGAGTAGATGATTTTGTTTTTTTGAATGCCGCATCGATAGCGGCTGCACCAAAGCATTTTAGTGCGTGTGTCTTGAGGTTCGAGGTGGCTGCACGATCCTTTGAATCTTGATAACGGCGAACGCCGCCATGGTTCTTGCATTTCCGAGCGGCGCATGTGAAGAAATGATACTTGCGTCCATTGTCAAAGCCAATCTTGACATCGCGCTTGAAGAATGCATAAACAGGAGATCGCCAGGCCATTTGCAAACGTTCTACATGAATTAGCTGATGCGAATGAGATGGGGTGCATAAACATACTAAGTTCGGCCTCGTCTGTCTCAACTTCACCTTCACCATCGTCGTTGGTGTCATCAGCAATGGATGCTGGGCGGGATGAGGTGGCGACAGAGGGTGCACAGGAGGAGTCCACCAGCAAGAGCTCACGACTCGAGGGCGTGGTGGGTGCAGAATCCGTTTTGGTTATGCGAATTCGTTTGGCTGCCTTGCGCACTGCATTGGCTGTGCTCTTGATGACTTTGGTGGTGGTGCTCGATGCGATTGAGCGGATGGAGGCAGCAGAGGGGGTCGAGAACGAGGCTTTAGGCATTATGGATTTGGTCTGGAAAGTTGTAGGACATTTGCAGTCTTAAATAGCGGAAAATTGGAGTCACTCACCGAGACGGCGATCTGTTTTTTTTTTTCTTTTTTTTTTTGTGGAGCTGTAAATAATACGACAAACAATAAAATTGGCCTCGTATCAAAGCTAATAATGTAAGGGGAGTCGCACCCCTTCTGTTACGGAGTCCACTACGGGGAAATGCTTTATGCATGCCTTTCGAGACAGCGATCTGCAACATGATTGAACAGATCTAAGTCAAGCGAAAGTTTTACACGTGTGGCCATCATTCGAGCGGCGGCGTTGAAGTAGTTGGACCTAGATGTTTGAGCCTACGGACATGAGGCCGCAGGCGGGCCTTGCTGGATTGGACGAAAAAGTCGGAGTTGGCAGCAGGGGCAGCCAATGTGAGCCTCGAGGACATTGTTTGAGAATTTTTGAGGCACCTGAATATGCCGATTTGAGATCGAGTCCTGATCCAGGTTAAACGGAGTTGAGGAGAGCGGTGAATGGGTGTCAACGAGTGTAGATAGCATCAGATTAGGGAGCACTAAGATAGTGAGGAGGGAGTCGGGACTTGTGATTGATAATTCCAACCAAACACTTAGCTGAAACCCGTGACCGAGCCGAGTAACCGCAAGCGGGTGGCGGTATTTGCGGTGTTGCCTAAAGTGGACACTGTACCCGTAACCATCACACCCATAACCATCACACCGCAGGTTTACCCATACCCATGTCCTTCCTTAATAGTCGCTCATAAGTTGGATGGGGGGTGTCCTAGGGGTAGTAGGGCATGTACTAGGATGTGAGAAATCTGACGAACCTGTTGAGATATCACCTGATCAGATTGCACCATATCACATCATTATGCCATCATTTTTCACCATTATGATTAACTCAGTCTCACAATACATATACAGTAGCTACACAGCCACTGTTATGTAGTATATATATCATGTATCCCTGTAGAGTAGTTCTCTACTGGAATACAACAGTATCTACCTGGTTAACTACCACAGTGTCAGGGTCACCTAACCCTGCTATCTGATTGATCTCTGATCTGTAGACCTGCATTCCAGCATCGGTACTCCAAATATCCGACAGAACCCTCCCAGGACAACGAGGTCATCTCATGTGTGAGCTCCTCCCGCATCCAATCTAAACTCCCGGATGATCGATCTGGGTCGAGGTCTGCATGGAGGGTGTCGAAGGTGAGGTTCATGCCATTGTTGCGGTAGAGCGAGCGCTTTCATGGTGATGTGCGAGATGGCATCATAAGCTGTGGTTGTTGGGATTCATTAGCGATATCGAACCGGGTATTGAAGTCACTCGGATTAGCGATGGTTTGGGCTCGAGTAGATGTAGCACTAGGTGAGCCGGGGGGGAAGTTGAATGGGCCACGCATACTGAGATCTGGGGAATGTTGGCTATTGCTCGGAGTGGGGTCGCTGGTGTCTGTAGCGCTGGAGACTTGAGGCGCCGCACTTGAGGATCTGGAGATTGTGTAGAGATCAGATTGATCAAGAGGCGGAAGCACTTGGAAATTATTTGAACCAATTTCAAGGGGAGTCCAGGCCGGGTTGAACACAGGTACACACATGTGAGGCATGGTCATTTCCGGTGCGGTTGGCATTGTGGCAGGAGTTGTAGGTCGCGAAGGTTGAATGGATGTTTCATCATCATTGGAGAGGGATGGGAGGGGAGTTTCATCGATTGGGTTCAACTGCGGGCCACGCAGCATGAGAGCATATGATTGCTGCTTTTCCAATGCTAGATGCAATTCATTAGCTATTTCCCCTTTCAAATTAGTGATAGTCTAACTTACGAAACACATTCTTGACGTATTTTCCAAACAGCGTTTGGAAGCCTTCTTTATAACCACTATGCGCATTTATAAAATCCTGACCCGCAGCCGATTTGGGCCCAAAACAATACCTGAAACGTGGTTAGATAGATGCAAGTGGGAAATTGAGGATGCGCACTGTTCCATATATATGGAGCCATCGGCAATTGGATTTGGGCCAGCGGCGGCCACAAAAATGACCCAGCCTGTGGAGGCGGCAGCCGACTTCAACGTGTGGTGGAGGAACTCAGGAAGTTTCTTGATGGCTCTGTTGACAAACAAAGCGTCAGGTTTCATCTCTAACAAAGTCAAACAACGCACTTATGATAATCCATTGGCGAAGGCATGCCATTGGTCCCGGTCTCTGCATTTGAACCCCCTTCCTGCTTTCTGCCCTCCTTCATCTGTAGGATTGCCTCCTGGATCGCCGTATGTACAGTTGAATCTTCCTCCTTTAGCATGGTATCAACAACTTTTCGCCGGATTGACATCTTCTCCTTCCGGTTTCCCGGGCGCACTTCATCCATCACTTCCTTAACCTTTAGGGCCACTTTATCCGGACACATCTTCTGGTAGACCTCCACAGGCTGTAAGAGCCTTGTGTGTTTTTCTGGTTGAAAGTCAATATTGTAAAGGGCGAGGTCAGGTTCCTGGCTGGTACGTTTTCACTTGCTCCCATTCCAATTCATCCAGTTGCGGAGTTGCTAGGATGGTGGGCGATTTGCATGAGCAATATATATATGCAAAGGTGTGTGTCTACTCACGGATTTGCGTTGATAAGCATGGTAATGGTTTAGCATC
Source organism: Infundibulicybe gibba (assembly GCA_015501065.1). Classification (NCBI taxonomy): domain Eukaryota; kingdom Fungi; phylum Basidiomycota; class Agaricomycetes; order Agaricales; family Omphalinaceae; genus Infundibulicybe; species Infundibulicybe gibba. The sequence continues at coordinate 43,051 of JADNYI010000164.1, read as the reverse complement.
AGTTCACATCTATTTCTAGTCATTGTAGCTAATTTCCGTACTTACATTCGCATCGCGCAACTAATGCGCGATCACTGATCGCTTCGTACGCGTGGAGATCGCGCTTTCAATGCGATTCAGATCGCATCTTTACCATAGTGATCGCATAGTTTCTCAGTATCTTACAGATTATCTTACATTACATACATACTACCTCATGCCCGCATAGCTCCGATTTATATAGAGTCGCATGTAGCTCGCATAATACAACTTCCCCTTCGCATTAGAGCTCTCGAGTCTCGCATTCATTCCCTTAGCTTGCGAAGATCTCCACATTCCTTGGAGATCAGGCCTTCACTGCACTAAAAGACACCCGCTCGCAAACTGCGAAGCACTTGGTTTGTTGGTTTGCCCCACAGGCTGCAGTGTTCTATCAGTGTGTTTTGATTGCCTTGGATAAGAGGTCCTCTTCAGCGACAGTCAACTCTGCATGCGGAACATCGGGATCTCCTCACAGAAACACAGCATTGATCTCGGGAAAATCCGCAAACCAATGCTCATTCAATCCTCTGAAGAAGGTGCCGACTGTCTTGTGCCTTTGCACTTCAAGAAATCCAGTGAGATTGGTCTTGAGCCAAACATCCTGTTCATCAGTAGGCCAAGGTTTTGGCATGGTGGGATTTACGATCACATCCTCCCTCCCCCCTAACTATGAAATTTTCAGGACATTTTCGGGGAGAAAATCTAGAAGCCTGGGCGATATTGGTGGCGCGATCACTTTCCCCATCATCATTCCCTCTGCAGCCACTTCCCCATCGTCATTCCCTCCCTGGATTGATTCAGTAAGCATGCCCGTCCCATTTATTATATAAAAGATCATATTTCATTGTATAACTTATAGAAATGACCCACACCAACCAACTCGTTGAGTACAAGCACACTACCCAGAGCTTCGAGGCATTGACCAAAGCGATCCATGCCGCTGGTGAAGGTGAGGATGTGTAATATCTGCTTACTTCATACTAATCTCAGATGGGTCTTAGCACTTCAACGTCTTGGAGCCACTCCCCTGCCTTGTAAGCCCCTCACGCTATTGGTTGAGATCTTTCTCACCGCCTCTTAGATCCGTCCCTCACCCTAGGTAACAACATCGCGGGTGAACTTATGGAAGTCGCAACGGGGCCCACTGCTAGGGCACCAGTAAGTATTCAATTTCCCCATTAAGAAACACTGCTAACCAGTTTAACGGGTACATAGAACTCAGTACCTGAGTCGAGGCCCCTGTCTCCAGCAGATTCCGTTACAGCGCATTCTGAGATGTCGACAGATTGGGACCGTGAATTCGGAGGGAACCCTATTGCAATGATAAGTGAGTTGGATTTACCCCCCTCTTTATCTCCTTCACAGAATCCTCCGGCAGTGGCTTCAATTGGTATGTTACCAGTTCATTTCTTTAGTTCTTCACTGAATATGGTGACCCAGGAACGATCCCAGTGCCCATCGATCCAGTTCCCCCAACAGACCATTGGTATCTGGTCACTGTGGGCCACACGCCAGGAGTGTTTTGTGGAGCATAAGTTATGATACCTCCGTCAATTCAAGTATCAATGATAGTTTAAATAGACATAATATTACCGCTAACGTGAGTGGTATACCGGGTGGATGTGTTGAGCGATACCCTAGTCAGGAATTGGCTGAGGTGGCATACATCGCTGCATTGGACGCTGGCCTGGTTGTGCAAGTAGAGATACACATTACTCGTCGTGTTGTCAATCGAGTTTAGTCTGTATTCTATATTTTCCCAAATCTATCTAGTCTTTGGATCCCAGTCCCCATTGAATGATACATTAGTTTGGAATTGACTGAGGCAGCGTATGTCATTGTTGGATACTGCCTGATAACCTGGTTGTGCACGGAGCAATACATATTTACCCATTGTACTAGTATTGTCAATCTTCGTTTGTATTGCATTTATAGCCTCTTGTGTCCCGACCCCTCATATGACGCGGCTGATTTTATATGATGATAATCCATGTTATTATGGCCAGCAGTTATATTTCCATCATGGTGTAGGAGTGTGACAGATGTTGGTGGTCACCAATATCAACGGGTTCATCGATCTGTTATCCAATACGTGATTCCTCCATTGTTAGCATGGCATGAACATTGCCACATGAAGGTCGCTTTGCTAATGGTATATCACACTGCCAGTGAGGGTAGATCCAACGGCTTTACCCATAATTAACGTTGATGATACAACGACAATTTAGGTGATGCAACACAGCCATGTTCAGTGTCATACACCACACTGGTACGTTCGCATAGTATTCAGACACGCATTAATGTTACATACACCCGATAATATGTGAGCTACACTGCTGTACACAAAGGTATGTTCATATGTTCAGGTACACATGAACATTGTGCTAACTCGGCAACTCGAACAATATCACTATTAGTATCAAACACTCATTCCCCCATGCCTACAGTTCTCAAGGTGAATAGCCCGTGCTGTGAAACCCGGACACATAACTTTCCCAGATAACCCTACTGCTCCTATGATGGACTCGCTACTCTATGGTGCCACCACAACACTCTCGCGCGGCTCCCGAGAATATCAGATAGTCATGTTATGCTCTGGAAATCAGTTAATTCAGACGCTCAAATCTTGAAACGTACAATATCATAAGTGTTTTACTTACTCACTCCAACGCATGCTGATATAACCCGTTCCTGGAAGACAGGTATCAAATTCGACGACCGTCGGCGCTCAAATCCGACGCTCAAATCTTGAAATGTACAATATCATAAGTGTTTTACTTACTGGCTCCAACGCACGCTGATCTAAACCGTTCCTGGAAGACAGGTATCAAGTTCAACGACCTTCATAATCCCTAATGGGGACATGCACTGCCCAAACCGTCCTCAAAAGATAGAAGGAGTTAAATTTAATCCATAACGACCGATTAGCCCGACAATGGTATGTCCGATGCACGGAAAAGGGGAACCGAAATCCCCCCTGGCTGGTCTCACCTCGGGGGCTTGTGGATTTCTCATCTGGGTGAAATCTCCCGACTGCCCCATTCTTTCTCTCCCCCGCTAACCTCACAGTGCGCTTGTATGGCTCATGGTCTGAAGAGGTCGCGCCGCTCAGCCGGCTTTGCTCTTTCTGATGATGATAGCAGCCTCCCAACAACAGTCCCGTCGCTCAACATCCCAACTACGCAATTCAGAATCCTTCCTAGTGGGAATTTTGGAGCCACTTCCTCTCTTTTTCAAGTTCCCACATCACCGCCTAAAGCCCTGCCCAAACCGAAGTGTCCTGGTCCGGATGACACCAATCTCGACGCCAGTGAGGATCCACTGACAAATTCATTCGAAGATATTGGCCACTCAGAGTCGATTGCAAGTCACCGGCAGAAGCGACCAACGGTAAGCAAATCTATTGGATGCCAAGAGCTATCTGACCTTGCATCAATGTAGGATAATCCACTGTTGTTCTGGTTACCCAACCGAGATTGCTATGTGGCAGAGGACCTATGGTGGGAAGGGCGTGGTGGCTGTCCAGATTCATGCAACCGTTGTAATGGCTCATCTGCCAACTACCGGTGCATAGATTGTGATGGTGGACAGCTCTTATGTGGCATATGTATCAAAGAGGTACATATATGCAACGGCTTGCATAGAATCTCGGTTCGTCTCATTGTAATAATCCCTCTGTTTCTGTACTCACTGATCTAATGCTTCAGGAATGGAACGGAAACTACTTCACAGAAACGAGCCTCAAAGCCCTCGGGTATCAATTTCAGCTTGGACACCGTGTGGGCGAAAAGTGTCTATCACCACAGCCAGTGTTTGCTGATTCTTTTGTTATTATTGATGTCAATGGCGTTCACGAGGTCGCGCTCGACTTCTGTAACTGTGAAACTGCTCAGTTGGATTTCGTCCAGCTCCTGCGATATCGGTGGCTCCCTGCAACCGTTTCTAAGCCCTAGTCAGCTTGCACATTCCGCGCCCTCAAGCATTTCCATCTGCTTTCATTTGAATCAAAGATTTCTGGCTTTGAGTTTTATCGGGCACTTGCTTGTTTTTCCAACAACACTGGGATTACTCCTCCAAAAGTATGAGCATTCTACCTTTCATGAGTTGTATTGTTCTCCTTACTTCTGTTGGGTAGGACCGCTACCAGTCCCTTATGATAATGATTCGAATTTATTGCCACATGAAAATGCTTAAACATTTGGGAAAGGGTCACGATGTGGGAGGATCGGCAGCGACTAAGCCTGGTGAATGTGCGGTGATGTGTCCTGCGTGCCCACAGCCACAGATGAATTTACCTCTGGGCTGGGAACAGGCCGAGGCCTCCAAGCAGTGAGTAGGGCTATGGGCGCAAAATCAAACAAGCGGTGGGTCTTATATTCACTTTCCTCATCTCACCCAAGCTAATTGCTACGCCGATAGCCAAGTACCTGCTCGAATCATAGCGCTGTCAATGCAAGTCGCTTGGCGAAAGGGCTCGCGGCCACTGGTGTAGGGACTATAGATTGTGCGAGACATGATATGAAGCGTCCATCATCGGTGGGCGATCTTCAAGAAGGAGAGAAGTACGGGTCTATTTAATTAAGGGTATTCGAAACCACACTTATGCCAACGAGCCTAGGTACATCAACATGGATTACTTCTTCTTTTCTAGCATCCGTGACACTTCACTCACGGACATTGTAGTATCCTATGACATCACGTGTCAATGGAGTATCAATATCTGGGCTCGCATGAAGTCATATCCTCACTATCTTCACACCGATTATAATGGCCGTAAGGCGTTCTATTTTTTAGTCCCAAAATTTCACCTCCTGGCTCATGTCATGGCTTGCCAAACGACATTCTCCTTTAATTTCAACCGCTACGTTGGGCGCACTGATGGGGAAGCGCCTGAGCACGGATGGTCACACAACAACCCAATTGCCTCGAGTGTCAAGGAGATGGGGCCAGGTTCCCATTGCGATACAATGGATGACCATTTCGGAGATTGGAACTGGAAAAAAACAACTTTGTTAGGTACGCGATTAACATTTATACATTCAAGTATCAGGCTAATCTAAACCAACCAGGGTTATCACTCCTCCGAAAAATTAAGGTTGCTGTCAAAGAGTCTAATGACCGAAAATTCTTGCATAACCAGTTCGAATCTGGGCTCCCCAAAGCTGCTGTAGAGCAATGGAGGTGCAAACTCAACGCTTGGGAATCGGACCACAATGCCCCAAATCCTTATCAACAACGCATCAACAGTATGTCCTTCATCGGGTTACCCCTCGACATTCTGCTTACCATCCATTCTAAGACCCCACTAAGGATGCAGTCCGACGGGCCTTGGCTGATGAAGAAACCCGGGATGATCAGGTGGCATATATTCTCCATGCTGATATATCTGCCAGTTCGCTTATTTCCATGGGTCTAGACCTCAAGGAACAACAGTTCGTCCATACCAGCCTGACACTCTTGACTAGTAGCTAACATTTGAGCCCTACCAGACAACAAATCATAAATGACAGCGCAGCATTAGGCCAGTATGCGACCGAGGATCAAAAAGGCTGGCTTCAAACACGCGCTGACGCCCTGCACCGCAAGATTTCGGCATGGATTGATGTCCAGCACTTCTATATGCCAGGGCTAATCATCATACACAACCAAAGCCGGAAGCCCTACCCCCAGCCCCCGGTTGGCAAAATACAGCTATATCTCCCATCGTCTGCCCCCCTGCGATCAGGCTGCGATCCCCGGCTGCAAAAGCTCGAGTGGCAACTTCACCGCACACAGGCTAGGGCTAGTGATGCTCTTGATGAGCTTAGGAATTCACTACGACTGCGGTCTTATCTTTACATAGATAAGGACCGGTTTCAACGGGGACAACACGCAAACACACGTGCATGCTCCATAATCCAACGCGCCGAGAAGAAGGTGGCACTAGCAGCCAAAATCTATTCTACTACACGGACGGCTCTCTTAGCACTCGTACCTATCCTGTCTGAGGCTGATATAAGTGATATCTACCCAGAGCTTCTCCCTCAAGATATCCGCGGTCTGTCTCAAGCCGACGATAACCAGGCGAGGAGCGGCCGGGTATCTGAGGGCTGATGAACGGTTTCATGGATATGGACTCACCTGGGGGGCAGTTCACAGGTCGAAGGCGATGAAGGTCTCAATGATGGTGAGTAGTAATTCATCTACTTGCCGCTGGTGCAATGGCGTTCTCAACGTTATCTGCTATTGGTAGCCCTCCATATCGAGTGGTGTAAAAGCAAAGCACGGGCAGATCGCTGGTCCGAGGAGGTGGAACTTCTTAGGGAAGAAATGCGCCGTGTATGTGCATTTTTTGAGACTCACACCATTGAATGGGAACGCTGGGCAGAGTATTCTCGTTCTACGCCATCTCCTTTAGGATTATCATTGCCCTCGGATCTCCCATTGACGCAAGGGCGCATAGCATATGCCACCGACCAGGCGGCGCAATTTCAAGCAATGCGCACACACTGTCAGATTTTGTGGAGGTTCGTAAGCGGATATAGTCAGAATGAGTGGGAGATGGTAATCCCCCCAGAGGTAACAGAGGAGGCCTCCGAATAATTATATCTATATACTTCTACATTCTGCATTATGATTTTACTTGACTACTATTCTGCGCACCCTATAGCGAGCGAGTCTGATGAGCCACCGCATGCAAGCATGTAGGCTATAAGTAGAACTGATTTCCAGTCGTGACAGGTGGTGGATCATCCCATGCAAGAAGATACGGGACAGTATGTGGGGAGCAGAGCGGATGCGTGAGCCAATACAAGAAATGCAGATGGTGGGAGCTGGCGGAGGGGGTAGCGCGGCAGCTAGGTGTGTGGACGAATTCAGGCATGTATGTGCAAGGAATAGGACAGGTGCACACAGAGGGCGAGGCAGGCGGTTACATAGAGAACGGGGCGGGCGAGTGCGTGGGGAGCAGGGCAGGCGGATGCACGGCGAGCAGGGCGGGCGGATGCGCGGGGAGTGGGACGGGCAGATGCGCAAGGAGCAGGGCGGGCAGATGCGCAGGGAGAAGGTCAAGTGAATGCGCGAGCCAGTGCGAGGGGTCGAGTGGACGTACGCACGGACCAGCGAGGCGGGCCAGGGTGCCGAGCTAGCAGGCGGGCGGGGGCAAAGCCAAAAGGGTGCACCCCAATAAATTTGCAAACAGCGGGTGGGGGCATACGCACGGACCAGCGAGGCGGGCCAGGGTGCCGAGCTAGCAGGCAGGCCAAAGCCAAATGGGTGCACCCAATTGGGCAACGCCGGATTTGCAAATAGCGGAGGGCGGGCAAAGTCAAAGGGTGCACCCCAATAAATTTGCAAACAGTGGGCGGGCCAAAGCCAAAAGGATGCATCCCAATCGGATTTGCAAACAGCGGGCACATGCACAGGCCAGCAGGGCGGCAGGGTAGGGGGCTGAGCTAATAAGGTGCAGGTTTGCAAACAGTGGTTTCAGTGGCATGGCTCGAGCATGTTTGCAAGCGCATATGCAAATACATGAGTTCTGGTTAGAGATACGTATGCATAATGATGTTTGCTCTAGTAGAGATGTATTTGCAAATTCATGCCAGCCATTTGTGCAGCGTCCCAGTTCCGTTGTTCAGGCAGTACACGTTGATTAGCACGAACAGCTTGAAGTCGAGCACCAGTGCGCGGCCTTCACCGTCGATATCGTGGTAGTCAGGTAGGGTATTTGTATCTGCATCCAGTAAGACACGTTGTGGGTATGCCTCTGGCTGTGAGATGCGTTCTTCGGAGGTGGACGGCTTCGGAAGCGGCAAAGTGCCAGCAATGCCCTCTTCGGCTTTCAGCGGGATCACAGCTGCATGGCGGGTATACGTTGATAAGTGCGCCGCGCGCTTATGGGTTCGTAGGCCACATCTTGCACCAAGATAAGACCAGCGCGACTCACCAGCCTCGACGCACGCACCCACAAGCCCACACAACGGCCTCGGACCGCACCAACACCCATGATAACAGCCAGGATCAGCTCGCCGCACCTCATATATACGATGCGAAGCCGTCGCACTCGTATAGGACCCTCTCGCAGCTCAGCACATACGGGATCGCGCCTCAACACAGCTCCGCGCTGATGAGCAGTGGTCAGGATAGACCTCCAATCCTGGACTTTGACCTCAATTCGTCAACTTCGACTTTGACCTTCGACTTCGACTTTGACCTTCGACTTCGACTTCGACTTCGACTTCGACTTCGATGACATCATAGTCGACCTCATGCTCATAGATGTAATTAGACACACTGTAGACACATTGCTCGACCCTGAGCACTACTATATAGTCGTCGAACATGTACCTAGATCAACACGAAACAGTTTCCCCTTTCACTTTGTGTTCGCACCTTGTGCTTCGACTTCAATGACTTTGAGTTCGACTTCGACGTATTTCGACTTTGTGGCCTATTGCAGTGACCTGAAGCGCCCACTCGTCACTAGAGAGGTAGAGGTTTGGGTTGGTTTGCCACAGGCATCTTTCCTAGGTCTCGCTCATCAGCATGCACGCAGTACTTCCTAACAAGAGACCCTAATGCGCCTCGACCCACACCGACTGCGACACATACCAACATCACTGCAAGAGCCTCCATGAGGCCCGGACACCTCGACAACGTGCCCATTAGGTGACCCGAGCAAGATGCGGACGCGCGATCGTGCCGGGTTTGTTGCATATTCTCTTATTTTACCTTAGATTACCGGACTCAGGACATGATCGGCGGCCCATCGCATCGTACATAGACCCTTACATACGCTGCGACCTGTACACAGTATATAGGCCATGTACATACTTCACCTACAGAGAGAATCCAGCAGAGTTTCCCCCTCAGAGTTCGTAGCTCAGTTTCGCAGTCTCAGAGTAGACTATCATGTTCCCTACAAGAGTCGCACGTTGCGCTCTTCCACGTTCCTTCGCATTCAAGTAGTCGGGCTGCGACCAAGTCACCCGATCGCAGTCAAAGAAGTCTTGCGTATTGGTGTACGCTGTCTCGCGTCGCACCACACCCGAAGATTTGAGAGCGCGACTCGTGTCGCACTCATTCTACACTAAGTTCCCAGTTCCCGGGCGCCCTCGCGTCCATTCCATTCCTTTGTTATCACTCTCACGTGTCGTACACGTCGAAGTCGCATCCAAAGCGGATCTACTCGCAGTCTTTGAGAACTCTTCTTGAGTCCTTAGGAGGCTTTGTTTGTTGTTAATCTAAAACACTCACTCACTCAACATCTTATCTAGGTGTTGTTTACTTAGTTGGTTTTTGTGGTTTGTTTTGGCCACAAGCCTCTTTGCATATCAACGTCACGACACCCGAGTAGTCAGACTTCTTGAGAGGAAAGGAGAAGAAAGTGTGAAAGGATGGAGGGACAGCCACAGCCTTTGGGAGCGCACCTAGGACGGCTAGATTTCATCTCTACGTGATGCGTTGATCAATACTTGTTGGAGTTGCACCTTGAAAGCAGATGATGTCGGCTCCGAAATGCGTGAGGATGTGGTTGTGTGTTTTCAGGGCGTTCCAGCTGCCCGGTGCTCAGGTTGCTGGGCTAGGATGCCAGAAAGCTGGAGCTCATGGGTGGTATTGGGGGATAGTGTGGACGCCATTCTGCACATATTATTGAGCGAAAAGCTGATAGATTAGTAGATTTACACACACAATGTTCTGGGTGGGAAGCCACATGATGGGATCACACCAACAGCCATGTAATTGTAAAAGGTGAGATCGGTATAAACTGCAGACAGCTCCAGGAAAATATTCGGCAACTACAGTGGCATTAGATGCAAACAATAGATCATGCTAATTATGTAACAAACACGTCATGGTTTGTGATCATACTCAGCGATAATTTTGATTTCTCATCGTAGTTTACTAGTTTACTCCCCACACATTTGAACTGCCCACGATGTCGTTTTAGGTAGGAATGCGATGACGCTTGCGCGATGGACCAGAGGTTATACGGCAGCTCCCTGCGAACTTTGTGCACACGACGGATGTTGGTCTACTGCAATTCAAAAGAAATCCACAAAATAGCCTGGCCATCAGCAAAACATGGGCTGACTTAATGGAACTTTGAGGACTATTTTCAACTTGAAGACATATTTAGACTAAATATAACTATGTAAAAGTACCAAAAAAGTCGGAATTTAGGTCAGGAGTGTATGAGTTGATAAAAAGGTATAGAAAGTAGAGATTTCGTGTTAAAGGTAAAAAGTGACTCTACTAGGCGGAATCATAGTCAAATATATATGTTATGATTCGCATATCTACCAATATAACCTGATTGGAACATGTCAGCGAAAAGTGAAGTGTTGAGCGTGCATGGGTAAATGGCATTGCGGTCAGTAAGGAAAATGGAAGCATGACTCTTGTGCATGCAACACCCACTGATACTCACCAGTCACCCTTCATGGTCTCGCAAATGCAACCGCATCGTGGGCCGAGTGTTTGCTGTGATGGTGCAGAGGTGCTGCGATGCATGATGAATCGATGGAGGGGGATGAGCAGTTCGGGGTTCATGCGAACTCACTCCTAAGTTAATTTAAACTCCGCTTGAAAATGATGTCATCATTGCGATCATTTGCCGCATCACCTGCGCCACACTCCGCACACCACTTGACTCTTCACCCCATTGTTCTCTCTCCTCTCCCTTGTAGCAGGTAGTTCCAACGCCTACGCTTCGCTAAGGACATCCAGGTAAGTAATACTAGTTCAATGCTTTTGTTACCACCCAACCACAGCCCACATATGGCTTGCTAACTTCACTGCAATAACGTGCAAATCGTCTCATGCCCAAGGTGTGTCCTACGTTCAGACCTGGTACGTTGATCTTTCCCAGCTTTGGCAGCTGAGTCTTAGCTTTAATTTATTTAGATAACCTGTCCTCACAGCCTCGAGCCTCAAGCTCCATGCTGCATCTCTCGCAATCGGGAAGAAAGTCGGGAAGTGCTTCATTTACCAGCCCCACCAAAAGTTTCGGAAGTCGTGGCCCAAGCCCATGGACGCGGTCGCTGTACGATGGCAGGGGGGGGCTACACTATAGGAGTGATGGAAGATGTAGGCGATGATTGAGGGTTGGCCGGCAGGGGACAGGGTAGGTATAATATGGGTGCCGCCTATACTTTCCCATTGTCCTTTAATCCTCAGTGTAATTGTAGTAGCACTATTAATATATTTATTTCTGGTCCAAATGATTGAATTTCGAACCTACTATTTTATGACTTTTTGACTAGCCGTCTTCCCCCCTTTCGTGCCTAATTATCAACTTTCGCTGACTATCCAATAAGTCAATTAACTAATTCTAAGGCCAATCGTCCCAAATACTTAATTGACTGAGGGACTTATTTTAGTCAAAATAGGTCCAAGATAGGTCATGATAGTCAAAACCATGTTTTGCTGATGTGTTATACCTCAACTGGGAAAACCGGACCAGCACTTTTTTAGGTACCCTAGATGTTCCCTAAAACTCGTTCACAACGGGCAGGCACCGCCCTCGCGGAAACATCTAATATCTAAGGTGATTACAGCTCTGGAAATCTTGTTAGATTCCATACCTCAATGACGAGGGAATGTCGTTACAGGCTCTTGGTCTTCGTGGTCGCAAGGGCAATGACTCCTCTGCCCGATTCCTCCGCTTTCCTCACCTTTCTCTAACGATTTCGGCCCTTCTGCTTTACTCTATCCGATGCCAACACTGGTAACAACTCCCATGAATTACGATGAAGGGTTCAATCCCTCTACCTCCCATGATGTATTTAGCATTGTCCGCCCAACGATCGAGCTTCCTGATGGTTCCCCAACACCGAGTCCTACAACCATCATATCAGATGGCACCACCTCCAATCGCTGCGCCACGTACCATCGCAGATGGCTCTGGGGCTCGCAACGGAAGCCCATCGTCATGGCGCTCCGCGCTCCCTCTACCCCCAAATTTATAGATGGGTCATCGATTCGAAGGAACACCAATGGCGGCACCGATGGTGGTTTTTGCCGACCTGATACTAGCCTTGGCTCCAATTGCATGGGTGCATGCTAATTTTTTTCGTAAGTGTGTGCTAAGGAGTTCCGAATGAACCAGGGGAAAAATCAGGAGTGAATATCAATGGGGAAGGTCGGGAAGTGGGATCTACTTAACGGAATGGTGTAGTTTTGGACATATCCAAACGACAGTGCATACACTATGACCCACGAATATAAGCGATTTTGCAAGCTAGGATCATCCCACGTACTATCAAGTTTGCGAATCCTCCAATCATCAACTCACCCACAGCGCAACACAATGGGCCTGGTTGTATCTACCATAGACGCCCGTCTGGAAACCCCCAAGATCACGATAAGGATTCCCATTTGCCGGGTGCCTTTTCAACCAACATCAACACCGCCCTTGGCTATGTGCCAAACATTATTTCAGCATAGCCCATGAAACCTCCACATCGCTACCAGTGCATTAAATCTATTGGTGGTAGGGTTGATCACACATATATATATTATACAGTAATCTGATGCAAAGCAAGTCTGAATATGGATAAAGCCGGAATCCCATGCACATGGGGTATCCCACCTCAGCCTACGCACTCACTTCCGGAGGACCAACAGAAGTGAATCTGTCCCAAAAATTAATTAAAACGATCGCGTGCATACGGGGGGAGTACAGCACCTGAGATCATCCATCTGGGCACCATCGTCAGCCTTATAGTCACGCATCCTCTCCAACACTTCGGACATCATCGGTCGCTTCTCTGCGTCCACATTCATAAGTGCTCGAGCAATCTCAAGCAGAATCGACCGATCCATTGATGGCCGACAGAGATCACACAGCTCAGATAGCACCCTCCCGCAGGTCCACAGGTCAGTGCGAAGTGCGCTGAATCGACCGCGATTGGCCTTGACCTCAGGGGCAAGATATTTCCGAGTCCCGACGACGCCGCCCAACATCGTCTCCACACTTTTGATGCGAATGGATGTGTGGAAATCAATAATGGAGAGCCTGCCTCCACCCGGCGGAATCAGGATGTTCGCCGGCTTCAGATCAAGGTGCGCCACCCCATGCTGGTGCATGAAGTCGATGGCCTCGATCAGCTGCCCGGCCACGGACCACAGCTGCGCATCCATATTCCTCATCTCTGTGAGCCACTCACCACCCTCGGGCATTGAGATGACCTGACCTCCGTCCGCAGGCCAGATTTGGGTGCCAGCAATGGTATGATTCCGAGGGGAATGAGGTATCCATGTAGCCCCATTATAATGTTGCAGGGGAATTCCAGCCGTGCCTGTTATAATGTGTCTGCATCTCTACCATAGCTAGGGCAAATTATAATGTACACTAGGGATGAATTATAATGATTGAATTATCAGCAGGATTGGTAGTATGCCCGCATTAGGAGCGGACCCTGACCTGCCCATTAGTAATCCGATCAAATCCCAGCATTGCCTGCCCCAGCCCGCCCTCCAGGGGTCGGGTTCTCCCGCCCCCAGCGGATCCTTGCGCGCAGGGACGCGTTAGAAAGCGTGTACAATGCGCTCAAGAACGCGCTAATTTTCGAGCAATTCCGTGGAGAAGTGGCTAGGATCGAGCGATTTTAAAATAAACATGCATTTGGACCGTTTTTGTTATATAAAATTACTGAACCGGCGGATTCTAGCGGTAAGGGACGCGTCTAAAAGCGATTCTAAACCGCTTCCGATCCGCCCCTGCCTCATCTTATTCCGTGGAGAAATGACTTCTGCACAAACCACCCATCCCCAGATAACCCCCTTCCTGAGATAATACACAAACCAATAAGCTTATAAAAGGTTTAGCATATTTTATGAGGGTCATGGATCACTTATTCATCTCTCATGGGGCCCATATGAAATTATTCTGGCAGTGGATGAACCCAGTACCCAAGACTTTCAAGATAATCATAGGCTAGACTAACTCCAAGCTCAAGGCAAATACAGTTTCATCTGACTTTTATAATATATACTCTGCTTACTTCCCAGAAGCAGTAGATGGCTTCATGGGTGCTATATACTAGGTTTTGTGTGTTTATATTGGTATTTAGTAGGGAGGATGATGTTCTGTGGGCAAAATATCCATATGTTATCCCAATAAAATTGGTTTGGGATATGATATTTAATTATGATGGGACCCAAAAGAAGTCTGGGGAGTGATGAGATGTCAAAGGAAGTCCAGATGTTGATGGGATGTCAAAAAGAAGCAGCTCAAATAATAATGGTCCCCTAGGACCCCCCTCATTATAATGTGTCCAGCCATGTATGTATTATTATTAGAACCAATAATTGCCATTTGCTTGCAGTATTCTGAGTGCACATTATAATTCCCCCAAGCTATGGCAGACATAGTGGTACATTATAACGTGCACAGCTGGAATTTCCCCATGAAATAATAATGAGGCTACAGGGACTGTTGGGGGAATTGATCGCCGAAAGGTGTTGGAGGATCTGAATCTCGTTGCGCCCGTGTGGGACAAACTTAAGGAATCCAATGCTATCATCGGTGATACTGGTCACCATCGCGACGAGTGGATGCTGGGGTGTAGGGTTATCAGGGTGAGATTGAAACAAGTGAACTCGATGATGCGTACCTCGAACAACGGGAAGCTGAGCCTATAGCCCATGTTGGCGACGATGGTTTGAATATCGTCTGTGTAGAAGATGGTGGAGTCATCATCAGTGTCACCACCCTGACCATCTTCCATAATCTCAGCCTCGTCGTTCTCCCCACCCACGGCCGCATCATTCTCCTCACTCTCATTGATACCCTCTAATGCCTTCATCTCAGGTTTCTTCCTCTTCCCTTCCGTTGCTGCTGTGAGCGAACGGAGACCTGCAGCGCCCTTCGCGAGTATGGTCAGGAGATCCTTCTTGGATGGGTCAAAATTTCCTGCAATACCCCTGAGCTTCGACACCAGATTGTGCATTTCACGGAGGAACGGGACAGCCTTCTCTTCAATGCTGAGGTCGAAATTCTTCTGGCAAATGTACACCTGCTAACCCCGTAAGACGCAATGAGGGGGAGAGCAATACGATCACGAGCCTTGTCATTTGACCCAATCTGCGCAACCATGTATCTCTCTGCCACCAACCCAGCGTCGAGATAAATGGCCACCACGAAGAATTGTTCTCCCTCGTTGATCAGGTATTGGCCAGCGCGAGCCATGGCAATTGCTTGCAGCAGCATCCGTGTTCTGTCCGACTTGTTTTTCAATGAAATAACTTCGGAAATAATTAATGGGTAGCGGAGTTCAGTGAATTCGACCATCAAGTCAGATTTTGGGACATATTTGCAACACGAGTGCTTCCGGTCTTTGGGAGTGACGAACATAGGAAATGCCCATGGCATGTCCCTAAAACAAATGTAATTACCACGAGAGCGTCATAGCACTGAGCCAACTTACACCGTGTATTCGAGCCCCCTCAACTCTGGGTCCTCAGAGGATTGGAATAGCGGGGACATGAAATATGTTGCCAAGTAGTGAGCTTTCGCGCCAGACGACCGAGTTGCCTTGGCAGGGGCCGAATCTTCACTGTGAGAGTGCATGAAGTTAAAGAATGCTGCAAATTCTTGGCGGAAAAACGCATCTTGTCAGTCGGCAATTCTAGTTAAGTCTTCTGCATTAGGATCAGGCGGGGTTTGTGCATTGGAATTAGATGGGTCTTGTGCATTGGAAGCTTTAGGTGGGTTTTCATCGGGAACCTCGTGCGCCTCTCCATCTTCAGAAACCCGCTTCACCACATATGTGCGACGAAATTGGCTCGGATAGTGGCTGCGTGCCACATAAGATTGGTTTTCAGGGCCTATCAGTGGTAGCTGGAGGGACGTCAGCCATAGACCGTCAATACAATGAAGGAAGTGTTCACAGTGTAGATGCGACGACAAGTCAATTCGGCCTCCAGGTCGAATAATACTTTACACTGTTGTTGAAGGGCACCAGGGGCAAACTTCTCACCACCCCCTAGGTTTCTGGTGATGTCCGACTCAGCCCATGATCCAACCTGAGCGACCGACACCTTCAAACGTCGGAAAAGTTCACCACAGTGGTTTTCCAATTGGTCTTGGATAAGATCTTGTATATCTGGGAACGTAAGGTATCAGTCGGATCATATGGCGGCAGGAACAGGCAACATACCATCCGGGTGCACAACAACGATATGGATCTTCTTGTCCCGGGGTGATCCAGCAGGGAACACCTCACACACTTTAAGTGTGGGTTGGAGGCAATTCACGGGAATGGCCTCCCTTATTTTACGCGTGAAAGTGTCGAGATTGAGTTTCTCATATCCAGACAGATCGATCTTCACCGAAAGTATCAGATAGCCACAACGATCCATCCATTGAGCTTGATCACTCACTTTGTACAGCCTAAGATCCTTAGCCACTGCATTCAGCTCTGCCTTCTCCTTGACCAACTCTCTGAGGCGAGAAACACTCATATTCAATCCAGCTTTAACTTGGAATAGCTGGTCGGGACCATCGCCAAAGAGCACAACATTGAATGCGATAGCCCGTTGTTCTATAGACATTGATGAAGCCGGATTAATATGGAGGAGCAAGGGGGGTTTGAGTGCTCACTTTTGGACCTGGACATGGTGGTTGGGCTCTTGGAGCGTGAAGTGAAGTTGAAACAGCCGAATTTGAACATTCTAAGTGCTCATGTGAGTAAAATTGACCAATGGGAATTGGCATCAGCCAATTGGGGATTCGTCAATAATTGCACCCAGCGCGACATGTCAATGTCATGATTAGAGTCCATGTAAAGTAATTTATAGTCCACGCAGGGTAACTCGACGCAAAGGGGTACGTGATAATTAGTGGTACCTCGCCTAAACCTACGCCAACTCTAATGCATAATTGCTCGCGCGCTCCAGGTAAGGGGATTTCTCCAACTCAGAGGAGTTCCAACACACCGGCAGCACACCCAATCTAGTTAAAGGCAATTAGTAAGATACCAAAACAATGAAACGACTGGCGACATACGAAAGTGTGAATCTGCTCCCGCCCTGTCCATACGAGCGGATGATGCGAGTGTGCGTCCCGTCCACCTTCAGCCTCTGCTCCCGATCAACGCGAAAATTCGTGTCGTAGAATGGACAAAGGCCCTGCATGAATGGTACTAGGTCCAGCTCCGCGTTCTCCAACCCAGGAACAAACTCGTTGCATCAATCCCGCATCCGGACGATCTCTGGGCTGTTGATCGTCAGATCCAGAGTGGACGTGCGGTTGAACAAGGCGTGTGGGCGCATGAGAATAATAGTAAAAGGGGGAGGGAGATGTGGACTGACCACCGAGAATGAGCTTGTGGTCGTTGCAGGGAACAATGAATACGACATCCTCCGCCTCAGCCCCATGCATGTCATCATCCAACACACACAACACCTCCACGATCGGGAATCATTCCCCGTAATTAATCACTCGCACCAGAGCACCCTGGAGTAGGGCAACGGAGTGATCCACAGCAGTCTCATGCGCCAAGACCGGTCGCATTCACAATTGCCTGAGCGCTGCAGCCTGTTTTCCAGTCAAATGGCATAAAAAACGATGAATTGACTGACCGACGGGTTAATCACGTCAATGACTCCATTAGGTATACACTTGGCTCTTCCGAGTAGGGTTAGCGAGGGGCATTCGGGTAGGTGTTGAGGCCGTTGGCGGACTCTCGGATGTAGAAGCATGGGTGAATGGGATGGGCCTGTAAAACTCAAGCGGTGGTAATCAGCATCTTGCTGCAGCCAAATCACAGCCCTCAAGCGCGGTTGCGAGCTGTCCATTGTAAGGACCAATACGCAACTGCTGCGCGAAGGCCGCAATAGGAAAACGAGATGAACTTACCCTGGTTAGTTCAGCGCCATGTTCTATGTGAACCCCGGGATATCTTGCAGAATGGGCAGGAGCCTGACACTGCAGGCGCCCAAAAATTTTCCCCCGGGAAAAATACAGTATAAAAAATGTCTCGTGTTCTCCGAGTCATTTTTCCCAAGGGGAAAGTCCAAATTTATATACAAGTAAAATAGAATTAATATAAATCATTTCTCCCCCCTTTGTTCATGGGGAAAATGTGACATTTTGCCACCCATTTCCCCCAAAGTAGGGTGGGTGAAAAATGCGAAATTTTCATCCCATTTCCTCCAGAGTAATATAATACATTTTCACAAGGAAAATGTGATGTCTCCCTGGATTTTCCTTATGGAAATGTATTATATTACTCTGGAGGAAATGGGATGAAAATTTCGCATTTTTCATCTATTCTACTTTGGGGAAAATGGGTGGCAAAATGTCACATTTTCCCCATGAACAAAGGGGGGAGAAATGATTTATGTTAATTCTATTTTACTTGTATATAAATTTGGAATTTCCCCTTGGGAAAAATGACTTGGAGAACACGAGACATTTTTCATATGGCATTTTTCCTGGGGGAAAATTTTTGGGCGCCTGCAGTGTGAGATTCTGCGGATGCGTGGGGGTTAAACGCCTGAGCAATCAAACGGCTTAAAAAACGATGAATTGACTGACCGCTAGGCACGGCTCCGGATCGGCGGAACTCCTTAAATCCGGAGCGTATCTGACGGTAGAAGTTTGGCGGACCGGACTGGTATGCTTGGACGACAGATGAGCACCAAGAGCATCCCCGTTGAACGCGGGATGAATTGGGAGGGGGGGAGTTGAGCCGTGGGAGAGGTTCCGTTCGGACGGGATCCTGGGATGCGCGTCAACCATCACGTGGTCGTGTTTGGCTGACCCTTCCACTGTGCCCCGACCCACTGGAAGTTCAAGCTTCAAGCTTCAAGTTCCAGTTGTTTGATTAGACCTTTACATAAATTCTGCTCAACCAAGCGTTCAACGTCGGTGCTAACAGCGCACATCAGCACATCTTCGATATCCTGGACGACGCCAACCAGCAGGAGCCGCTACTCTGCCGCCATCGCCATGTCGCTCGCATATGGCAAATACCCCTAGTCCTACTCTGATCCCAACGTTGTAGCCATTGCCTTGTTTGGGTGTTGCTTTGCGTCCGGGCATGTGGCGAGTCAACATGCAGCCATTCCTTCGGTAAGCGATGTGCTCCCAGCATAATCCAATCTAACTCTATACACAGATATATACCCGGGTACAGCTCAAGGAACTCGGCGGGGTCTCCACCATCTTAACCGCTGCCTTACTCGTTTGGGTGTTGCTTTGCGTCTGGGTGTGTGGCGAGTTGATGTCTGGCCATTCCTTCAGTAAGGCTATCTTCCCAGTATAATACATCTAACGCCATGAACAGATATATACCCGAATACCTCAAAGAACTTTGGCAGGGTCATGAGGGGGAGCTCGATCTGCTCAAGACGCAACTCGAGGAGGTTCGAGCCAAATTGGTGATTGGCTTTCTCTCCCTTGTCTCGTTTCCCACTAACACGAACCAGGACTCGCCCACACCCCCGCCTCCCTCCTTCTTCATCTACCTCCTCTCCCAACAGAAGTTGCTTGCCCTCTCCGACCCCGAAACCACCTACCTCGCCGGCTCCATGTTCGGTGCCGGTTCCGACATCACCACTAACACTCTCCATCTCTGTCCTCACCGCTGCCTCTACCCCGAAACCTACGACCGTGTGCGTGCCGAACTCCTCGCTACCCGCCCCAACCCCCAGCGCCTCATCGACAAGCCCTCCCTCCCCCAGATAGCTGCATTCGTCCTCGAGACGTTCCGCTGGCGCCCCATCAGCGTGGGCGGTTTCGCCCACCGTGCTACTAAGGATATCATATGAAACGGAACCCTGATCCCGGCGAGTGCGACGGTAATTGGGAATGTGCGGGCCATCGGGCGTGACCCCGTTCAAGGATCCCGAGACGTTTGGCCCCCAGCGGTGGCTTGATGCGGAGCCCTCCTGGGGCTGCGCCGCTGGAGCCGGGAGTCGCTTCGCTCCCCGCCCATTTACTCCATCAATCCATCACCACTCATGCTGTTAATTGTATCTCACATTGTATTTACATATACTATGAATAACATCATCCCCTCCTCTCCCACTCTGCGCGGCACACCGCGCCCACAATCCCAGTGAGAGCGCAAAGCAAAGAGTACCGAATTCCTATACTAATATAGGTATCCTGTGACACTGGTGGGGCCGGGAGGAACATGTATCTGTATCAGAACGTTATATAATTAAAAAGCTTGTTTTATATAAATAACCTGAGTACCCTAAAGTCGAACTTGGACCTGCCATGCAGAGCTATGGCCCACTAGCTCAAGCGCCAATGGCGAAGCGACTTCTAATAGGACCAGCTCAAGCGACGCGTGAACAGGTTTTTCAGGGTTTTCGATGTGTTCATGCTAATTATCGATGAGATGTGGCACAGGCTCTCAAACGGTCTCAAATCCAAATCAAGTTTGGAACTGTCCGGGCCTCTAGAGTCTGATGGCGCCACTGGCAGTTTGCTTGCAGCTGTTGCCCCACACCGCCTGGAAAAAACGAACAAGTTCTATCTTGGTATCTATCTATTTCAAGTGCCTAATATACCATTGCTCAGACTATCATGTGTATCTTGTACAGATGCTGAGGGTTGGCTAATGTTTGTTGGAGCGTTTCCGTTTTGGACGTCCACCCAACCCCCACCCCATCTCCATCGGGTCGTCAATGGGCCGACTGGGTTGATATTCGGGGGATTCCACTGGCTCAAGTATATATTTCCTAGTTCGTTCATCCTTTGGAGGGGTTTCATAGTAGATGCTTTGCTGGGGACCTGGGCCCCCCCGTGGGGGGGATGGGGTTGACTCGGAGTATTTATTTCCCTCATCACGCCACTGGATAAGCTGGTGATTTGCAGCTTTCTGGGGGAGCGAGCTGAGGGACACATGTGTATTTGGTTGAACTAGACACATACCGCTCGGTCAAGGTACACTGGTGTCACGGTAGCCGTTGAAAATGGGAATAGATCATTCTCAACAGTGTCGATGTCGGTTCTGAGAGCCAATTTCAAAGCTAAAAGCCACGCATCGCTGAAGATTGGATGCCCTTGTTCGTATGCGACGTTGTGCAGATCAAAAATGGATTCATTGTAGTAGATGATTTCCGGAGCAGTAGTGGTATCCTCAAAGAAACACTGTTTCATTGAGTCCAGGTCAAACTTGGCTGGCGGGGGTGCATCATCACTGTTGGCTCCTGATACATTTCTGTGCTGCAGGGAAGGCGGGCGCTTGAATTCCACAAGCGTGAAATATATTCCACACACGAAGATGCTGTAAAAATTATCTTGATTATACGAAGTGAAAGTGCAATAAGCTTGCACGAGTAACTGGTGCAGGGATGAAATAAATTTCTCATCAGAAATGACCGTGGCTTCAAGGGTAGACCATTTGAGGAAACCCGCACGCTGGGGGGTGGCGGATGCAAATTCTGGGTTACGTTCAACTGGGCCGCCACCTATATCTGATCACTATTATGTCGGTGGCCCCGAGTCGGACAATTTCCCAAATGCTTACTCTTGGTAGTCTCACTATCTACACCCAATCCAGAATGAATCCATCGTCGCATCAGGTATCAAATTAAAGGACCGCCCAACACTTACCAGTGGCATATACTAATCTCTTTGCCTCAAGCATGAGCACAACCACCTTCTTCATTACACCTGGCATGCCGATAGCAGAACCATCAATAGGCCACTCAATACGAAGAAGTCCAAAATCGGGGATCGCGTTCTTGGTTTTGCGGATCGATTCTACCAGGGCAGACTGATGGTTCACCAGTCGGATTTGGGGACAACAGATGAGAGTGGAATGTCCATCTGGGGTTTGTGTGTCGGTGAGGGAAGAGAAGATTGTACCCATCAAAGCGTAAAGGGGATCTTCAAGGTATTGTGTTGTTTCAGCACACTTGATCAAAAATCCCAGGTATCTCCTCCGGGCCTCAACAGTGTATTGGATAACCTTACAAACGAGCTAGATGGAAATTGAAGGTGTAGAGTCAGAAATCGGCGTACATTCGGGGCGCTGGGAATGGCTGGCAACATAATAGTGCAGCCTGCAGAACTGTGTAGGTGCGCTCGGGCCTAAGAACCCAATCAAAGGCCTGTCGGAATTTGAATCGTTGTGGCGTGGCATAGAAATCCATGCTTGGTGTCAACCACGAACACATACAACCATGAACGACACGCTCCTATCTGATATAGAGAATATGGACCTAGACGACGACGACGAGGAAACACTTGATCAAATTCGAGCAGAACTGAAACGGATCAACGAGGTAAGTTTTCCAAGCCCCGTTCACACAACGCTGTTCTATGATGCGATACGAACCTCAGACCCTCATACTATCCGTGATGGAGAAGAACCAGCCATACGCAAAGCTCCCCTACCAGTACACGCCAAACCGGGACATCGACCATCGCCCACCTGTCTTTCTGTACGGCCTTGGGTTCACTTATAAAGAAGTTTATGAATATATCATCCGTACCCGCCTCCCCATTTCAACGTCCATGGGGACGATACCTGATTTTTCGAGATATTTGGACGAACTCTTTGGTGTGGAAATGGGGACGATGCATGGGGTCCCTCCGACCTGCAGGGGTCTCGTCGTGTTCCGGCTCAGGACGAACTACTACAATCCCCTCCCGAAAAAGAAAATGGAGGAGATCGCGGATACCTGCGATCGCGTGTTCCAGCGGCGCCCGATGTGGTATGTGGGTTCCGCGCGGAAGAAGGATTATCGTATCTCTGGTGCGTATCCCTCGATTGCTGCTGCCACGCACCGCCACTGACAATCCGGTAGAGTCTGATTTCTTCAGGTCCCGAGAATTGTAAAAAAAAAATGATGTCAAATGAAATTCTGGTTTCCTGTGGTGGGCTGGACGCGCGGGGAGATGCCTGTTGGTGCTTGAGTTTCTTGTTGCTATCCGTGGACCGCTGGTTCTGTGCCCCATGAGTCGAGGTCTGGCTGCGCACCCTGCACCGCCAAGCGATGCATACACGAACGATTAGGAAAGCCGTTTCGCTTGGGAAGTTCCTTTGTTTCGCACTCATTTCGCCTGGGGTCGACACTAAAAATGGCATTGTGGATAATATGACTTGGTGCGAGTTTATCAAAGATAACGCTCCGGTATGTTTCCGGGGGGCACCTCACCGAAGCCAGTGAATAGACCCAGCTTGAGTAAGAGCGCAGTCGAACAATTTCAAAGGGAAAGACAGCAGTGTCAGGATTCGAATCGCTGTGGGTAAGCATAAACCATCTTTGTGGTGTCGGCCACCTGTACACACTATACACAACTGTGGATGCGTTTACAAACCCTCAGACACCCACGTTATCCGCGGTGAAGAACCAGCTGCACACACGCCTGCTCTACCATTACGCACACAATTGGGACGTCGGCCATTTCTCGCCCACTTTCCTGTATGGCCTCAGCCTCATCTTTGCGTAAATTAACGAACACGTCGTCCGTGTCGGCCTCCCATTT
The DNA here is from genome assembly GCA_015501065.1 of Infundibulicybe gibba. Lineage (NCBI taxonomy): Eukaryota > Fungi > Basidiomycota > Agaricomycetes > Agaricales > Omphalinaceae > Infundibulicybe > Infundibulicybe gibba. The sequence continues at coordinate 19,593 of JADNYI010000164.1, read as the reverse complement.
GACGCGGGAAGGATCAATAGGGATAGAAAGTTAGAGATCAGCGTACCTTCGAAACGTGAACTTTGTGAAGCACAACTGCGCACCTTATGAAACAACTGGCGACGACGCAACAACGGTCTGGGAGGGTTCCGAGTCAAAATATTTTTAAGGCTCAGTACACTACCCCGAGGTCATATGTCGGAATTCCAGCTACATTCAGATCGTTGGGCGGTCCCAAAAAACGCACACAGGTAAGCGAGCTTAAGCGAGGCCAAGCGGTGTCAAGTTTGAAATTCCGACTTGCGTTGAGATCACCGCATGCTGCAGCGAGCGTCCAGTCAATGTGGGGGGGTGTAGTGCTGGAGCAGGGTGCGGCAGCGCCCAGCTCCGGCGATCACGTGACTTAGCCGAGCAGAGTCGAACCAACGAGTTGTAGAGTAGCAGCCTTGTCTTGTCTTGTACGAATCTCATCCATTCTCTGGCCTTAGGAGGTCACATGCTCATGGCCACCGCCATTCTGCTCGTTCGTTCCCCGAGAGGATCCGACGTGTCCATCTGGTGATGAGAGCGGAACTGACCCTAAGCTGACCAAACCACCACGCAATCACCGCAAACCGCAAACCGCAAACCGCAAACCGCAAACCGCAAACCGCACCGCATAATGAACCACACCAACCACCTGTCAACCACATCCAGCCAACAACCTCACAGAAGCCTCATGCATGTCATTCCACCACCAGAAAGCAGCTCGACCACAGCCCAACCCAGTGAAGAGCTCTATAGCCCCGATCTAACCAGCATCTCGCTCACAGGGGCTACAATAACGTGGAATATCCCCCGCACACCGCCCAGGTATTCAGACCCCGAATCAACATCAAACGCATCCCAAGCACCATCACCAGTCACCGAGGGTTATTGGTGATTTTCTTGTTTCTAGGTTGGGCCTAGGTTTGGAAAATATATGGTGGTAGGATGACTTGGCTGGATGGTTGGGGACATACACATTCTGGGGCTCTTGGATCCCCGAGTGGTTGCTGGGTACCGTGGGAATCTAATCATCTGACCACTGGGCATGCATACAGTTTGGGGCTCTTGGATCCCCGAGTGATTGCTGGATACCGTGGGAATCCAACCACCTGACCATAAGCATGCACACAGTTTGGGGTTCTTGGATCCCCGAGTGATTGCTGGATACCGTGGGAATCCAACCACCTGACCATAAGCATGTACACAGTTTGGGGTTCTTGGATCCCCAATGTCAGGACTTGTATTTTCTTTTCTTTTCTCTTTTCGTTTGTAGTATCACATGACTGATCACGTGACTGATTATGTAAGCAAACCGCGGTTTCACCTCATTGTAAACACATGTTGTTTGTACTTATTATATTCACGGGCTCTTACTTATGTATATAGTCTTGCTGTTTGTATGTTTCGTTTCTCAATCTGATTCTCTTTGGTTTTCCGCTATTCACAGTGGGACTTCCGTCGTCAGTCAGACTCAAACACTTTCCATTCCATCTGAGACATCTTGAGAGACCGCACACTTTATTGGTGTTTAGCGTGTCCTTACAGAAGAATCAGATTCCTTTCTTGTGCCCTCTCTCATCGCTCAATACTTTCGCTTGTCCAACGACATCTCGAAAGCGCGTGAAACAACATCACCGCTCAAAGAGTTTAGTTGTTTGGTGTAAGCACATCCCCGCCTGTTCATCATTAATCCCCTCGACTGTACCAGATATCAATTAGGTGGTCGCGATCTAATTGCCCCACTTGAAAGATATTTCTTTGGCGACAACTCTTGCGAAACGGTTGAGATCTAATTTCTCCGTTAGCTTATAAGAGTCAACAAGTCCCCCTCCTGTTGCGCTTGGATTGGCTGTTGGCCAAGGCAACCTCAGCACTCTCTCACTGCTAGTTCAGCCCACACCTGGCGCAGGATAAGTGTTTCAGGGTTAGCCACTAGTAACAGTTCAACCAACCCCGGACCACTCTTGAATCACCATTCCCACTCCTGTTTGAGTAGGCTTGCAACCTCTCATCCTATTTGCTACCGTTACACGGTTTGAGCAGGCAAGAATTTCGAATCTTACCTTTGTCCCGTCCCCATCCTTGAAGCAGGTGATCACTGCCGGTCTACTGGATTAAGTTCATACCCGCGGCCCCCTTCATTTTCAAAATTCCATCTCATTTCCGTCCATACTCTTCCGCACACCCCTCTCCTACCTTTTCCAAAACACCACCAATGTCTGAAGAATCAGCAAACTGGGGAGGATCGCAACAGACAACACCTCGCAGCAGTTTGATCAATCCTTTTGATGGATATCAATATCAACCACCTGATGTTTCCCAGGTTAACCCCGATACAGTCACTTATAAAACGGACGCCGAAAAATTCACAGAACTCTACGGTCAAATGAAACATGTCACAGAATTGAGCACGGAATTCATCCAACGGATCCAAACTCTCGAAAATCACGTTAAGGTTCTCCAGGATCAGAATTCGAGACTATGGGAACAGAATCATGAACTCCACTCTCGGTTTAATCGGTTTGAGGCACTTCTTACGGACTTAGTCAAGGACAAACGTGAACGAGATGCTAAACCATCCCCTCTTGACGGATTTAATCCCCTCCCCGGTTCATACTCCAATGCGGCTAAAGGATCTCATGCGCCTAAACTCCAAAATCCTACACCGTTTGATGGTACAATGGCTAATGCGGACACTTTCGAAAATGCATGCCGAATTTATTTACAAGTTCGACACGCGGATTTTTCATCGGTCACCAGTGCGGTATATTGGGTTTTACATCTTTGCTCCCAAGGCTCAGCAGCGACATGGCGCGATCTTAAGATCAAGGAATTTAACCGGAATCCAATACAAATGGATTATACTATTAACGACTTCTGGAAAGAATTCAAACTGGCATTTTCTGACCACGATCCACAGGGAACTAAAGTGTTTAAACTATGCACCATGAAACAGGGATCTTTATCAGCTGAGGAACATATCCAAGAATTCAAGAAAACAGCCGACGGTTCAGGATATAGCGGTTATCCTCTAATCAAAGAATTCAAACGGTCGTTAAATGAGGGTCTTCGAAAACGGCTAATGGAATCGGAATATCAACCGAATACTATTGAGGATTGGTACACACGGGCATCACATTTGGATAGGCAATACCGACAATCTCAGGAAGAAAAGAAGTTGTATCAACCAACATTTTCACGCCCGGCATTTTCATCGAGTAACCCACGACAAACCGGAACAGGAACCACACAGACACAAGGTCCCCACCGAAATATGGGATCTAATCAACAGGTACAACCCGCTCGGCCTACTTTTGGTTTCAATCGCCCGGCATTTGGTCAACAAACACAACCGGCCCGACCTGCCCAACAAACTCGTCCTAATCCACCGGCCCCAGCACGTGCTCCAGATGCTATGGATGTCGATCGAGGAAATCGTCGACCACCCGGAGTTTGTTACCGATGCGGTAAACCCGGCCACATAATGCGAGATTGCAGGGCCAATATAAATTTAAATTCGGCCACACATGACGAAGCACGTGATCACTATTTACAGGTCGCAATCGAAGAAGGGTTGATTTGGCAAGACATGCCGTCAACATCAGGAATCACAGAAGTCCCTCCGGATTCACAAGTTCAGGGGCAATCCAACGCCCAATCGTCTTTTCAAGGAGGCGCGCAGTGAAATCTCCACCACTAGTGTTGCCTAAAAATAAATTTCATCTTTTATCTGTCGACACGATCAAAAACATAGATACGCCTTCCAATGTAATCGTATCTCAGGGGGTCTCCCATAAGGAGCTTGGCGCTCAGGAAGCGTGCTTAATTCCCGCCCCAATATATCATTTTCAAAAACCTAAAACGACAGAAAAATTAGTGGAGACAAAAATAAGTGGTTTTGGTGATCAGATAGACATCCGTCCTGTTAATCAGGGTCCCGGCGTTATGGTCACGTCAACCCACCAGGATTCCTTAAATGGAACATCCATCCGTCCCAGAGTCGGTAGCTCTGTGGGTCCCAGCGGTAACGTATCTTCGGAACGTCCTGGTCATATTTATAGAGAAAGACTTCTTATTCGCACGCTTAATTTGGAACGCAAGACAAAATTATCGATCTCAGTAACAACAGTTGATACTCATGAAACTGCGTCATGTCAAGCACTTCAAGATTCTGGTGCAACCGGTTCCTTTATCGATCGAGCATATGTACGACGTATGGGATGGAATACCCAAACTTTAAAATATCCGGTTAAAGTATTTAACGTGGACGGTACCTTAAATCAAGGAGGATCGATCACGGAAGAAGTCTATTTAATGATGGTTCATAACGGACATAAGGAGAAGATGCTCTTCGAAGTCACGGACTTAGGAAAAGTTCCGATCATAATCGGTCACACGTGGTTAAAGAAACACAATCCATCTATTGATTGGTCAACCGGTGAAATCACATTCACTCGATGCCCCCCAGAGTGTAATGTTAGAGTACGCGCTATTAAAAAACAAAAGAAGTGTAAAGCTCTAGCCGATCGATGGAAATACCAACCCATGATTGAAGAAATCGATGATGAAGATGCAGATCGAGTGATTGGTGGCCTTATTACTGAACAAGAAGGCACATTACTTGAAGAAATAAATTATGATGAGGTGGTTCATGAAATAGTGGATGAACACTTTGTCCGATCCGTAGAACGTGCTGAAGACCATGACAACATACATATCGAAACAGAGGAACCTGAACTCGTTAATAAAATTCCTCGATGATTCAGACGTTGGCTCAAAGTCTTTGAAAAGAAAGCGTCGGAATGCATGCCTGAACGAAAACCCTGGGATCACGCTATAGAATTGAAAGACGGTTATGAATTCCAAGTCCATTCAAACTCCGCTTGAAAAAAATGACCACATTGTCACTTGGTTGTTGCACCTGTTTGTCCAACTCCTCCTACACCTCTGTTTGAAAGCCCCCTCCAAAATTCTGCCCACACCAAGCTTGCCACTTGCATTACCTTCTAGCACCCACATCAGAACATGAGGGATGGACTGCTGCCAGTTGGATGATGAGATGGGTGCCAGACCTGGTCATCTGCCCAGAGGAGAAAGGTAGGATGGTTTTATGTACTATTGGTCCCCAGACTGACACCCTCCATATCAACCCTCTCTTGTAGCTTGGTAGGACCTTGTATGTAGTATGTTTCATGCCCCCCTCCCCCCCCCCCCCACCAACCTCATGCCCTGTAGTGTCCAGCATATTTTACAGTAGATATATCAGTAGTACTATTACTACTACTTGATACTAGTATTTCATGCTATCTGAATACAATTGGTTTTAACATGACTTGTGGTTGACCTGATTCAAATGACTGTTGCCTGACATTAGAATGACCCCCCAATTGAACAATTGCTTGATGCCAGGATGACCCATACATGACTGTGATAAGACATTCCCCTGACTATTGTAGTTGGCTGTAGTTGGCAAAATGTAAAATAAGCCGCAAAAAATGAGCGGCAATGGTCATGTTGAGTCTTATTATACATTTGCATGACATAAGCCTGACTTCCTTTTTTACTGAGAGTCACATATTGTGTCTGTGGGTGGTATTGTACAGGGGGTGGAAAGCATTATTCCACCCCATACCATGGTTTTATGTGTGCAGGGTCCTTATGATCCCACAGCTTTGAGTCTCTTCCGGGTGTTCGGGTGCACTTACATTTCCACATCTGCAGTTACACCCTGAGTGTTAAGGCAGATGGCCTTTACCAAGGTTCAAGCGTCAAGTATCATAGAAGACGTCAAGTCAGAGTCTTGGGTCAATATCAACAAGACTATAGTCACTCCAAGTCAGGCTTTGACTTGGGTATCAAAGGTTCAGTGATCAAGGTTCAGAGGTAAAGGGTGTAGTATTGCCTAGGTCAAGATGAAGAACAATGACAATGTATCTAACTAGGGACCTTGGGGCATGAGAACATAGTACAATGGGAAGTAAAGACAATGTAAGGTAAAAGAGCTGTTGAAGCTCAGTCAGCTATGACATCATAGATGAGTCAGGTATCTAAGAATAGAGGCATGTGTTGGACATGCAATAGAACAATGAAGAATCAGAGAACAATGTAAGTATGGTCAAACAAAGGGGATCGGTAAACCAAGAGAAAAAGATAGGGGTGGGAACCGTTGTAACACTGAGGATTCAACAATGGAGGAGTTTCCTCCTCATTGCCCATAGTCATGTCCTCCGCGTTGGATCCTGTTGCAGAGGGGGAAACTGATAAACAATTAAATGTAGCAATTATACAAGTGAAGTAGTTCTATGACTATGCACTAGTGACTAAGTCTGTGAGTATAATATGACATATGGAGTATGATGACTGATATAAGAAGCAAGCTAACTGAGCAGCTGAGTAAGAACAATGAAGATAACAAAGATAGAACAGAGACCATGCAGTGGAGAAGTAGATGAGGTGTGGCATGATGTATCATCTGATAGGGTGATGGTGGAAGTAATGGAACAGTCTATGAATGATGCCATCAGTCAGATGTCCAAGAGGTGATAAGGGATTGTAACAGATGTAAGGCAGATAGCTGGTTCAGCTCATCCTCGTACACATGTGCGGCTTGCCTCGCATGGTGGTGGCAGAGGTATATAGGTAATACCTCTTCCCCAATGAAGATGAGAGGGAGGACATGAAATGTGAGCTCGGCGGGAACTTGTTATTCTGGGTACCTAAGACAAGCTTGGCCTTGCATTCGGAGTCTTGATTTAATAGGCTGATCTTGAGCGTCAGGGCGTCGCCGGGGGCAAGCCATCAGGCTGTGTCTTGGGGCTAGAGTGTAGCACGGGCCACACCGCGGGTCACATTTGTGACACCATACCCGCACCCGCTGAAACCGCACCCATGGGCACGGTGTCAACCATGGTGCAAGGCACACCCGCGGTACCGTGCCACACCGCGGGGTACCATGCTACACCACAGGGCTCAGCATCGTGCCGCAGGGTGCCGCTGTGACCATCGGCCCTTCTACATGCCCTTGTACAATGCCAGCCGCATCCTCGCACAGTGCCGTGCGCATCGATTGATGCGGCTGGCATTGTATGAGGGGTGTGCAGTGATGGGGGGTCGACGGATCCCGGTGGGGGCACTGCAGCCCCCACCTACAATGCCCTCGCATGATGCCGCGCGCATCAATTGATGCGGCTAGCATCCTGTGAGGAGTGCACCCCTGCATGAGAGAGATGGGAGGGATGGGGGGATGGGGGCTCACCATTTGAGGGATGGGGGCTTACTGTTTGAGCTCCTGGTGCTCATTTGTGAGGGGCAGCAAGGTGGGGTGGCATATCGCATGGCACGGGCAAGGGAGGATGTGGGTGAGGGATGGCATGGGCGAGGGATAGCGTGGGCGAGGGATGGTATGTGGAGGTGGGGCACGGTGGATGGGGCACAGCAGGGAGTGACGGGGTTTGAGTTCGGGGGCAAGTAAGATGGTGTGGGTGAAGGAGATGGGGACGGCAGGTAGGGTGCGGCGGGGGGCAACAGGGTGTGGGTTCAGGAGGTGAGCAAGACGGTGGGAGGGTGGGGGTGGGAGCACAGATACAGGCAAATGGGGAGGGGGGGTGAGCAAACGGGCAGGCATGCGGTGTGAGCTAGGACTCACCATCCAGCTCACTCGTTTGCGAGTGAGGGGGCTAGCAGATACGGGGTAGAGACGAACCGCACTCTCGTTTGCGAGAGTGGAGAGTGACGGTTGCATCAAACGGTCGGGGGGCGACAGGGAGTGGGCTGAACAACGACAAGAACATTGAAAACAATGTTCCAATCATTGGCTGATCGGTGTGTCAGGGATAGTGTTTGAAGGTCCGGTCTCTGTGACCGGTCACAGACCGGACCGTGACCGAAAAAAGACCGGTCACACAGTGACTGCAGTCCGGTCTTTTGGATTTTTGGGTGTGCATGACCGGTCTATGACTGGTTATTCACAGCCACATGCGCACCCATCAAACACCCCAAAATACCATCAAAAATGGCTCTGAGAGCTGGTTTTTAGTGGTATTTGATGCATATTTCACAAAAATATTATGTTGTGGACCCTGAGTGACATCCATATATGGTAAAATTATCGGTCACGACCGGTTAGGACCGGTTACACCGGTCTTTTGGTGACTGCAGTCTTGCAAACAGGCTTGAACAAAATTGAGACTGTAACCGGTCACGGTCCGGTCTTTTCCCTTTTGGGTGATGATGTAACCGGTCACGGTCACGGTCTTTTCCTAATTAGGGCAAAAGACCGGACCTGACCGGACCTTGAAACACTAGTCAGGGAGCCGAAAACGGCCCGCAGCCACCCGAGGAAACCCGCCACACTGCGGGAACGGGTGCGGTTTTGGCGCAGTGTCCATTTTCGGACACCGCGCAAACAACTGTAAACACCGTAGCCCGAATACTGCGGGTTTACCCGTACCCATGCTATTCCCTACTTGGTGCGATATTGTACGGGCGTGTTGTAGGCGCGGCTCGGTTACTGGAGAGGGTCCAGTTTGTGGTTCAATCAGTTGATGATGTGTTCCTAAGCTGGTTCGGAGTCGGCTCCGTGTGTGTGGACTTGGTGCGGGCCTGGGGAGGCGTATGCATTGATGCTGGGCACTGCGCTAGAGGTCGCGGGGTCATGGGAAGCTGTAACGCTAGTGCGCGCTTATGGTAGAGTCCTCGTGGGCGTCCGCGCTAGTTCTAGAGTCTGATGGTCTGTCCATTCTGCTAGGTGGGCACGTGGGTCCAGTGACACACAGTGCTTATCAGTGCGCAGCTTATAACTCAAGATCAGCGATAGCTAGCCCTGTCGTCTAACTTGGACCTTATTAAGGACCTTTAGGAGTGTCCGATCGACCCCTCATCGGTCCGATTTGGTGAAGATTTCGCCCCTGGGGAGCAACCGCGAAAAACCCGCCCAAACCCGTGGTTTACCGCCCAGTAGGGTATGGCACGGGTCACACCGCGGGTCACATTTGTGACACCATACCCGCACCCGCCAAAACCGCACCCGTGCACAAACCGTGCCCGCGGGTATGGGTTTTAACCATGGTGTAAGGCACACCTGCGGTTTTGTGCCATACCGCAGGGTCCAGCCTTGCGTCGTGAGGTGCCGCCGTGACGGATCCTCCTACGGTGCCCTTGCACAATGCCGCGCACATCAATTGATGCAGCTGGCGTCGTCTGAGGGGTGTGCGGGGATGGTTATTGGTGGGTCCTGTATGATAAGACATATGGGGGATGATGACTGATACAAGAAGCAAGCTGACTGAGCAGCTGAGTAAGAACAATGGAAGATAGCAAAGATAGAACAGAGACCATGCGGTTGAGAAGTAGATAAGGTGCGCATGATGTATCATCTGATGATGGAGCATATGGCTGAGTATCAGATGATGATGGGGGAAGTAGAAGCGTTAATGAGCGGCATCCAGGATAGATCCCCAAATCCCACAACATCGATGCTTCGACGACTTTGACCTCAGGCAATAAACCCAACCACCTAGGCATTAGAACGCAAACATTGGGACTTTGACTTTGACTTTGACCTCGAACTTTGACTTTGACCTCGACTCTCGACTTTGACCTCAACTCTCAAACTCGACTTCGACTTTGACACTCGAAGCTCGATCTCGACTTCGACCTTCCACTTCAACCCTCGACCTCAAGGCTTGTATCTCGAAGTCAACAATCACGCCAAGTCGACAAGGGCGAGTGAACCAGCAGACAAACCAACTCGAAGATCTCGATGTTTGATCACCAACATCTCGACTCAACGGTTCAACTGCGCTAGAGGCCAGCACGAGTCGCACAGCCCCGGCGACACATTGACATCAGCACCTCTACACGCGCCGCACACCTCCTTAGAAGGGCAGCTCAGAACTAGGGCATTCCACGAGTGCACCCGCGAGTATACTCGGATCCGTGACACGAGTACCCGCAGGCATGAAAGCCATACTCGGATCCGTGAGTAAATTACCCACAAGTCTCACAAGTACTTGTGGGTTTTTGCCTGGTCAAATTCTGCACCAAATTAGGTCGCTTAGGGGCGGATCGGACACTCCTAAATATGTATATTAATATCCAAAAGAGACGATAGGGCTACCTGTCCCCGATCCCGAGCTATAGGGCGCGCATTCTAGGGGGGGAGGAGGAGAAGGTCCTGTCCCAAGGTCAAGTCTCCACCAAATTACATGATTGTGGAACGCATTTAACACTATTTCACGAGCTGAATGCGATGCGCACAACGCGAGATGGATCGGCATCCCCGATCCAGAGATACCGGGTAAAAGTCGTCCAAATCACGCGCACTGTGAGATCGGGGACATTGATCCCTATCTTCTCATGCGCATCGTATTCAGCTCGTAACTTAGTGTTGAATGCGTCCCATAATCATGTAATTCGGTGGGGAATTGACCTCAGGGCATGGTCTCTCTTCCTCCTCCCCCATTGTATCTCTTATAACCATGGACCAGTGGCAGGTATACCTGTCGTCTCTTTTGTATATTAATAGGCACATTTAGGAGTGTCAGATCCACCCCTCAATGGCCTGATTTAGTGCAGAATTTAAATGGTGAGTACTTGTGAGTCATGAGTACTCACCATGCAAAATCAATACTCAGACTCGCAGGGATCCGGACCCACCAATGACCCGGATCCGTGAGTAGGCATACCCGCGAGTATTCCCACGGGTCTACCCGCAGGGATCTGCGGGTAACCCGCACTCATGGAATGCCTTACCTCTCCACTTGAGATTCGTGCTCCTGTCGATGTGAGATAGCATACACATGACGATGGTTGGTCGTTAGCTAAGATGTGTAGTGTGTTGAATGGGGCATTGATTAAGTGCATGAATCCGTAGACCTTGTCAATCCAGTAATCCATGTCTTCTTCTGCCAGCGGGCTATCCTTAGGTTGCCTAGGCCTGCGTGATAGTCCGTCCGGTCCATGAATAATGCCTGGAATGTGGACGAGCTCGAAGTGTAACAAGAGGATCACGATGATCCAACGGTTGATACTTGCTGTTGGCATCAAGTCCGGGTTCTGTAGCATACCTTTAATGTACCAGGTGTCGACCTCCATGATAAGGTTTCTGACGCCTATAACATACATCTTGAACGCTAGAAGGGCATGAAATAGACCATAGAGCTCAAGCTTAGGCTGGGAGAAGCGTTTCTCGCAGTTGTTGAGCGTGATGGAGGAGAAGCGCGCATAGTAATGTTTCTTCGTGTCTTCAAGGTCGCTCTGACAGAGGTAAAAGCAGACTGCGATAGGTGCTGTGTCCACCGCTAGAATGACAGGGGCCTCCGAGGTGTAATCAATAGCATGGAGGGCTGGTGAACTGACTAGTGCATCCTTGAGGTCCTCCTGTGTGGCGATCTGCTCTGGTCCAAATTCGAAATGTGTGCCCTTGCATGTCAACTTGACTAGCGTGTGCGCCCATTTAGCAAAGTCCTTAATAAAAATCCTGACGACGCCCATAGTTCCCAAGAATGCGCGCACTTCTGAAAGGTCGGTGCAAGGTCCCCAGTTGACTATCATGGAGACACGTGATGGGTCTGGCTGTCTACTGAGTGGTAAGGCATGTCGCGAGTCCGAGTTACTCGCAGGTACCCATAAGTAGACCCGTGGGAATACTCGCAAGTAAGCGACTTGTGGATCCAAGTACTCACAGCTCAAATACTCACGTGAGTCTGAGTATTGGTTTTGGGATCCTCATACTTGTGAGTTTTGGACCCTTATGGACCCTTAATATGCCATATATGGCTCATATCTGCAAGTACTCACAAGTAACTTGTGGGTACTCATGAGTATATTACACCTGCAAGTACCCATGAGTACCCGTGAGTAAATACTCATGGATCCGAGTATTGCTCTGTGACTCGTGAGTACTTGTGACTGCGGATCCGAGTCACTCACGAGTAGACTCGTGACATGCCTTACTGAGTGGCATGCAACGGTGTCTGACGACGGTGATCTCTTCCACGCAGAGTGTGAGTTTGTGCCCTGAGAATGTGCCTCCGCTGTACTTCATCCGTTGAACGACACAATTAAGATTCTGGAAGTGTTCCCATACGAAGCGTTGAATGCCGGGGTTCTCAGGTATGGTTTCAGCTGATCCATCGGGTAGCGGGTACGTAGTTGCCAGGCCTTTGACAGGTACGTCATCTATATATGGAATGGTAATGTGAGGGATCTCAGCGTGCAGGATATAGGTGACGTCATCATGGAAGATTGGGACGGAATTGGTCCAGCCCATAGGCAGCTTAGTAAGGCGCATAGCGCCGAAGGGCGTCTGGAAGGTGGTGTAGTCGTGCGATGCGATGTCTGTGTCACGTTCGTCATATCCAACGTATAGATCCAGCATTCCTCCGCAAGCACATCCGCCGAATTGCTCTGCTAGGTGTTCAGGTAGTGGCGTTACTCCGGAGTGGCATATGGTGACTTGGTTTAGCGGCTCGAGACTGTGAACTATACGGAGCGACTTGCCATCTTTCTTAACTACCATGAACCATCATGAGCAATAAGACGAGTTGGACGGCTCGTACATGCCGGCTTCAATTTTCTTCTTGATTATAGCGTAGATTTCATCATTGAGACCAGGTGGGATGGGGATATTCTTCTGAACCCAAGGCGTATGCGAGACTATGGGCATGGTGACAGGCGGGAAGAAATCTGGACGGAAGCATCCGTGCTCGGTGTCATCCCAAGCGAAGCCTTGGTTCTGTTTACACATGAAATCGTGCATTAGCGCGCGCTCGGCTGGTAGTTACTAGTAAGAAGTCACCGGGGTGATATTTATCCATTAGTTCCCTTCTCTCGCTAGTGTATCTTCCTGTCGGTTGAAAGGGTGGAGGATTTGGGTTTAGTGTTGGTAGTGTTGTTAGCGTTGTTGGCGGGTTGCTGGTGATGTGTTGTATGATACGGAATTGTTCTGGAACTTCGGTGAGGATTGAGTGGATCTTCTGGGTGGCTGGTTTGTATTTCTTCTTAGCGAAAACTTCAACCAGTGGGAGGCCGGTTGTCGGTGGCGCGGTGTAATAGAGGGAACGAGATGTATCATTGCCAGCGGGGGTATTGAACATGGTGTTTATCTCGCACGACTGTAGGTAAAGATATGATAAAAAGTCCGGGTGGTCTGAGGCATACAGGGGTATAATAGAGTATTGACAAATATGCAGCTTATCTGGGTCTCCGTCGAGGATCGGCGCGAGCTCACTCTGATCAGGAATATGATCCCCGACCCCTAAAAATCCTGCTTGCTAGTGGTGTTGACTTGCTGACTGCGCGGGATTGTGGGTATCATAGCAGTGACACTGGTGTTGGGATCGTGTATTGTGAGCGTCTGGTTTTCGTTAGCATGATTCTGGACTACACTCTCTGTTAAAACGTCGAAGGGGCAGCCGAGGAGAATGTCATAGGCGGGCTTGCATATGATGTGCATCTGGACATAGAGGGTGATGTTGCCTAGACGAATGGAGACATTCCTTGTGAGGCCGAGTGACTTATCGACTGTGCCGTTAGCGGACTGCATGTCTAGCTGGATGGTGGGGTCGACCTGAAGGCCGAGCCGATGACAGACCTCTTCTGACATTGCTATAATTTGGGATCCTGGGTCGATGATGGCCTTGATTTCCACCTGATTGTCCACAATCGGCTGGATAGATCTGAGTGGGTGCGATTCCTTAGCTACCCGTAAGAAGGCCTCGTGTCCGAAGGTACCGTGCGCGCTGATGAACATGTTGTATGTGTCCTCAATGACCAGACTGTTGGGCGGAGGGGGCGCTTGTCCCGTAGGGGCGTCGCTATCGTCCCTGATTGCATATGGGAGCACGTCCTCGGTGCTGAGCACTAGTGTGGCCTCGCTGTTAGGCTGCTGCGCAGGAAATAACTTAAAGATGTGGGCATGGATGTCCGGTGCCAGGGTAAGTAGCTGCTCCTGAGTCAACGTGACTGGAGCATTGAGCGCGGCGTCGTCAACGTTACGGACCATCTGCGCATTCTGGACTGGGACTGGGCGCTTAGCGGGCGCTACTACCTTTGGTACCTTGGGCGCAGTGGTCCCTAAAATGTGCGGCTGTGGCGACTTGTACATTGCCTCCTTCACGTTCCAGGTGCCTCTACCTCTGCTTCCTCTTCTGCCACTTCCTTGATACAGGAAGTTGTGGCTGGCATGACTAATGTGGGGGCCGGCACAGCGGCTCTAGCGGGTGCATGTGTGGGTACAGCTGCGGCTGCAGTGGGTGGTGCAAGTGCTGCTTGTGGCGCAGGCGGTGTCACCACTACCGCCAGCGTTGACACAGGTGCAGGCACTGCTGCTCTTCCCTGATCTGCATTGGCCGCTTTGGCTGACCTCGCAAGAATGTGCGGTGGCATATTGACGGATTCCAGGAACCTGTGAGGCTGCTGCACCGTGTTGATGGACTGAACTGGCGCGGTGCGTGCAACGTTGACTGGTACCTTGTAATGGAACATTCCGGCGCTGGACGGGGTGATAGAGTAGATCATCTGCTCAGTCGGATTGGCATTGGACGAGAGCACACCAGTGGCTGTCTGATTTGGGTGCGCTCTGTGCCATTCGTCAACAAGTTCCTTAAGGGGACATCCCTTAGCTTCTGGAATCTCGGCACCGGTCCCAATGATCAAGCAATTCACATGATTCCGTCGTACTTTGCCTTCGCGCATGTACTGCTCCACTGTGCGACACTCCTTCATGAAATGGCCCATGACACTGCAGAAGGTGCAGCCCCGTTTAGCGACGTAGTATGTGGGCATGCTCTGTTGTTGCGTCTGCTGCTGGATCACCATGACTTGGGCGACGATAGCGGCAATGTCTATTGATGTTTGAGCTACGGGAGTGGGAGCTGGCAGTGGCATGGCTGGGGCTATAGGATTGAGTGCGCCGAGCTGTGTCTGACGGAGGACGATACACGCAGCTTCCTGATAGTCTGATATCATGTAGGGATCCATCGCGAGGCAGAGCAGGTGCGTCATTCTGAGCTGTCAGCCAACTTCCAGTGCGAGCACGGGCTGGAAAGCTTTGGGGAATATCCACACGAGATCTAGTGCGGACGCCTGGCCGAGGTTGTGCAGGTAGTCAGCGATCTCCTGAAAATTTTGAATCATAGCTATAGCGAGACTTTCGAGGTTGTGGTAGGTGTACCTGATGAAGCTGTCGCCTCCTGGGTACAACGCTGACACTACCTTCTTAAATGCTGCGAATGAATCTTTGGAATAAGACTCAAGCGCTTCCCACATCTCGGCGACATTGTACTCCAAATAGTACGTCACATAGCGCTTCTTCTCCTCATTATCTATGACTCTGGCCTGGTCGAAGAGACTCTCCAAGTCCCTAAAATAGGCAATGATGTGCTGCGGTACTTTGGTGTTAAATGCGGGCGCTGTCCGGGCGCCTTTGAGCGGCATGGTGGTGGGTGTTTGTGGTGGAAAGGTTTTGGGTGATAGTGGCGTTGATGTTTCAGCTGGCATCTTTGGCTTGGTTGTGGGGGGGACAGGTGAATGGAACGGCGTGAGGACTGGAGCAGTGGAGGCCAACTTGTTTTTGAGTTTGGGTGAAATGGTGACGGATTGTGAGGGGGAGACTAGTTGTGATGGTGTGATTAGTGCGGAGTCGACTTCAAAGAACAAGTCTGGGAGGTTGTAGGAGGTGGGGTGGGAAGATGATGATGATGATGCTGCCACTACGGAGAGTGGTGCAAGACCTGCTTCGATAGCGACGGCATCAATGTTGTTCTGGAAACGAGTGTATAACGAGCGGGGGATGGTAGGGATCTTCCTAACCCCGATCTTTTTCTTGGGTTTTGGAGGCTGGTAAATCTTGTTTCAACCCCTCGCGGTGGGCTCCAGCTAACAGGGGCTCAACTTAGAGACAAGGGAGAGAATGTGAAATGTGAGCTCGGCGGGAACTTGTTATTCTGGGTATCTAAGACAGGCTTATATACTATCGGGCGGTATCTAAGAGAGGCGCTGATAAGCAAGCTTATTGTCTAGGGGTTCGCAGCTCACATCTCTACTGATATTGGGCGCATTGGGCGCACTCTTACAGTACTGATCGCACCCATTCTGCCCCGAATGCGTCGAGATCGCGCTTCAATTCCGATTCCAGCCGAAGTCTCCGCATGTTGATCGCAGCACTTCGCACTCGGATCGCATTACATTACATAGTTCCCTTACCTATTTACCATACCTCATGGCCGATAGCTCTGATATATAGAGACAGTAGCCACAACCATTAATACAAGTTCCCATTAGAGCTCGAAGCTCATCTCGCATGCTTTGGCATTCCACTCTCGTTTAGGGCAGTGCCCTCTTATGATCACGTCGAACTTGGGCTAGGCATCTCTTGCTAAACAGACACCCACTTGCAAACTGCAAAACACACAGGTTAGGTTTGGTTTTGCACGCGCGACCAACAGGCCAGAGATATGGAATCCGTAAGTAAACAAGAATCCCCTCGCACGCTCGCACTGACACCCCCCTCTCCCCCCCCCTTTTCACGCCTTCCACGCAAATGCCAATACCCCGGCTGTTTCCACAACCTGCGCTCACTGCTCTGGCATCCGGGATCTGAGTATCTACTGTCGTCACTGAGATTGATAACTTTGTCTCACATTCTAGATTGAGTGTATGAATAAGAAGCCTTTCTCTATAAATATGACCAAGACGTTCCAAAGATATGTTACTGCCGGGACCCACAGAGTTACCAACTCTGGGATGGATGGATGTTCTTTGCCAATAGACTTCAACAGCGTCTTACGTGTGTCGTGGGGCGGGGTCGCCCCGCGGTGTGTGGTCAAGACGTGTTGGTGATAGATTCATAGAGTATGTAGCATATGATAATTTGTACAGAGGGAATTGAATTAGATAATGGGTGAAGAGTGAAGCGTCTCCCGGCTCTGGTGGCGCAGCCCCGGGGGGGGGTCTGGATGAGCCAGCCACAATACCCATTCTCCCAGTCTCTGGCACTCGCCGAGACGCGTCGGGCTGGCTCAATACCCGTCTATCAGGAGCGGTGTGCGCATTAGGATTAAGTTGCTTACCTTGCTCTAACACACGGGTGGGATAGTGATGCGGCGCAAGAAGTGGTCATGCACTGTTGAGTCCATTTGTATGTATTGGGCGGTGATTTGTGTGTGGCGCCTTAGGTATTTGAGGAATGAGTTGCCCTGCCATCTGCCGAGGGACTTCACAACCTCGAAGTCGACCCCCCTCAACAGGTATTCCAGGGTGCCACCGATGCGGAGGCCATGCCCCTTCAGCTTCGGCTGCCCCGTGACTGCTGCCGCCAGGTGTATTTGGGTGTTAAAGGCATATTTTGTTAGTGGGCGTCGGTCTCCCTGTTCGTGCGTGTACGCAAAGAGGTGTTTGCCTGGCGCGGGGTCGTTTATGGCCAGGTGGGCAGCCATGGCAGCCTCGGGGTCTGTTGGGCCTTCCTGCCGTGCCCAGAAAACGTCTTCCCCCTTGGATTGATCAAGTTTCGTGGCTGGAATCCTGAAGACCATGACCTTGTTGCCTTGTCTGTTCTGATCTTGGCGCATGCCGCTCCGCGCTGATTGGACACTGCGGCCTGTGGGGCAAACCAACAAACCAAGTGCTTCGCAGTTTGCGAGTGGGTGTCTTTAGTGCAGTGAAGGCCTGAATCTCCAAGGACTGTGGAGATCTTCGCAAGCTAAAGGGATGAACGCGAGACTCGAGAGCTCTAATGCGAAGGGGAAGTTGTATTATGTATGCTATGTGCGACTCTATATAAATCGGAGCTACGCGGGCATGAGGTAGTATGTATGTAATGTAAGATAATCTGTAAGATAATGGGAAACTATGCGATCACTATGGTAAAGATGCGATCTGAATCGCATCGAAAGCGCAATCTCCACGTGTACGAAGCGATCAGTGGTCTCACATTAGTCGCGCGATGCGAAGGTAAGTAAGTAAATTAGCTACAATGACTAGGAATAGATGCGAACTGATATGAAATGAGTGCAAACCGATGCTAAACCATAACCATGCTTATCAGCGCGACATGTAGCTTTGGGTTGAAGCCGTCTATTCTTCTCACTGTGAATTCCCCTAGCCGTGCTACGCAGTAGAAGGCTGTTGTTAGGCAGGCGAAGACCGCAACGTCCAGCGGGGACTCCATGTTGAGGTGCTTCTTCAGCTCGGCGATTCCGTTGACCATGTACGGCTGCCTCTGGCACCTCTTGGATGCAGGCGGGCTAGCTTCTTTGCGCTCTTGAGGAGCGCGTCGAATTTGTCTTGGTTTGGGGCCCACGCGAGGCCGTGGATGAGGTGCCAGGCCCTGAGGCTGTATACGTAGTTGCATATGGTGCTGTATGTGTAGTTGCCTGACAGCCATGCTATGAACGCTGATATGACGCGCGCTGGGGTGGGTGCGCAGACGCATTCTGGGATCCCTTTCTGGTCGCAGAACAGATGGAAGGCCAGGAGCCCCCCCCATATGTCTCCGCTGTCGATTCCGCCCATGCCTCCCCTATGACGTCGGTTATCATGTGATTGTCCTCCTCTGATAGTGTAACAGACGTGCTTGTACTTATTTACCTACAACCTTAGTCGGGTGACTTCATAAGAAGTCACCCTGACCTGTAACACCTAAGCCTTATTTTCACACCCGTAGCATGACGTTCCAATATACTTGGTCAAATGTAGTGCTCACCGTGAGATAAAGGTCTTCGTAACAATATAATTGTTACATTTTTTTACGTTCTCAAGCTATTGAGAACTTCGCGACTACAGAGCCCCTCAGCACCAGCACCCTCGCGAAGCACCAGCCACCACACAGCCACCCATCAGCCATCAAACCTTATACACCGAAAATCACCCCAAAACGGCACCGGTACCCCAAATGGATCAAGACTTTATACCAGAACGGGTATCCGGTCGGCAACTGGACGAGCCGACTGCCAGTCGGCATCAGACACCCCAACAATGCCCTGGACATGCCACGTCACCATCCAGGACAAATGAGGGAAGGACCCCTGGTCCTTCCACGGTCAAACGACGACCTGTCAAAACTGAACCACTACAAGAGGAGCTCTTAAGAGCTCAAAAAACGAATCAAGCGAGATCAATATCTCGTGAAGGGTACGACGGACTAGAGACATCGGAAGAAGAGATGGAGGACAAGAAGCTGGAGATGTCGATATGAGAAAAAGACATGCTCAACAGCTATAGAATAAGGAACGATAACAATCGCTCCAAGGCCGTAAAGATAGCACATAACCAGCGCGGAGGGCGCTAGGAATAATATACAAAAGAGATGACTTCGTATGGACCGATGAGTACGTCGAGAAATATCTCGATCAACTAAAGAGAGCATGCAAACACTGGCGGAAAATGCAGAGGAATGCCGCCAGTCTCGTCAATCATCGAGAACAACATCTCAAGCACCAACGCCGGAACCCGAGACAAGAGGTATTGAAGTACCTCGACCAAGATCAATCGAGGAGGAACCACGGGAAGAGATACCCATGCAAGAACAAAGGGGCATACCATCCCCTGACTATGTCATCGAAAGAGCAAGGGAGCAACTACGTGCTC
>JADNYI010000163.1:0-81962 GCA_015501065.1 Infundibulicybe gibba | reverse complement strand
TGCATCAGTGCATCATCCCCCCTTTTATTATCTCCATGAATTTCTTCCCATTCATAGTACCACTATACTATTGTGCTATTAGTCAAACACCAAGCCAAGGCTTGAACTGAATTCTGCCACTTGCATTAGAGGTAGTCTTGCTTTGTTCCAACTGGGCTTCTGCTACTATCTGCTACTACCTGCAATAGTTATCTGCTATCACCCAGTACTACCCACTTCTATCTTCGCAACAATTTCATCTATTCAAATGTCGTAATGCATTTTTTTTTACCATCTGGAGACACACTACTTTATTGACAGAGTTGGAGCGGTGCAAATGGTACTGTGGTACCTGCGCATAATTTGCAAGTCAAAATGCAAGTACAAGATTGTATTTATGATCAACATAATATGGAATAGATTTTATGTCTGGATAAAGAAAAGGAATACTGGTGTGTCACATTGAACTAGTGCCAGTATTGTAAATGAAGGGTTGGGATAAAATGAAACAAGTGTCAGATATAAAGTGCTATATAAGTAACCCACCCTATGACCTTGAATTGTCAGATACCGTCCATCATATCTTCTATACCAGGGATCTGAACATTATCAAATTCAACATTAGAGCTTTGGCTAATTTGGGATCCTTGTTTGGTATAATGAGTATACATTTGAATTATAAAGGGTATGGAAGAATATACCGACCAGACATATTGACACCATCGGTGATAGTATTTGTGAATTGTTGCGGGGGGTGACTACCCAGACAATGATGTTCTTGTGGGGTGACCTTCTGGCGTTTGGGGTCAGGTTCATCAACTGTACTGTTCTTATCAGGATGAGAGCGCTTTAAAGTAACAGTGGCTGGGTAATAATGATAAGTAATATGTCATTTGGTTTAGGAAGCATACTGACCATGGTTTGGGTTTGAAGGGGCAGAGACTGATGGAGCCTGGCTGGGATTGGGGCTACTACACTATCACTGTGGGGTTCTGGGGTAATAATGGGGGCTTAATATAGACTAATTTTTGCAAAGGTGGGCACTTGCGAGGGGTGGTTTGCCTATTTTGGCCACTGTGGGCTCAGGGTCAGTGGGTGGAATAGAAGTGCTGTTATCATCTTGAGCTGCATCTGGTGAACAGGTTGATTCAATATATTATTAATTATATGGAGAGATAAAAGGAAGGAAAACATACCCCTGCTTATTGATGTTGGCATTTTTTCAGAGTTTGGTGTGGGTTTGTTTTGTATATGAGGGTGAGGTTGTTGGTCGCTGGGTTCTTGATTAGTGTTTGTGGCAGGGGCACTTTTGTGAGGGCAAGGTTCTTGTTCATTAGCATTGGTGGCAGGGTGACTTGTTTGAGAGTGAGATTCTTGGTCACTGCCCTCTTGATTAGTGTTTGTAGCAGGGGCACTTTTGCGAGGGTCAGGTTCTTGGTCACTGTGTTCTTGATCAGAGTGAATAGCAGGGGGACTCTTGCGTATAGCTATTATTATAGTGAGTCAAGGGAATCAGGTCAAATGTTCAAACATACGGGTTGGTTTTTTCTTGGATATTTTGGTGATTGGATTGGCACTAGTGCCCAAATTTTGGCCTTGGTAAATATCAGACCATTGTTTGTGGGAACAAGAAAGAGAAGAGAGGATACTCACGCCTCTGTGCCTGCTGGTGATTTGAAAAGCTCTCAACTGCAGCTTGTTTTTTCTTGCCCTTGGACTGTAAATCCTGTCCTCTTGCCTTCCGGTCCTCCCGCTTCTCACGTGTTGCAAGATACTCAGCTTGGTGG
Organism: Infundibulicybe gibba; assembly: GCA_015501065.1. NCBI lineage: Eukaryota > Fungi > Basidiomycota > Agaricomycetes > Agaricales > Omphalinaceae > Infundibulicybe > Infundibulicybe gibba. The sequence goes on along the minus strand of JADNYI010000163.1, from coordinate 80,196 downwards.
ATGGCATTCTGTTCAATTTGTTTTTGCACAACTTCGGCTTTCTTGGCTGGGGCATAGAATAACCGCACATCATCTGATGATGCACCATCCTCTAGGAAAGGGTAACCTAGCCGCTGACGTTCCTGTCTGACAAGGGACGATCCAACTGGGTGATTGGGTATAACTTTGCGGTCATATATGCTGCGATGCCACAAGTGATTTTCAGCCAAGGCCTGGTTGGTAGTAATGGTATTTTAGTAACCAGTGGTAGCTAATAGCCAGCACTTACATTGAAAAGAGTTTCTAGTCCAGATTGAACCTTATCAACCAATTTAATCTGACCATCTGGTGTTTTCACAGAACCAATACCAGGAGTATGCAGGGTGTTTAAAATGAGTTTGAGTGAGTCCTTCATCTGCTTGTCCATGTTGATAAGGAGCTGGTGGGATCCAATGTTGACATCGGAGTAGGGATCAGATGATTTGGTGTTGAGACCAAGCTTGATTTTAACATCAAGGATGTCTGGCTGGTATTCACATGGGCTCCAAAATGTATATGGGGTAGAAGAGGATGATGGGCTTGGGTCGGTGTATTTGGTGAAGTGGGAAGAAAGAAGCTTTTCAAGTGCTCCATACATGTCCCAAATGAGTGGGTGAACGATATTGCTTCCATGCGACCTTGGTAATATGGATGGTATCCAATATCAGTCGAACCCACAACTGGCCTTTGTTATTGGTAGCTTTGCTGGGCCAGTCAGCAAACATCATGGCTGTGGTGTTAATAGCTGTGATGATATCTTGACCTTTGATGACTGGGTGGTCATCAAGTTTTACAATGGACCGGGAGATAATAGCCAGCTGATCATCTTCATCTTCATCATCATCTTCATTGTCAAGATTGGCCGGATCATGGAGAGCCCTGATCTCCTTGATAGCTTTGAATGTTTGATTGGCAAGGCGATCCAGGGATGTATCCCTTTCTTCTTCACTGTCTTTGCTTTTGTCAGAGTCAAGGATTTTGACAAATTTATGTGAAAATTCAAGAAGCTTCAATGTGGATTCTGCAGCATTAAGAGCAGGAAGGCCATGGAGAGAGTGGGATAGAAGGAAGCCTAGGATCTATGATTTAAAAAATAAGGGGACAAAATACACTGGATAAATGAAAGAAAGGTTTCTTACTTTTGCTTTTATTAACTTGGTCACCTTGTTCAACTTCTCTGACTCATAATATTTTGATAGGTAATCTTTAGGAATGTATGCAAGTGCTGGGTGCCACATTTGCCATTACGTTCATTTTGGGTAGCAGCATAGATAAAAGGATCAATATGAGAGAGGAGCTATCAGAGATTTTTCAGTAAATAAATCAGTTTTGGTATATTGAACTTTGGACTAACCATATTGATTGGTTTCTCAAGTGGCATAAGACTCCCACCTAATGTGAGAATGAAAGAGTGACTGAGAATTGGGGTGTTGTTGGAAACAACTGGCAAGGGGCATTGTGCAAGAGAAGACCACCATATAACATCCATTGCACTTTTTTGGGAAGCTCTTCAAGGACTCGGAGGATTTTTTTCTGGTCTGGTGCAGTGGTGCCCAGCAGTTGTTTTTGGCGCTTTGCAATCCATTCAGAGACAAAGTAGGAGACAGCTTCAGAATAAGTGATGTATTCTGTGGGCCAGTTGCGCCGGATTTCAATTGGATTACCTGCCTCATCTAATAAGGATGGCAGCAGATGGTGAAACTCCTCATCGAATGACTGGTCTTCTTGGATATGAGGAATAACAGGTTCTGTAGTGGGGATGGATGGGGGTTGTTGAGAGGTGGGTAATGGAAAGGAGGTATGGATGGGCTGCAGATATTTTGTATAGAGCTGGTCAAATCCATCATAAAAGTCAGAGTCCAAAACATTGTTGACATAGACTCCCCATTCTCGCTGGTAGAGAAGCCTATTCATGGTGGCTACAACTTTGAGTTCTTTGTTTGGAGATTCAGAGGAAGGTTGTAATCAGGTAGGTTAAAGTCTTCATTTGGTGATTTTGTGGATTGATATGATGAGAGAAAGTTGACAGTGGTAATGAGCTGCTTGATATAGGGTAGAATGAGCTGAGAGAGGGGAGCAAAAATATGAAGCTGTTAGTAAAAAGGGGGAAAGGATGGAAAAATACACTGGTACATACATCTTGGATGCCTTTGGTCTTGTTTAGGAAATTAACAGAAAATGGTTGGGTTGAAGCATAATAAGGATTGGCATAGAGAGTAGCCATGGTCCTCATGATGCTAACTCTGGAGATGAGGGTTCGGGCACGAGTCATAGTCTGAGGAAGTTGAGCACGATAGGCTTTGACAATGTTTTCAAACTGATCAGAGGGAGCATAACGCAAGGTGGAAAACAGGGTGTGCAGGAGTTCTTGATCAGAGTCCTCTTGCTGATAGGTGTTGCAGTTAATAGCAAGAAGATTGCGGAGCTGTATAGAGTTTTGACTGGCTTCCAATGCATCTGGGATAAATTTTAGCTACCATTGGTTGTTAAAAGTTTAGAAACTTGCCCAAGTCATAAACCAAAGCTAACCAAGATCCTCCAGTTTCTATTGTCTCACGATCCAAGGCTAGGGCTTCATGGAGGGCAGTAGCTGGAGGAGTATTGCCTTTTCCAGAATCAAGATATTCTTGGTATTGAGCACGATTCTTTTCAAAGCTAGCAAGAGCTTTGGAAAGAATGAATTTTCGGATGAGGTGAACACGATGGCGTCCATTGACAAGGATAAAGTTGGGTTTTTTTTTGGGGGGTTCTTCATCATTGAATTTGATAGTGGGGTAGCCATTGCATCCAATGCTGCGGGAGAGTTTGCAGGATTGGTCAAGCATGTTTTTGCGGATGGCCACAGTGATAGCATAGGGGGGAAATTCAGTCTGTAGCTGTGTGCCATCTGCAGTATGCTTGTAGAAGCGTTGGAGAGCAGCTGGTTCAACATCACGTGTGTTCCAAAGGCCTTCAGCAAGAATAGGACTAGTGCCAAAGTCATCTGGAGTGGCTACATGAAGCATTCCATAGCCAAGAACATATTCGCTTAGCTCTGCATAAAAAGCTGTGTTATCTTCAATGATTTTTTGACGTTCAAAGACTTCATTTTGAACATCTAGAGCCTGGTTGAAATATTAGATACAAGTGAAAAATGTGGAACAAGGTAAGGTATCACCTTGGCCACATTGGCATGGACCCTCTTTGGTTTGCTTCGAGGAGCATTTGAGGTCTAGTGAATTTTAGCAACCAGTGGTAGCAAAAAGTAGAGTGGCAAAACTTGAATGCCATTTTTTTTCTATGCAAGTAATATTGATAAGGGACAAGCAAAGAAACCAGAGAGATGAGCAAGAGCTTACTGGAGGCATGTCTTGCAATGGATTGAATAGAAATATAGTTTCCTTTTGTGGAAGGTAGTGGTACAGGTTCAAGTTGCAAGAAGCGAAATTTAAACTCAGATGTGAATATATGCGAGCAAATAACAATAGCTACAAATATAAATAACACAAAATGTTTGGTAAAGTATCACATGACCCAGGGTATATAAGAAGCTACCTAGCTACTATAATATCTTCTTCCCAACCCCCCACAAGCTATCTGCTAATCTACCAAAGTGATCAACACTGCCAGTTGACTATTACTTGACTTTTAGTATGTGTATTTGATTAAAAGTCTCTGGCTCGGCTGATTTGTCAGCAGCACAGCCACATACCATCAACACATGTAAGCCATTCTGGTGTACCAGTTTGCTTATGCCTCATAGCTACCACTGGTAGTTATGAGGGATTGTAATATACAGTGCTAACCTTGTTTTTATTGATTGCCAGAAAAAATCAAGACTCTATTCAAGTCTCAAATAAAATGTCTGTTTGATCTGTTTTCATATATGGTTTTAAAGTGTTCAATCCCAACCAACTACAGGCCTGAATGCAAAGATTGCAAAAAAACAATTGATGCCAGTCTGATGAATAGCCATCGTAGAAGGTGCAGATCAGAGGTTCAAGTGAAATTCATAAATGGGATGATAACCATTAAAAAAAGTAATGGTGTATTTACTTGCCAGTGTTCTAGTGCAGGGTGTCCTCGCACTTATGCAACCACTGCGGGTATATTGCAACATGCCCGGGATGAACATGGTGAATGGTTACAAACCAATGTAATAGGAGCAGAAACACAGGTGCATAGAAATATGGTAAATAAATATATGGTCTGACCTGAACTGTGTCTCTTTAGCTGCCGACTGGGATGGTACCAGATGGAGATCAAGCAGATATAATAACCATAGAAAGCCAGGTGTGTAGAGTACATGACAAGTGATTATTATGCCATTAAAATCTCATCCACATTTAGCCTTCAATACCCGATGAAAATGAGAAAGTGGTTGGAATGGAAGAAACCTCTCAGGTATTACTATATATTTCATGGATAATATATCATTTCTAATAGTTCCTTTCAATATATAGCTGAAATTCCATCCTGATCTTGATAGCATTGGCTTGGCTGCTAATGTGATCCTGGGGTGCTTGATTTGTGTCACTTGCAAAATTGCTCTAGAGTCCAAGCATTTGGATGGACACATGCAGGGCAATGCTCATTCAAATCCAAGAATTATCATTGACAAGGCCAAGGTGGCTAATGCCTGTGATGAGCTTGATATCCAAGGAATTATACCTGCTTTAGGCAAAGGGCCTATTCATGCAATTGAAGGTCTTGCAGTATTTGAAGATGCACTCAAATGCAGGGAATGTGGTGTATTGTACCGGAGCCAAGATTCCATTAAAAATCACCATTGGTCCAACCACCAGGGCATTCCGCTCCCACCAGCATGGCCCACTGTTTCTGCACAACAACTGGATAAAGGAACACATAAATCCTATATCGAGATCCACCCAATCAAAGACAGCTCACCACCAAAACCATCTTATACAGATGGAATTAATCAGCTACGCCAAGAGTATATCAAGGCAGTACACAAACCATTTATCTCTCTACCACTGGACCCACGGAGTACCAGCTCATGGCTGAGATCCACTAGGTGGTATGAACATGTTCAAGGGCATAGTCCAGTTGAACTTCAATCTTTGGTCTCTCTCCCCTGGGTGAAGAATTGCCAACATTAAAAGGTGCTACATTGGATTTCCTTTTCAGAGCAAGTGGCTATATAAAAAATTACCTGAACTGGTGCTCCAACAATTGAATACACCTGATTCTGCAAAAACGTAAAGATTTGTTTGTTTAATAATTGGAGACAGGTCAACTAAAATTTCTTTCTGTTGCTATTACCAGGGGTGTCAGTAACACACCATTTCAACAGCACCAAAATAATGATACCACGTTGCAAAACTATGGCCTGAATCTGGTCAAGCTATTGGCACTATTGCTCCGACCCAAAACAAATTACAATTTGGTATTGCCCAAAGAATTACAAGATGCACTAGAGAATCTATCCATTGCAGAATCGCAGCGGGACATGGACGCAATGCAGCTATGGATTCATCAAGTCCTCCTACACCTGTGGACCCGCACTTGGAGTGATGGAGACCAGGACACTATACAAGATCCAACCATCTGCTATTTGATTCTCCACACATTAAAGAAGGATGGGAGTTTTGGTGAAGCCATCTGCGTAACCAGAATTATAGCACAGCTGCAATATTGCATGCGGTTGTTCTTTGTCTTTCATATCAAGATGCTGGCTGGCGATAACAAGGAAGCGAACTACATTGCTCTTTCTGAGCCTCTCATCCCCTGGTACACTGAAAAAGTGGTCGACTCTACATTTAACAGTTTGCGCTCTTTGCAACATCGGGCAACATCCGCAGCACTCGAAACACAGGGCTTACCATGCATCTGGTGGCAGGACCCACCTACATATCACACCCTGCTATATCGAGGACATGAGCTCAAGTTTTCAGATTTTCAAAAAACATTCAGCGAGATGGAATTGGCAGCAATGGAGTTATGGGAGAAACAAGTTCTCTGTGGTCTTCCACTACGCACAGAGTACAGCAGCCTCACAGATGATTTACGCAACAAGAGTGTGGGGTACTCCTTTCTCAGAGACACCCGCAATGCCACTGCTTTCCCGTATGAGGACATGCTCATCAATGCTGTGTTGGGAAATGAAAACCTGCGGTCCAAATTCGTGATACGACAGATGAGGAAACCTTACTGCCAATTTGGAATCCAGTGGCTTTGCGCCAATGGTTATATCATTATGCACAGCTGCAGGAACTAGAATTGGTTATGTGTCAAATGCGAAGTGGATCACCAACAAGAGGACAGAGATGACATGTATGCAATATGTCAACACTCCAACCCAACCTACCCGGAGCCTTTGTATGCTTGGGCGACATCTAGCCATTCTGTGCCAGTACCACAAGAGCAGTGCTATCACTGGGCATGACAAATTAATCCCACATGCCTTGGATGGATTTCTCTCCGATCTCATTATCCAAGACCTCAGCCTAGCACGACCTTTTGCACAACTGGCCGCCTTTATCTGTTTTCCCCAGGAGGAACATATGCATCGGCACTACCAAACCCATCTTTTTGTCAACCAGGGCAAGTTGTTTACAACAGAGACATAACAAGAAAAATGCAAGCCTTTACCTCACCTATTCTTGGCTATGGAGTTGGTGTTAATGCCTGGAGACACATCAGCACAGCCTACCGCAGGAAACTGTGTCATGCTATGGCTGATCTCATTGAAGATGATAATAATGAGACCATTGATGCACTTCAAGCAGGCCATTCAAGAAGAACAGAAAATCGGATATATGGGTTGACAGCAGAGGCATTAGCTAGTGCATCAGAGGATCTTCTTCCACGATTTCTCGAAGCAAGCACTGAATGGCACATGATATGTGGAATTGTGCCTGTGGCGTGTTGTTGCCCTACAAGCAAGCTGTGGCCACTAATTTTAAAACACTTGCTGATATGGGACATTTTACTTTAAAATGCAACAAAAAGACAAAGAAATAGGAGGCCAACATTGTTATCTGAACAATCAGTACAAGAAATTGTATCTCAGACAGTGGCTTTATTGCAGCAACCATGATAAAGATGATAAAAGAGTGTATACAAGGTAATTGTTAACCCTACTGTTTTTTTTTTTCTTCTTCTTTAGATGGGTTTTAATAAAAGTATACATATTCAGGTCACAAGAGTTATTCCTATACAAGGGTATGAAGGGGGAGAGAAAAAGAGGCAAGAAAAGCACATATACTCAATCACATGAAGGTAGGAGCCATGTTTATGAATTGGTTGAAATTGATAAAGTTTTAATAGGCTCAGAAGGAAATGATGATTTGGAATATGTGGATGCACTTGATCTTGATAGCAGAGGTGTGTATCCAAACAAATGCCTCATAGTAATCATTGGCAGCTAAAAGTTTTTGAAGATGGAACACTAGTGGAACCAAGTAGCAGCCCTGATGTCACGGAACATTCAGAAAAAAAGAACTATTCAGTACCTGGTAAGCAGTGCGATGAAAATGAAATGTATTTGATATTAATCACATTGTACTGGGATCAATAGATAGCTTGACAGCATTACGGCAGCTTGTCAAAAATGATATGGCCATATGGACTTGTCCAGAACAGCAAGCAGGGGTACAAGTCGCACTGGACCACCAAGATGACCTGTTGGCTATATTGCCAACAGGATCAGGAAAACAATGCTGGCACTAATTCCTGCCCTCATGGAACGTGATATGATCACAATTATCGTATTGCCTCTTCGGTCTTTGCTTGCGGATTACAAAAGGAAACTAGAAGAAATGAATATGAGCTACGAGCATTTTGATGGACCATCCACCGAATACCTATCAGGGCAACACAACATCATCCTGGTTCTGCAGACATGGCTCGTTTGGATCATTGGAGGCAGTGTCTGGCAGAGGTTGATAAAAGAAGAAGGGTTGCTCGGCTGGTGTTTGATGAAGGCCATTTCTCATTCACAAGCAACAATTTTCGCCCAGTGCTCAATCGGTTATATGAGCTTCGATCTCTGGAAATGCAGATGGTGATCATGTCAGTACCATACCACCACAGCCGAAGACACAGTCAAGAAGACATTTGGTCTTGGTGAGAATACCAAGGTTATCCGTGCAAGCAGTGACAGGCGCGAGCTCAAATATATTGTGGATGCTGAGAGCAAAAGTAAAAAGGAGATGTTTGAAAAGGTGGCGGAATTGATCCAGGACAAGACCATGCTATTTTCACCCGAGGACCGAGCACTGGTGTTTGTTCCATTTTTGCTTGATGGCTATCATCTGGCCAAGATGCTAAAATGTGAATTCTATAATGGGGATCAAATGGTGGATGATGAACAGCGACAAGCGATGTGGACCAATTGGAGGATGGGAAAGGACCCCACTATGGTTTGCACCTCTGCCTTTGGTGCAGGAAACGATTATCCTTCAGTGCGGCTAGTTATTCATGCTGGATCTCCCTATGACTTGGTCAGCTGGGCCCAAGAGGCAGGCCGAGCTGGACGAGATGGTAATGTTGCTGAATGCTACATTATGCAAGTCCAACAATCAAGCAGACATACAATCAAAATGACGTAGATGGGGATGAATCATCGCAACCACAATGGATGTCAAATAAACCCAACAACAAGATCAGCTCCCAGGTCGCTGCAGAGGATTCCTTGGATCTCAAAGGCCGCCAAGCACTTCAAAACATGCTATCAGACAAAAATGGATGTGTGCGGCATCACATTACCGCATTCATGGATGGAAATGGGTTCAAATGTGAATCTGGCCTCATGGGAACTGAAAATGTTCTCGGTGCTGTCATTCCAGCCTCAGGCAATATCCCATGGAGAACAAGCATATTATTGCCACTATTGGTATGCCAGTGGCTATAACAAAAACAATATCAAAACTCCCAGCTGCATATCAAAACTCAACCAGTGATGCTACAGTATGGTCTCAAGCTGGCCTCAAGACAAGAACCCACAAAAGACAACCCCACTATCAACAACATTCCTACAATTGCAAGACCTCTGGTTAAAACAAAAACTCTACCAAACCTACTAGCAGCTAATCAAAACTCAGCAAGTACTGCTAGTGCAGCTCCATTCAGAACGCAAGCCAATAGTCGTTATGGCTTTCAAATCGGTTCTGCAAGCACAGCACTAAAACGAAAGTCAACATCCAGTGATAACCCATTTGCAACACAAGCTAGGGAAAGCAAGCAGAGGCGCATTGATCATGCATTGCAAGAGGATGGTTATGTCAGAAACTTCAAAAAAGCCCTATCAGCTTGGAAAGGTTTATGTGCCTACTGCAACATCTATGGACAAGCAAGGAATGCCCACTCAATTCTAAAGTGCCCCACCTTGGTTAAATCCCGATTAACTCATGATGACTACATGGGCTATCGGAAAAGTATTGTCTATCGGGAATATCACCACAAGATTTGCTATACATGCCACATTCCACAATGCTCAGATTGGCTTCACAGCCAATTTCAACAAGGAAAACCCTGCGAGTATGCTGATGTTTTGGCACCTATTGGATTTGCAATTTTCCACCAGAAACATCTTTGTATAGCAGCATCCAAACATTTTAATACCAGATGGGGCACCATGGCAGAATATCTTGATTGGATAAATGCCAGGCCAGAGGTAGGTCATAAATCTAACTTGAGTGCACTTTTCCTGTGGTATAATGAACAGAAGGAGTAATTGGTTATAGGTAAGCATTATGAATTATTTTGTGGCCTTGTACTAATATTATTATACATCAATGACCTATATTATCTTCTAGAATATACTAAATGGTCATGAATGACAAATTTGCCCTCCTATGTATTCAGTTATCCACCTTTCCATTGGGCTATTATTCTCTTGCACTACCTATGCCTTGCCTTTGCTGTTATTAGTTATCACTTTATACTTATGAGTATATAAATATAGCTAGATATACTTGTATTTGCTATATTTAATTGTTCTTATTATTGCCCTACTAGTATCTGATCTATGCAGGATGAGCCTATGTACTTGTGGAAAACATATCAATTATCGATACATTAACAACACAATATCTCACACCCATCAGCGTCCTGTTCTCCACCCCTGATCATGCCACCACCATCCCCCTCCCCACCTCGCATCCGTCCCCGACTGTTGCCCCACGTTCTCTTAGACAAGAACATCAATTGTCACTGCCCCAACACCAACCAATGCTTGCTTGTACCCTCACGGACAAGAGAGACAGCTCAGGCTTTTTCCATGGTAGGTGAGTCAGCATTTTTCTGATAACAATAACGCATGCCACGCCCTCAACACCACCGCTATCCCCTCCTCCAAATGAGAGGGCGCCTCCCCGATCGCATCACTGTTTTTCATTTGATCTCACCACCGTCACCTGCCTGTTCCACCACCTGCCTGTTCCGCCACCCCCACATCCTCTCTCACTCATCACATTCCCGCTCCGCCACCATCACTTCACTATGTAAAAATACAGAGGGGATGTCTGGGTATTGTACAATAGGAGGTCTAGGTGAGTTCTCGCAACACCCCACAGGCTACAGCTCATTCCGCCACCTCACATCTCCCCTCCTATGAACAAGGGGGGGCAGCTATTCTTGTCCCATCTCATTCCATCAGCATCGCCTGTCCGGCTCTCCACTTCTCATCGCACCATCCCCATCCCTCTCCCCACCCTGCTCGCTCACATTGATCTATCCCCCCACCATCGCCGCCCCACATTCTTACTGTTTTTCATCTGTCCTCACTGTGTTCTCGCCACCACCTCGTGCCTATTACATACGTGGCAGGTGGCACAACCTCGTCGTCACCACCACCACTAACCCACCCTCCCGCAAATGAGAGAGAATGGGGGCTCCAGGGCTGGACAAGATAGGTGCCAGTTTACCCCCTCTTTTCATGGCTCAGGCAGTCGGCGCCCAGCTCACGTACCCCCTCCACCCTTGCGACTGTGTTCGCCATGTCCATTGACATGCGCAACAATGTTGCGAGGCTAAACAGGGTGTGCAGGCTGCGGTTTCCTCATGGGTGATACATGCAAACAAATGCAAGAGGCATCAGCGGATTGATGGACTGAACCTCAAACTCAGGAGTACTTGTGTACTCGCGAGTATTTTACTCGCGGGTCCAGGTCTCCCATGGATCCATACTCGTACGGATCCAGGTTACTCACAGGTGCACTCGTGACATGCCTTAGCTCGGCATCCTGGGCCCCCCTTGGCTAACATCTGCGTGTGTGCATGTGAAGCATTATCTTAGGTGTTGTATAAAGGATTTTAGTAACCAATGGAAGCTAAAAGGCAATATTTTCTTGTTTCTTGAGTCAAATATTTGCTTTTGTGTATTTATGATGAGCTTTCTGCACATATTAACCCAAACTCTAACCTACAAGGAAACTGAGATAATAATGTTCCCCACCGAGGCAGCCGAGGCACTAACCCAAACTAGCTAATCCAAACCTAACTTACCTGGTTTAGAGGGCTATGGGAAACCAAGGTAATGGTTGATGATCTTTCTGCATTTATTAACCCAAACTCTAATCTGAAAGGGAACTGAGACAATGATGTTCCCCACCGAGGCAGCCGAAACACTAACCCAAACTAGCTAATCCAAACCTAAAGGTAATAGTTGATGATCTTTCTGAATATATTAACCCAAACTCTAACCTGCAAGGGAACCAAGGCAATGATAGTCCCCACCCAGACAGCTAAGACACTAACCCAAACTAGCTAGCCACTTCACAGCACACTTGAAAGTGCAAGAGTCATAATATACAAATGTATATAACTGCTAAAAGAACCCAACCCTAATTACCATTTATGGCAATGCCAAGTGGGCATTGTGACTTGCCAAGTGGGCATTGTGACTTGCCAAGTGGGCATGGTGCCTGCCAAGTGGGCATGGTGCCTGCCAAGTGGGCATCAACAAGTATACCTATGATTGTTGTTATCATATTATTAGGCAAAAAACCCCGCGCTTGGCCTGATTTTCATGTTGCATGCGGCAAACCCGTCATTATCACCCTGTTTGGAGCCCCAGCCCCACCACCTCCGCATCCCACACCACCTCCATCAGCCCCACCACCCCCGTATCCCACACCACTGTCCCTGGCCCCAATGCCTCCACCGCGTCCCGCATCATCGCACTTGAGCGGCCTCGACTGGGAATCATCAGATCCACACCTCACCGACTTAAGCAACGCCTTGCGAGTGTTGGGATAGATTAGGCCCCTGAACGATCTCCCCCAAGGCTGATCATCTTCGTTTTTCATTTCTCTTTTCTCATCTACCATACAATTTGCTACCTTACTCCGTCCTCGTTTAGTTCTTGCTACATTGCTATGTTTGAAAGGGGCAGATGGAGCAGGGCGCGGCAGCGCCCTGCTCCAGATGATTATGTGACCAGATCATGTTACAGTAGCATAGGACACATGTACATAGTCATCAGAGCATCCACGACGACTCCATTTGATGCATTCGCGGCATTCAGCATGATCCCGCTCAGAGCACGGCCCAGCAGATCTGCTGTGTGCAGTGTGATTCGACTTTTAACATGCTGTCTCAGCTCACTGTTGAGTTGCATTTTTTTTTTCGTCTTGTGCTGCTTGCTTGCTCCTCTATTCCATTGTCTCCATCATTTAACAAAGGTCTCATAAGAGCTTGTAAAGCACTTGCAATGGTATGGGGCTCGTAAATTATTATTTATGTAATGTGGGCTTCTAACCAATGGTTATTGGAGAGTGCCAAGTGATATGTCGTATTGCCACGACGCACGTTCAGACACATCCCGAGTTCCTGAAGATGCACTAGCACCGATCTTCCGCATATAAAGTGGCATGTTCTGCAGCTAATTAATTAACCATCCCTATTACTATTTATATCATGCAGAAAATCCCTTCGCCCAAAATTTTCCAAAGTTTTAAACGCTGGAAGAAGATTGTCAGTGAGTATCTAATTTTCATTTACTTGAGCATCAATTGATTGAATTTTGTTTCTAGCATGCGTCGGTGGCGAGGAATATACATTTGAGGAGGGAACAGAGTAAGTCTACCATTGATGCTATAAATTCATGTCCAACCTGGCATTCTATAGCATCTTTGTCAAACCTGCAGAAGATCAGATTACAGATCCAACAGAAGAGTTGGCCCATCGGACATGGAAGGCTCATATCCTGGAACTAAGGAGAGATGACTCAAAGCCAGGACAATCACCATTTATGATGGTCCAATGGTACTATTCTCCATCTGATATCAAGGCCATGATAAAGAATAAGCAGTGGTGAGCCATACCTTCCTATTGATCAAATTGGTATACCTGAATATTATTTCCACTTCTAGCCAAGAGATCTACCCCTATTTGGGCAACACCGAATTGCTTTTATCAGACCACAGAGACATAGTCCTGGTCCAATGTTGCATTGGTATGTTCTGATAATTCTTATAATGACTGTTACCAATTATATCAATTAGACGACATTACAATTACTTTTTTTGACGAAAATAGCCTCAAAGCAAGACCTATCAAAAAAGGACATTGGTACTACAGAATGACCTTGATTACAGGCAAGAAAACCAACATAATTAAGGTAAGTTTTATAAGTTGAACTGCATATTGTAGTATTTAAGTGATTAAATAGGATATTCCATCACTGTCTGGCTGCTGTGGATCAATTTATAACCCAGATTTGGATAGACAGCGCTATTGTCCCAAATGCCAAGCATGGTATGATGAGAAGTGTATTGGCCCTGCCCATGCAACTATTAATGAGGATGATGGGCTGGAGCTTCTAGGAGAAATTCCATATATTCGTGGATATGATGGGTCTCATGAGTCTGGTAACTGGCAGATAGTTGGAACAGGAAATATCAAACAGAAGGCAAAATCTGTGATTAGGAAAGGAGGAAAGCTATCTGATCTCTGGTCAAATGATATTGGAGAGGAGGTTATTGCACATTTGATTAGTATACCATGGGATCTATATTATTGCCCAATATGTGGGGATGTGGAAATATAATAATATTATTACAGCCAAAATAACAGCCAAAGTAACAGCCAAAGTAACAGCCAAAGTAACAGCCAAAGTAACAGCCAAAGTAACAGCCAAGGTAGATCAACATGGCTGCAAGTATAAAGTGTAGAGTTCAACAAAATTTTAGATCAATTAATTGTTGGAGCCGTAGTTGAGATCCGCGGACCAGTAATGACCACAGCTGAGGCAGTTTCTGCCTCAGCCATAGTCATCCCTTGACCACAATCTTGACCACAGCTCCAGTGTTGAAGGTGGGGTATGAACAGTGACATAAGCACATTGGTTCATTTTGGCCATCTCCGAGGATAAGGCAAGCAGAAGCCAAAGTACCCAGTCTTGGGTTCGAACCAAAGATCTTGGGACTTAGGGGGATTTTGCCCTTGCAAAGGGGCTCATCAGAGGGCTTTACTGCTGCCCTAATCCACCTTTGGTATTATCATGACTACCCTAGTTGATTACCAACATCACAGCCAAAAGTAACGGCCAACATCACAACAATGTAACAAATGTGACACATGTCACACACAGTGAGCTCGCCATATCTCGAGAACAGGTCCGCCAATTCCTTAGTAAATTATAGGATACAATATTGGACATACTAATGCAAGGATGGCCTGTTTACAATTCTAAAATTTTGGTATTTTTCTTTGAAGGTACCTCCAAGGAATGATTGTATAATCATTGCTTGGAGTACTTGTTGCTCAACTGACTACCTCTTATACAGGTACTCTCAATTACCTTCCGGATTCACGGAACTCTGTGAATCCGGACACTTGGTGAATGGTTAGTTATTTCATCATCGCTTCAAGTGAGTTGTTGCTCGGCTGACTACCCTCTACACAGCTACTCTCAATTGCCTTCCGGATTCACAGAACTCTGTGAATCCGGATGCTTGAACAACGGTCAGTCATTTTGTCATTGTTTGAAGTGAGTTGTTGCTCAACTGACTATCTCTTTACTCTCAATTACCTTCCGGATTCACGGAACTCTGTGAATCCGGACACTTGGAGAATGGTTCATCATCGCTTGAAGTACTTGTTGCTCAACCAACTACCTCTTATACAGCTACCCTCAATTACCTCCCGGACTCACAGAACTCTGTGAATCCGGACGCTTGGACAACGGTTAGTCATTTCATCCACTTAAATATACTGTTGCTCAATCACCTTCCGGATCCAGGGAGTTGCGTGAATCCGGAACGGCGGTGGGACTTGCCACACTCAAAGTATGTTTCCGGACTCGTAGAGTCCCTCGAATCCGCAAAACAAAAGTAGGATTTCTAAATATCTAACTAAAACCCTACCCTAAGCTGGACCTATTTACAAAAGGTATATAACAATCCATCAAACATCGCAGCAGGTTCATGACATGGAAAGCTACATCAGGAAAAACTGAATTGGTACATAGCTAGCCGGTTAGATATAGAGTGTATATAGCCGATTTTCGCGATATAGCTAGGTAGCCGATCTATAATGCACGATATATTACTATGTAGTCATCTGCTCATCTGCTGTAGGCAATGTACGTTCACGCTAGTGCTATAGAGGACAACATAGTGATAGCCGCTTGCCGTATATAATGGATAGTCTACGTGGGTGTCTATGGAAATTGGATCTTACTGCCCGCCATGGGAGTTGTTGCCAGCGCAAAATGATTCATTTAATCATTATAACAGTTGCTAATAAAATGTACTATAACTAATACAAAGAATACTGATAGACAGATGGTGATAGATAGTGGTAGTGACGAACAAGCACTAAGCGGGCGCATGGATGGGTAGCGTTGAAGCGCATCATGATGGGTGGTGAGCGCCACAACGAGATGGACCATGGCAAGTGCATGCAGCATGAGGCAAGCGCACAAGGTAGCAAACGGCTGGGGGAAAAGATTTGGGAGGCCCCCTTTGCGGTTCATTGTGGTGATTTGCCAGTGGCGCCCACCGACGTCATGTTGCTGCGGGCTGCCTGAGCGGACCGAAATCCGCTGGAGCTCAGGATGTGTTATGTCCCCGACCGCTTTCACCTACATTTGGAACTATCAAACGATTGTACAAATTTGGCATAGATCCTCACCTTGAGACATATACTTATAAGGAGCTCGAGGACCCGTTTTGAGCTTATTGTCTTTATTGTCTCTCGGTTGTGGTTGCTGCCGATTTTCAATCGGAGTTATAATTGACTTGAAGACTTGACATTTGTGCGTTGACGTCTCTGTGTCTCTCATCACTCTCACCACATGCAACAGCCGGCTCCATGTCTATGCCTCTGGGCATGATAACGGTGATCATATTCCTAACAGCTATGTTCAATAGCACTGACAAGTCACTAATTATGCCCCCTGCAGCCATGCAACCCCACCACCACCCCCGCACTTCGTACCACCATAATTTCCTCCTAGACGGTGTTGCAATTTCCGCCTCCTCCCAGCCGCTCGAATACTACTGTAAGTGTGCTTTTCCAACGATGAGGCTCCTAACACACGGGCGAATGCAACAACCCCATCCCCCGCATGTGGATGGTCCACATCGGTCTGGCGCGCAGTTCGCTATCTCCAGTTCTCCTTTTTGTATGTGGTATGTCCCATGATGATCTCTCGCATTACGATAGCATGCGCTAACCATGATTACAGTAACTAGGGCTGGGTAGAAGGCCCTGATCGCACGAAGCTACCACCAATCACGGTATGTCAGCCATGGCCGTGGTAGATGCGCGGCCTTCTGGTGGAGGGGGGTATCTACCAAACTATGTACTATCTAATTCGAATCGAATAATTTATTGCCGAATGGAAGCTGTTGTTGGATGTGAACTCGCTCATCTATGGCCCACCTAGCAGTGTACGGTGAGTATTAGAATGGAGCCGTCGTGGAACCATGTGGTCGACAGAGGTGTATGAGGTCCATAAGACCTATGGAGTCAATATAGACATGCGAGGATGCTACAGAAGCTGTGTAGATATATGATAATGCTATGGGGGGCTACGAAGTACTATATAATACATACTGGATGCCACATAGCACTACATAAAGGGGGACCATGCAATGGCACTATGACCGCTATTTCATCTATGTAGGTATACGTAGCATTCTGGTTTTTTCCTGATGTAACCAGTAACCGCTCACATAGCGACGAATACGCACGGTGCGCTTCAGACGGGGCATACCATATTTGTATTTATTCTACGCTGACTCCGCGCAGGGCACATATTTCATAATTACCTATACTGTGTATGACATGGTATAGACTTGTGCCGGTTCGTCCAAATTTGGTACGAGATATAGGCATTAGTATTATTGGGTCTACAAGAGAAAAGCCGTGACGAGAATAGCAAACACCGATACGCTAGGGACGACCAATGTTGAGGCCCCACTACTCGGAGCAACACCAGTGGCGGTGGCGTTACGAGATCCAGAGGCTGAACTCGTAGCTCTTGAACTTGTCTGAGCGCCAGATGTAGGGGTGGCTGAGGCCAAAACAGCGCTGTTGCTGACCGTTGCTAGGGCGGCGAACGCGCTAGTGCTACTGAATTGCTTGCAATTGGAACTCGCAGGAACCTTAGCGGTGTAGGGCATGGAAGTGATTGGGCCGAGCGATTCGGCTGGCTGGGTATATGTCGGACCTGGCCACCGGCGGTAGTGTAAACACCTGGGAATCCTGATTGTCGCCGTCGCATGACTCGAATGTCCCATTTCTTGCGGCATTTGGTGCATTGTAGGCGCAGCCAATGCGATCGAATTTGTGGTCGCAATAACGAGCAGCATCGGGTCCGGACGGGTCGCAAACTTTGATACAGAAAATATTATTGCCCATGAAACTATCAAAACCTTGTTAGACCTAGAACCGCAGCGTGTTCGGAGCAACGTACTTGTGCCATTGAATCACTTGCTGAGCTTGCCCGTCGAAGGCGGTTGAATACACAATGCCGCCAAGTGGGTTACCGCGCTTCACGCCAGGTGAGTTTTTGAAATAATGAGGGTGATTTTCAATTACCAAGTCAGCACCGTGCGGGTCCATCTCACCACCGTAGTCATCGGACTTATATTAATGAAACGCTGGTCGATAAATCCGACGACCTGGGCATAATCTGGGGTCTTGATATATTGGACGCCTTTCAAGGCGCCATTGGTATAAGAGAGTTCCATGTCCGGGCTTGGTACACCAGGCTACCATTTCGCCTTCAGTCTCAGCGACGACCGAGTTGGGCCGCATTGGGGCCCACAGGCAGAAGTCTGTGAGAGATCAGTACCAAAGAACGTGGAATGTACAACTACGCGGACCGTCGAGACTGTTGACATATGATGTCTGGCATTGCGAATTTTGATTTTCCGTCGTTGAATTGCAGATATTATAACCCGATTGACGACCACGAATCAGCTCGGGGTCTTGGTCCACTTGATATGGCTAAAAATTCATCAATGAGAGCGCGGAGGGGAAGAAATAACTGACCAGTGAAGTAGGTGACGGGAACTCTTTGGACACAAGGGGAGTCGCCGGGAAGGTACTCCGCTGACCAGAAACAAAGAATGGAACAAGGGAAGTTGGAAGAGCAAAAAGCGTGAGGAGGTTTCGTGGTACCATGGTCGAGGTGGTGAATGTCAGGATTCGAAATTGGGGAGTGCTAAAATAGCCAATCTCGTCCAAGCATCCCAGATGCTTGGCTGAACGTCTGATGAAAACCGCCAAGATCAATTCAACCGTGATCCGGTTTGAGTACCATGGCGGGCTTGGATGAAAAAAATTTGATGAGTTTACATTGGCGAGATATTAGGACGCTCCATACCAATGATGGATGATCGGGCACGTTTGGGAAAACATGCCTACAAATTTATCAATCATAGCAGGCCAATAGTCTACATACATAGTTACATACATCGTGAACGAGATCAAACTGGGTGGGGACCGACCTATTTTAGCTCCCAGGCCAAGCGGGCGCTCGTTGATCAAATTTTCGGAATAAATTTAGGAGAAAGGAGGCGAACGCATGGACCAAACAAAATAGCGCGAATCAGAAAAATGGATAAATTCTGCAGGATATACATTAATAAATAGATAAATCAAGGAGCAAGCGCTCCCCGACCGAGCTAGTCCGATGTGATGGTTGGAATTGTTTCAATGGCGGAAGAGTTTGAAGTACAATATGATGCAAACCAAAGCAACGAGGAATACACCTATGCAGGTAAGAATGACACGCTGCTTATACATCCTACACTGCGTCAGGAGGCAGCGATGTACATAGCATTAAAACTCACTGCCGAATCATGCCCTTGATAGTCCCGGACGCCTTGTCTATGGAGTTATTTGTAGTGCTCAGCTATTGATTCCGAGTTAATTGGCTGCGGGAGGAAAAGAGGGGGAATCGTACCATATCCCTAGAATTTTCAATCTGTTCCCTTTGCCCTCTCAGATTCCTCAAGATGTCTGCACCCTGCTGTTCCGTCTCCAGCGCGATCCTCGTCGAGTCTCCCAGCCGCCGACTTCCATCACTTAATACTTCAGTTCCAACCAACAACCTTGTGCGGTCGCTCCTGTCCGCGTATGGATCATCTGATGTTGCAACGCGAGACGATGGTTTCAAGAGGTCGTTACGGGATAATTGGGTATGCGAATCTTTTGATGATTCTTGTATTTATGAAGAAGCGCCTTCGCCTCCTTTAACCGGTGAGCATATTGTGGCTTGATGGATTGCGGAATGCCCTGAATCTCAATCTCGAGTTGGGAGACCTGAAACATGTAAACAGTAAGAAACGGTGATATGAGGCAGAATACCGCACAATATCATCGGCGTCATCGAGTTCAAGTTCAACTTTGCGTAAGGCGGCCTTCCGCTGTTCTGTTGAAGGTGGAGTGACAATGTGTGTGGATGATATGTGGAGCCGAACATACCGCCTTGTTGGTCAGATTCAAGTTTATTTCTTATACTCTGTATGAGAATACTAAAGTCCTGCTCATAAGATTCAAATAGTGTCGTCGGTGCTGGATCCATGAAGGTATGGTGGTGACGGTGCTCGTTGAACAAACGTGCATGTCACAGGGTCGGTTAGATAATCCAGGCTCAAACTAACCGCGGCTGACGCGGTGAACAGGTTCCCACCCGTATCCATGAACTTCACTCGTGTGAACAAACCCATCAATTCGAACCATGCACCGTTCACGTCTCAGAGCTTTGCATCCGCTTAAATCACCATTTTATCCTGTCTTGTAATTGTAACAGACTAAGTTTATCTAGCCCGTATACCCAATGGGACTCTCATAAACGCTGACTCCTCTGCTGATAGCATTTCGCTCACGCCGATATAGTAGGCGATAAGACCAGTCATAACACCGAAAACTCCACCAGCCTTTTGAATCCTGTAGTTGATGGCATGAATATGAGTGAAAAATCAATAAATGTTCCTCGTACATGGGTCGGCCGTAAACTCGGCAATCGCAAGCAGAGGAGTGCCACTGCTAAGCAGCTCAATAGCACTGTGAAAGCGAGGTGCCTTCTGATGACCGGTAAACTAAACGGTCCCTTCAGTATACATCGGAGAGACAAGAAGGTTTGCCACTTACATGAACATGACAGTGACCATGAACCAGGTTATGAGATAGATTCCGATGGCATTGCTTAGTTCTTGGGGGTCAGAGTATGCACTTATGATACCAGAGCTTGGGATGAAGATTGTCGCGTAGGACATCCAGAACACGCCGTATGACGAGAAGGCTAGTTTACCGAGTAAATGAGCGGTACTATCACAACGTCGTCGGGATGATTACCTGTTGCGCCAAAGACATTGCCTCTGGGAAACTCCCACATACCCGCAAGGAGTTGGACAAGGCCGCCTCCGAATATGGCCATTCCTACGATAACATTCGGGGTGTGAACTCCACGGGTGTTGACATTGAACATCGACAAAATAAATGTCGTGGATGCAAACATGAACAATCCCCTGGTTCAGATCAGCACATCTGATGGGGCGACAACAGGTGATACTTACGCTGGCCCGGGGTTGGCGATTCTGGTTGGACGGCTCGAGTATGATACAGGATCGGCGGAACGGGGATCGAAAGTCTGAAGTCCTTTCTCTTCGTCGCGGGATGTATTCGACATGATCAACTAAAGCGCAGAAGTCGTGTGGGAGTAAGAACAACGGGGGTGCAAGAAAATAGCATCTCTTCTTTTTATCCTCACATTCAGCGCATGGGAACCACATCTTGGAGGAGCCCAGCTATTATGCATTCGGGCTCAAAATATAGGTCGCCTTGCTACCGGAACTTGAACGTCTGTGAATTTTCCATGGCGGATTCGGGATGTGGAGAAAAGGCGTGGGGACTTGGGGACTAGAATTGGGGAACCGGCGTACACAACTGGGCAGGGGAGCAACCGGCTGGAGCATATCTATAATCAGACGCCGAAATGAGAAAAAGAGAACACGGTTGGAAATTCTTGAATCGAATTTGAAATGGGATCGACGTACAATCGCAATCACTGATGTTTGATCAATGCGGGTTCTTGCGCTACTTATTTCACATAATTTTCGAACCTGGGCAATGCTATCCGCAAGCTAGTGCAGTGGCCATCGATTCGTTTTAGCGGCCCAAGAACAATTGGATTGACGGGACCCAAAGAGGCCGGCCGCTGTGAGCGATTATATATATGCGGGTGCCTGGTGACCCAGAACGAGGCTTGGTGTAAATTTGATCACGTCTTTAGAATTTTCTTTGTGGCGTGTTTGTGTGCCCTGTCAAACAGCTTTAGCCCATACTAATGGAGAAATAGTGACAATGAGCCCATCGGACATGTCGGAAAGAAGAGAGACATTGCTTGAGGAAGTTGGCGCTACGTCATTCAATTGGTCGGAAGTTGGTGCATTCGTGAGATTGTGGTTCGCTCAGGATCGCGGTAATGAACGACTAGAATTGGGGAATCGATATACGCAGCTGGGCTAGGAGGAGCACCCGGCTAGAGCACATCTATGATCGGACGCCGAAGAGTTCTTCAGTCCTCGTTTCGCACATTTTTCAAGCCTGGACAGGTTATCCAGTTTTTCGGTGAGTCTCGTCGATTCATTTTGGCGGCTGAAGAACAGTCAAACCGACAGGATAAAAGGAGACTGGCTGTGAACGACTATATTTACGCAGGCTTGGCAACCTGGAATTTGGTGTAAATTTGGATGCGTCTTCAGAATTTTCTTGAGACGTGCCCTGTCAGGCATCTCTGAACATACTAATGGAGAAATACTGACAGTCACATTCCATCTGACTTGGGAGAAGAGAGACGTTGCCTGGGGAAGTCGGCATTACGTCATCCAATTGGACAAAGCCTCGTTGCACTTCTGCGTTCGTGAGATTGTGGTCTCCCTAAGGTCGCGACAGTGACATAGTATGAGTATGGAGCTGTTAGCGGCCACGATCTACACAGGGGATGATATTTATTTCCCATAGATACGACAGATTATCGACAACATACATTCGACGTCCCCCATGTCAGGGTGCCAGCTTACGCGAAGCATGCTTCAAAGTCACCCATCCCATCGCTCCTCGCATAGGCCTGGCTCTCCACAAACTTTGAAAGTTGACATAACCCATTCCCACTGGCACCACAGAATTTCAACGGCTGGACATCGTCATCCACCAGTATCCGCACGAATTCTTCACCGCCACATGCTAATTTCTCTACCACCATCCTGGCAGAAAATGGGACCAATTTTGATGCCCTCCATTCGTCGTTCATTTTCTTTCCTGTTGGATCCAAGGGCTGAGGGATGTTGAAGAGACCCAACGCGGCATAAATGGCAATCATTTGGTTATCATGCGAAAAATCGGCATAAATGGTCCGATTAAGCGGGAATGTGACGGGGGAAGAATCCAATGTGCGGTTTGTTTGCGTGTTATCCCGAACGTTGGTGTGTGTCAAACGTGCTAACAATTCGTTGACATAACCGACACCTTGCACACGGCCCAGTGATTGGCCGTACCTGGAAAATATAGATAGGCGTGGGACAGTCAAGAAGCCTTGGACGCTTACCCAGTTCCGTAATATTTGTCCAGATCTCCCGAATACTCAAATGCCGCAAACTCCTCGGCTGTAAAAAGGCCACAAAAGGGGCTTAGCTTCTCTGTCGCGACAGTGTGGAACGGGCAGAGAGAAATAAGACTGAAGATGTCGTTTACATTCAGTCCCGCGCCGGGGGCTTGGGAGTTGAGGCGAGAGACAATGGGCGGTGCGTAGATGGAGAGCCATTGGGACGTTTGTGGGTCGGATGAACCCGCCGATGGGCACATTGAATCGTCAAGAGTGTCATTGGCCTATAAATTTAGGTGAGTGCAAGTCTTGAGCGGGAGAGCTGTCTCGCTTACAGCTTCAGACAGGATCACTGAGAGGGTCAGCGTGAAGCGACTATTACTCGCATTTGAAAAACCTGCAGCAATGTGAATACATAGACATATACATCTGAACAAAACCAACCTGTGTTCCAAGCCGTCGCTGACAAGACTACTCTCTCTGAGCTCGACGCGCGGACGAATGGGAGGTTATTTGAAGAGACTAGGTGCGAATATCTCTGATATTGAGTGTTCCCCGATTCTTGCGACCTATTAGAACATCTAGCGAGGCCTAAGAGAGAAAACGGGGGAACACATACTGAAGTGCCCCAAATGGGACAAGATCATTTACTCCCAGATCGTACGTGAAATTTGCCAGGAATGCGAGTTTTCTATCAACGGACTTCACCGATTGGAGTTTGGACACGGCAAGTTGGATTGCTGCTCCCGCAGAGGTGGTGGGGAATCGGGCGCCATGACGCTCAAGCTAGGTGGTGCTGAGATCAACAAGCCGAGTAGCGAGAGGGTAGGGACCTACTATGTTGACCTATGAATTCACGTCAATTCATCTTCCCCTAAAGCGATAGGAAATGAATACCTGGTTCAGTGCACAGTTACGCGGAGGCGGCTTGTAATGATTTACTGGGAAAAATGGTGAATACTGAGCCCATGATCGCGAAAGTGGTCCAAAATCGTCCGATGCGTGAACAAAGAAAATGAAGTATGTAAGGGCGAGGGAAATGGAGCCCAATGCGAACACCATGGTAGAAATAGGTGTGATGATAGATGTCGAATCCATCGGCTTATAAGGCAAATTTCGAGCTTCCTCCGTTCCAGTTCCATGGAATTTTTTGATTAGTGGTGTGGCTTGGGATGGATGAGAACGGCGGTAGAGTGGGAGGACCATGTGGACACTTACCGTGATTGCCTCAACATTTGAATTCTTGAAGGACGGGATTTCTCAGGCGCTTTCGCGTGCGCGGAACACACGTTTGACGCCCTGACAAAGCTTGAATAGCCCTTGGCAGGTTGCGAGGATGTTATGAGTTTGATGGATCACTATGTAGCTCCTGACTTGAGCCGCACCTCCTAGGTCTGATACTGAACTGTGATAAAAATGAAACCACACAAACACAAGGCGCCATGCACATACCTTTCCGCAGGTCGTCAAGGTAATGCGGCCCCTGTGCAGGCCGCTTCAAGCTTACCGCGGGGCCTGAGGAATTTGGAGTGGATGGGAGGAGGTGTGATTGCCACCGATTACCTAATGTATCGGAAAACATGCATTCTCCACGCCACTCTTTGACCGCTGCTTGCAAAGCTCATGTCTTTCTTCGCCTTGACCTCCATCTAGGAACTTGCACAACAATCTACAAATGCCCATGTCATACGACCAGCAACGTCGGCGCTGGGTTTCTTCTCCAAGTATGTCTTCGGACTCTGACGATACAGACAACGAGAACGAGACGGGAGACTTACGCTCTCCTGGAACAGCAGCACCTGCGATAATTGACGCAGACGAATCTATTGTCCTCTCGGATCTCGTGCGCACCGGTGAGGCGTCTCGCCTCCGTCGTAGGGGCGCCATGAGACTCGACCATGGCAGTGCCGGTCCACTTCCATTGGTCACCGTTAGGCCCGCTAGTTGGGATGAGGAGGCTGAGGGTCTCCCGGAGGACGATGTAGAGGAAGGGGAGACGATTGGAAGTCCCGTTTTCTCGCGAACCGAACGAGACAGGAGCATCAGATATTCGAGGCTCCAACAACGCGAGCGCGAGGCCCGTCGAAGAAACGGTATGGCCTCCACACACCAGCAGCATCACAACGACGATGAATACAAATATACACTGATTTGCGGCGGCGTCGACGAAGACGCCGATACGTGGGGAGACGGAGCTACTGAACCATGGACGCCTTCGATTCTGCCTCTCTTCCCTCCAACACAACGGCGACAATCCGTCCGTAAATCCCCCAGGCGCACGAATGGCTGCGGAGCGCTTATTCATATGCACGCATCTCCCCGCCAGCGCATGAGCGTCTGGACCGCAAAGACTCAAGCCTCGGCAGCGGTTATCAGTATGGATCCCTCTTATTTTGATCGAACAGCCGTGGCCAAAATCGTGAGAAGTGCTTGTGGTTGCGTGCGAGAGGGTGTCGGCTGTGCCGTCTGGTAAGTACATAATTAATGATACCCATTACGACCCCCATTTTCATGCTTCATTATTAGTGGGAATCCCCTTGGCACGAGGTATAAGCCTTGCAGAACCGCAGGGGACGGTCTCTTCTCTTCATCTTCCCACTCATCTTCCTCACGATCCAAACAACCATCAGCGCCGCTTCGACCTGAAGGCTCCCGGTACTGGCATGCCCAATTGCACCCTTCATCGGGTAATGATCATGATAACGACTTTTATGTCTATACGTTCTTCTCTGCTGCGGTGACCTCTCACCCACACTTCACCTTCCCTTTTCATCCAACATCGGCAACGGCGACTACCCAACGCACCGCCCAGGCTCGACCAGAATCTCGCTCACGATTGAGGGCTCAACGAGTTACCTCACGACCAGTTCCACCCCCACAGCCACCAATGTCTCCGCTATCGCCAGTATATACATTTGATAGCAACCCAACCCCCAGCGCCAACCCCGACACCAACCCAGAAACCCCAGAAACATACACCTCCGTAACACCACCCATATTCTCTGATCGACTCGTTACAGCCTCGCCCACACCCCTCTCCGACCCCGAAATAGTCACAATCAATCGATCCGGCAACAATTCATCTGCTCTCCCCGGCGGCGACTACGATGGCGATCGTGCCATGGCGTTTGGCTATTTGCGACAGCCCGGGGTAGAATTCGACCCCGATGGGGAGTTCTTTTTTGGACCCGCCAGTGAAGGTACATATGCATACGGGCCTGGGCTCGGCCAAGGCCTCTATGGAGGCGATGGGGACGGAGATGATGAAAACAAAGCTGTGGACGTGAGGATGCTCTTCCCTGAGCGGTAGAGGTTTGATAACCATTTTTCCGTCCTTTTTTCCTCAAGTATATCTAAAGAAGCTTTCCTTCCATTCCCTCGCGATATTGACGCGACTTCTGGTGGATTACTCTCACATCATATATTTACACGCATGCATTTCCACACATAGCTTTCGGTTTTGAACTTCCTTAATATGCTACCTCGATCATATCAGGATCGATGTGTGGGATTATATATCCACAATATTTGCCACATTAAAAATTAAAACCACAGCCGTGATTATGTCGCAGTGTGATGAATACGCAAGGGAGTCGAAACGGCTGGACTAGGATTCGGTATACCATACGGCAACACCAAAGAGAGTATGGCTAATTCCACTTTGCAACAGGGTTGCGCTTGCTCTGGGAGTTCCAGCACCGGTAAGGCACACAGCCAACGCAAGCAGTCCCCATGTTAGATCCATCGCAACTGGGCAGGGGCCAGGAGCGCTTCAGAAGTGTAATACGCAAATGAAATAATGAAATAAGAACGCACGAATGGGACGTCTCGCGGCAGGCCCACACCGGGCAGCAACAACGTGGCCGACGCCCACCGCCACCACCATACATGCAATTGCCTGATTAAATCCTGGTGCCACCTCCGCGTTCGACAGGTGCTAGAAGACGGCACCACATGGCACAAAAGTGTAAAAATAAGCCCATCAGTTACAGGCTCTTTGTGCGATAATTATAGCCAACCAGTCCTGTCAAAGCGGAGAGCCTCCGGGCGAGAAAGGAATCATAGATCACGGATGGTTTTGTCGTGAGAAGGAGACCAACCACGATATCAGCGAAGCCTTTATACTTTATCAGGCTCATGGCAGGAGTAGTGGGGTGATGTGGCTGTGAACTGAGCCTGCAGGCCTGCCGCTCATGCTCCTAGGCCTGGGAATTGGAATTGGTCCATCATGGTGCCCCTGTTTGCAATCGCGTGTCAAATCGTCAGTTGCAAACTGGGCTGATGTATCGATCTCAACCGATGATATGTGGAACAACGAGAGGGGCTCCCCCACAATTGGGCTAGACAGAAAAATAAATTCTTAAATTATATTTGGAAAGGCAGCAGACGCAACGGAGATCAATTGAACTCGCACAGCTGAAGTCATGAATTTTGCGACACTTGGCTAGTGGCAGGTCGATCCACATGTTAATGTGGCTTGAACCTTGGCAAAATGGCCGAGGATCACAGGCATTTTTATGATGGCAGGCTCCACCCCCACATAATCACACACCGGTAGTGAGAGGAGCGTTTTCGGGGCGAGTCTCAGTACTAAGCCGAGAATTATTGGTAACTTCTCACAGAAGACAAGTACCCTCGGGGTCAATCGTGGTCGCAAAACATCTACCAACCACCCAACTGGTCGACGGACTTGTCCAAGATGATGTCAAATTCATCTGGAATCAGCGATATGATACATGGAACGGAAGGTATAGGCGATTGCGTCAATGGGACGTGTACATGGTCATGAGGCTTTTCGTGCCAAGATGGCTTCATGTGGGTTCTGCTGGAGTGCCCAGACTCGTCATCCGCCCGTGTCTATTATCAAAAAAGTCATGGGGATCGTCTAAAAATCACAGCGAATCGGGAGGGGAATGGGAGAAGGGTAAAATTAGTTAACCGGCAAGAAATGCAAACGTGATGTCATTAGATGAGGCCAGGGAAAAACCACCAGGGTACTTGGATGGCGTAGGCTTCCCACTCAGCACCAAACAGCTTCTTCATTTGTTTATCCTCCGCGTCCGCTCGGCTGAAGCCCACACAAAGGGTCCACATCCACCACAGAGCCCACACAGCGAGTGCGCTACCTCCGCTGGACAAACCACCACACTGGGTAAGCCAGCTGCCGTCGGTGAGGTGGGAGAAGGCGAGTCCGGCAACGAGAAGAATGGAGCCTGTGTATGCAGGGTGGCGAACGTATCCGTAAAAGCGCGATGTAATCAATTTGTGTTCGGGGTGTATGGTGAGATCGAATGTAAACAGCTGGCCAAGGGCACGGAAACAATCGAGACGAATGTAGGTCCCAAGGGCAACCGCAAGCACGCCAATGATGAACATGGGGGTGGTGTGAATGGTCGGCTGGGAATTCGGGAGACAGGCGAGGTGCGTGAGAGTCGTGGTATGAGCAGAGGCGGGGAGGAGGGTCAGGAGGTAGAAGATGACCTCAAAGGCAGCGCATGTCCATGTGAGCAGTTGATGAATCTAGCAAGTCAGGGTTATGAAGTGGGGAAGACACGAGTAGAAGTGCATGGACGTACTTTAAATATGAAGGGCGCAATTTGGAGTATGTATAATTCGTCGGTGTGGTAGCGCCCCTTGGATGGGGTTGGGTTCGGCGGTGTGCATGCAAGCTGGTTACACACTGCCTCCACGGTGACGAGGGCAGCACGAATAAGAGACATTACGATTTGGGCTGAGAAGGGGAAGAGGTGCTGTGCCCACTTAACGGGGAACAGAGACATATTTATACGTCCAGATAATAATATGAAGCATGCCCGGGCAAGATCCATCTTGGGATGGGATCTGGGTACTACCCGCAGATGGTTTTACCTCTAATCGTAATGTTACCTCTAATAACGTATACATGGCTGCCTGAGAATGCTTCGGTCGGGTTTGACGCATGAAGGGTCCGGAGACCGAGTGTCCACTATGACCGGTAGGCAGCTATTCATTGACAAGCATGAGCCTTGCGTGCGTGAAGACGCGGACACGAAACATACTGTGGTTTTACAGGGTTTTACAGTGTCATCGGAGAGGAAGAGACATCCGCGGAGAGAACAAATTCGTTCGGCATTGACCGAGCGCCGAGTCATCCGAGGGCTATCCCCAAATCGCGTCCGTTTCGAGCCTCTCCCAGCTCTTGTGAACATTTGAACAGCTTGGCTTCGAATTTGGAGCTCCCAGTACAAGGTATCCACATATCTAGCCTATCTATTCCAGGACTATCACAAATTTCTGATTCCAACACAGATGTCAGACTCCGCTGACTTACTACATGAATCATGGTCGCCATCTTCGTGGAAATCGAAACCAATCGCCCAAGTATGGCTTCCCATAGCAGAGAACAGCGATCTGACGCCGTATCCAGGATGTTCTATATCCTGATCAAAACCATCTGTCAAAGTCCGTCCGGACCCCATCCACGCACTATCTTAATTCTAATCGTAATATCTAGAGTCCTTTCCAAACTCGAAACACTTCCTCCATTGGTGACCCCATCCGAGGTTAGCACAAAGCTACGAGGATGATCTTCATCTCTTCCTCTCAGCCGACCAGTCCGCTGACTGGCATCCAACCCCCCACTTCCTAGATCGAGAGGCTCCGCTATCAGCTCGGCCTCGTTCAAAAGAACGAGGCATTTCTTCTCCATGCCGGAGATTGCGCAGAGAGCTTCGACGCTTGTACACATGTACGTCGCGTTACGTCCTTCTTACGCTCCGTCAACTTTTGCAAACATCCGCCAATCTCCCCCAACCGCCCCCCGATTCTGTACATACCGAATAACTGATCTTCCCCGGTTTAAAAAGGAAAACATATCCGCAAAAATAGGTCTTATCCTTTCCTTCTCTCTCATTCTCATCTGGGGTGCTCGCCGACCTGTTGTACGTCATACACTTGTATCGCTCGGTATCCACAACAAAAATGATTAGGTCCGGATCGGGCGCATTGCCGGGCAATATGCAAAGCCACGCAGTAGCAACGTTGAAATGATCGATGGTAAAGAATATCTCAGCTTCAGGTGAGTTCGCCTTCAAACGACTCGGTGTATTGGTCTGCTCCGGCCATGGACAGGCCGGCCAAATTTGGGTATATTACCCTTTTGACCATAACTCCGATCGCAATCGCGAGGATGGAAAGCATCGAATATTTACCATGCTAATCCAGCGTCTTTCCAGAGGCGACAATATCAACGGGCAAGGCTCTTCCACCTCAAATATTGCTAATATTCACGGACGTTCTTTGTAGGCTGGGCCCGAATGAACGTCTACCCGATCCCGAGAGGCTCCTAAGGTATGAGCGATGGTCCAGTCTTATGTGGACTGGTCATTGTCCTGCGGTCATACATTTATTAACGGGAATTCGTGTTCCACCTACTCAGTGCCTACTACCATTCAGCGACAACCCTAAACCACATCCGCGGCCTGCTCACCTCGGGCTTTGCATCGCTCCACCACCCGAGGGACTGGTCTCTCAGCCATGTGAGATCTAACTCCCTACGGTTCGCGCCATTGCTTTTCGTTGATCGCAAACCTGCTAATTTTCTCCAATGTGAACTTCCACCCCCGATTCTCTAAACAGCCGCGAATTCGAGTCGATTGTCGAAGGCATCTCAGATGGCCTAGACTTCAGCCGGACCATCGGCGTTGACCCGGCTAACGTAACCCCGTACGAAAAAGGTGGAGCAACAGGAACCCTGGGAGAAGCGGAGGTTTATATTAGGTGAGAGCCATCCAACCCCCTGAGGTCCGGATTGCTGTTCGTCTACATACCCCTCCAAATGCGTCGCCTGCCGTGGAATCGCAAACCAGCCCTTGGTATCACCGTCACCCATAGTCTGACATGCTTGTACCAACAGCCATGAAGGACTCATGCTGGATTATGAACAAGCCCTCACCCGCAAACTCACCATTCCATCTGGCGTTGATCTCGCTCCCCAGTCAGCGAGGGCTACACCCGAGCGCCCAAAGGCTTTCTATAATACCTCAGCACACTTTCTCTGGATCGGAGATCGTACGCGTCAACTCACAAACGCGCACGTAGAATATTTCCGGGGCATCAGGAATCCTATTGGTATCAAGGTTGGCCCTACGATGGCAGGGGCGGAGTTGGTAAGGTTGCTTAATAGTATGTCTCATTTTCTTCGTCGGGTATGGGTGACCACTGGTTCCTTTTACTTGCATTCTGATACTCTGTCTACCACGGGCGCCGTGCATCTCTTCTTGGTATGAGATGCAGCATCTCCCGCCTAATATCCGAAGAACAGGACAGAACAAGCCATAGGATTACGCTTCCTCCCTTCCTCGCCCGCTCTTGCATCTTAATCTTAATCTTCCTCCTGAGATGTGATGACTCATTTACCTGTTTATTACCCATTGCGGTGTAGTCGTCAACCCAGACAAGGAATTGGGCAGGGTTACACTCATCACAAGATATGGCGCGTCAAAGGTAACTAGACAGACAGTCCTCCGGTTTGGACGCTGTCTTAGCCATATGACCGCAGATCCAAGACCATCTCGCAGGTCATATCGACAATGTCCAGAAGTCTGGGCACCCAGTCGTGTGGATATGTGACCCCATGCACGGGAAGTGCGTCTGGCGTCTATCCACCATGCTATCTTGCTGATCGCTCGGGTTATCTGACCGATAGCACCCACACCTCAACTACTGGGCTCAAAACTCGCAACTTCGGCACTATCATCTCGGAGCTAACTTCGTGCATTCGCATCCACACCGAATCCAATTCGCGATTGGGAGGGGTTAGTCTCGAATTCACGGGCGAACTCAACAGTGAAGGCTTCAGCGTCACCGAGTGTGTCGGTGGAAGTATGGAACTTGCTGAAGGAGAACTCGGGTTGCGGTATCAGGTCAGTTTTGATCCTGGTCTGATCGTCTGTCAGATGCTGATCGATGCCCTCCATTGTAGTCGTTCTGTGACCCAAGACTCAATTTCGAACAGAGTCTAGGTGGGTTCTCTCTTCTATCACCTTGAGGCTCGGCGCTGAAGCTGGGACTTCGGACAGATGTTGCGTTTCTCATCTCGAATCATTTCAAGAAGGAAAGGCAAGGGAAGAAACACGATGGGACTGACGTTCTCTACTCGGAACTGTCAGGGCATGTTCCAACATTATAAGGCAATTGGCCAGGTGCTGGGATTCGAGAGTTGCAATGTTTTGGCGGAATGAGATACGACGGTGCACGGATGTAAAATCAAGGCGATACTAAACACCTCCCAGAACTGTATGATATGTAAACTCTTAACGATCATGGATTGTATATTTGGTAAATTGAGTCCTTGCTGCTGTGGTCGCTTGTCTCCGAAGACTGAAATGACATACAACAGAAAAAGAGAAGAGATAGATGGGCTGAGTACGGTATTACTACACCAAACACTCATGAAGTAGGTACGCCAAATTTCTAATGTAGCAAGGTGTAATACATATAACATGGTTTTCGTCGTCAATTATAATCCCCCACCACCAAGAATATATTCGATAGCGGAATGCACGTTCCCACCCGTAGCCAAGAGTGCACGGATATTTTGAGCGGCATTAGTGAAGCCCATATCTTGGAGTTGCTATATAGAAAGCTGTGAGTGGTAATGATGGAGTTAGGCGAGGTGACGCACTTGTAACTGAACCTGAAATCTCTCTTCTGGGGGTCTGGAGTCAGCAGGCGCAGCGGGTGCAGCTCCCATGCCTCCAAGGGGTCCACCACCAAAACCTCCACCACCCATTGAGAGCATTTGTTGCATGGCTGCCGGAGTAAGACCGAATGGATTTGGTGGCAAACCTGCTCCAGCCCCAGCACCCGCCCCAGCCCCAGCGCCCCCGAAGAGGTTGAAAGGTGGGGGGGTATTTCCTGCGGGAGGAGGCGTAGGGTTTGTGGTATCAGCCGTGGGCGAGGTTGCCGTCGCGGGTGAACCGGGGGCTGGGAAACCGCCAGCAGCACCAGGGGTGCCAAAGCCCCCAAACGGCG
This sequence comes from Infundibulicybe gibba, assembly GCA_015501065.1. Lineage (NCBI taxonomy): Eukaryota > Fungi > Basidiomycota > Agaricomycetes > Agaricales > Omphalinaceae > Infundibulicybe > Infundibulicybe gibba. Next base: position 47,156 of record JADNYI010000163.1, on the reverse strand, counting down.
ACATGCCCGATTGGCGGATCATGTTTGCCATTTGAAGGGTTTGTTGAAGGCGTTCTGGGTTGGCACTTGCGATCACGTCATTGATTTCATCATTAGCTCAGATATGTTAGATACGCACAACATCTCCCTGAAGTGTTCGCTTTGGAGCGCCTCGCGAACCTGGGGACCCATTCCTGCGAGCTGGGGGTTGGAAGCAATGATCTGTTCTAGTACTTGGGGGTTGGACATCATACTGGACATCTGCTGAAGGAATTGTGGCGAGTTCATCATCGTTTGAAGCTGACACGGTGATAAGTCAAGGTGTCGAAAATGTTCGTAAGCCCTACCATGTTAGGATCGTTCGGGTTCAGCCCCATATCCGCGAATGGGTTAAGCCCAGCCATGGCACCGAATCCCATGTGGCTGTTCAGCTGGGTGAGAGGGTCGTGGGGGCTCTGGCCCGCTTGCATATTAGGGAGGGGTTGTGGAGCAGATGCTGGTTGTGACGATGAAGCGCCAGAGCGTGCGGCACCCTTGACCATGTGTATTGTGTGTGATGACTGAATCTTGTACACCGAGAGTGCGTCTTCGTCCTAGAGCGACTGTTAGCAACATGACTCCACAGTATACGGCAGCGCGCGTACTTTGAGCACGCGTCCTGGATGTCAGGCTACTAAGTTGTATTCAGAAGAACATGGGTGAAACTTGCCATACCTGAGTAGATCAACCGCTGCCGAGTGGCCTCTACATCGGATTTGGCTGCGATGGCCTCCTTGAGTTCCAACACTGTCTTGTCTGTCGTAATCGAGATTTGGAGCTTGAGTTCACTGGGACCTGGATACACAATAAGCGTGAGCTGGTAGGCCAGTTCGCAGTACATACCTTTGACGTTAATCTGTATTTCTGTTGCGGATGGCACTTCTTCGGACATGGTGGTGGTAATCAAGGAGGGAGACGTCAATGTTTGGTTCTATTGTTCGGCGGCTTGTATCGTCTCCGGAAACTCCGGGTATCTTGTCGCGGTATCGCCTCGCAGAACTCGGTGCACTTCTCTCTTTATCTTGATGGGGTTGGAGTGGAGCGCCTATTTGTTGGTTTGGTAAAATCATGAAAACATTTTTCAGCGGGTATCCTATACATGTGGTTGGATTATAAAAGAATATGACTCGGGGTATCGGCAGGAGAATGTGGGGTCAAAGTTAGGTCGTAAATGGGTCGTAATTGGTCGTAAATGAAAAGAAAAGGATTCAAGCACTCGTAGGCAGGCGAGAGACGCGTCAATGGATGAGTGGAGAGCGAAGGAAAATCAACAGAGCAATCATGGTATCGAGAGGATCGAATTCTAACACTCAAGCTCTGCTCGTTTCAAATCTCTGCTAGTCACGTTCAGGCCTTGCCAGTCCTCGAGCCATACATGGCGCTGCTTGCAGCGATCGAGTACGCGTCCCCAAAAATCTAGCACTTTGCGCTTCTCGACCCTCGCCTCGTCAGTGGTACCCAGAGTCCGCCCCCGTCGAAGAGAGTCACTTCTCGGGCTCATGTCCCGAACGTACTGCAGCGCGGGGAAGGCCTCAGACATGAGCAGACTCCCAATCTGCTCCTCGAGGACGAAGAGGATTTCCTCATTAGTACCCACGTCGCCGGGGCCGAAAGGATCAGAGCCATCATCGGAGAGACGCTTGTCGATATCACGAATGCCAATCAGCCGGAGAGTGGGGTGTGTTGGGAGTAATACGTGGGGTGCGATCCAATCCGGGGATTGCCAGTTCCATTCGGCATCGGCGCTGCAAATGAATTGGTCGAGGTTTGGGCACCACTGGGCTAGGGGAATAGTCGACCGACTGTTATGGGTGTTCTGAGGACTAGCATGGAAAGGGGTATGCTGTTGGGAATGGTGTAGAGGTGGCGGCGTTGTGAGGTAATAGTGCTCCTCAATTGACGCACTAGAGTGGCCGAGTTCAAGCTGGGTTATCTTTTCCCCGTGGATACGGAAGAATTCAGCGAACCCTTCCGAAGCGTAGGAATAATCAGACGAAACGACAGAAAGGGACTGGAGAACGGGCATGTCCCAAGTTGACAATACCATAAACATGCTGTTGTCGAGCTTGACTTTCAGGGTGCGGAGCGCCGGGAGTGCTAGGGTGGGAAGAGCTATCAGGGACGCCGATGATGCTGATGACCCGGGACAAAGTGTGGGGAAATATGTCGAAACAGTGGTATGTGTCGTCGAGTTTGAAGACGCGGTGATAGCCGAAGAAATTGAGGAAGATGTTGGTGGGCGATCAACCGAAGCCCGGTCATGAGAACAACAGAAGTTGAGCTCGAGGTGATTGAGATGCTGTGCAATTGGTTTCATGTGTATATGGAAGGATACGTCGTCGTAACTGGTCCAGACTAGGCGCTGCAGGGTGTTTCCAGACTTGGTAAGGGACAGAAACAGTTGCTCAGGCGAACATTTAGGGTCAGAAGATTCCTGCAAAAGGTTTCTCCGGACTGATCGATTATCTGAATAAGAAACCAGACTCGGTGCGTAGTCTAGGATTGTCCTGAGGTCCGAGGGGCAACAGCGTTCCATGGAAGGTGTCTCTATGTGCAGGCGCCTAATGAACCTGCCAGCGGTGATGTTGTCCTTCTGATTTGATCGAAGAAAGCAGGCTTGGCTGAGGAGGGTTAAAGCGAGTGATCGAGCCTGACCCGCACAGGAGATCCAAATATCCTCGTAGAGGACGGCTTGGGCAAGAGCACTAAATGACTTGCTCACAAGGGTCAAGGTGAGTTTTTGATGCATAGCGGTGCGATACTCTAATCGACGGGCATGGACGGGTGTGGGCGGTGTCAGAAACGTAATAGGTTGCGAGGTATCCAGGTGATGGGGGAAAGTCGGGGTGGCAGCATATCGTATTATCAGAAGCCATAGCTCTGAGGGGAGGGAAGGGAGGGGGCGGCCTGGCAGAGCGCGATATGTGAGCTTTCTGCAAAAGTTGACAAAGATCAATATTCCAGCGAACGAAAATTATGGAAAAAAGAATGACGGTGAAATTAAAGCCAGCTCATGATGTAATGATACACGAGTCATGTGCGACGAGAAAGAACGGACACTCGAACACTCACCTTTTTGAACCAAAGGAAGGTATCCTGATCAACGACAAGATATGTCTGAAACGGGTACGGAGAACGGTGGGATCGTCGCGCATGGTGAACTTGTGGGAGAGGAAGAGAGGGACGCAAGGAGGATGGAGGACAGATGGAGATGGTGGGGTGTTAAGAGATGCAAGGCAGTTGTTTGCTGTTGTGAGTCAAAACCATCTCGGCTCATGAACCCTGCCGGTTCGGGAACCATCCGAGCCCACGACTTCCGTTCTTCCATACACAGCTTCCGTCCACCCTGTAAATTATCATCGTCTTCCTCTTCCATAGCTCATCAGCATAAAGCTTTGCTTCCCGCTACAATCTCCTCCTGCTCTCCTCATTTTCACTCCCAGTACGCCCATTTTTTTTAGCCATCATCACTTCACTATCACCATCATACTAACCAGGAGGGTCAATATTGCAACCGGCTCCGAGATCAAGCCTCCTTTGTGTAAAAGAATCTGTTGCTCTGCTCCCCGTTGCCCGTCCTAATCGCTCCTACCCGCCTAGTCCCTCTCGACCAGTCATCGTCTCGGAAGCAGCGCAGCCCTGTTTGCAATACAATAGAATTTGCGCTCGCTCATCTCCATACTCCTCCCGTTGTTTCCAGAGCGTCTCTCTCATTGGTTAGCGCCCCCAGTCCCTAGATTGGGGTAAACTTAGAACCGTAATCTCCCCTCGCTGTCCTGCTCGAGATCATCAATCCCGCCCGACTTCCTGCCTCAGGGCCGTCTCGAGCACCAGCGATCCCGTATCGGTCCCTGGCCCAGACAAGCTCCCCCCTTCAGGATCGCACGGGCGAGGTGTAAAAAAACAAAGTTCGGTCTCATACCCCTATTAATATACTCAGAACTGCGTCAATTCTGCGGACCGGAAACATTCCACGCTGTATTCGGGTAGGTCAATACGGATAATCATTCTTCCCCCTATACAGTGTGAGACGGTTCCATTTATGCAGACGCATAAACGAAAAAGCGGCCTGTTCCTAAAATTAACCTACAAGGTCGGCATGATGCAACCTCACCCGTTCCGCCATCCCCGGCGCCCTCATGAAAGTGACCAGTCAGGAATAACCAAACATGTCACGCGATTGCTCTAAACCAGCTCTTGGTGGATACGAGTCCCTCGTGTGGTTGATGTGCAATATCCGTCAGCCTCGCCCTATCCCGAAACTTGTTGGCAGAAACACCATCAATGCATCGGCTACTCGGCGGTCGCCGCGCGTCTGACCCACAGCCATCAATTCTCGAACGTCCATCACACTGGTGGTAAAACTTCAGCCTGTCAAGTGTCCTCCCTGAAAGCCTACACCTACCTTCTCAGTCACCGTAGCTGTCATAGCGCCGGAGGAAGGCATCACATAAGGGAAGTTATGACTTGTAGCCGGGAGCCAGAGCCAGACATCGTCGGCACTTTCCAGTTCTTCGCACATATGTACCCACACATTCTCCACGGCTATTTTCATCTTCACATCCAAATATATACCCGAATATACATGGCGTCATCTCCGTGAGTGGCGCATTACCATCCCCTCTATCCTTCCAAAACATTTAAACATAGTGCAACCCTAGAATACCCGCAAGTCTGCTGGTTGAGCACTTTGATCTTCTTGAGGCATTTTTTTTCCATTTGGCTAGCCAAGCTACTGCCCAACACCTCCGATATATGGGGTATACAGCCAGTATGCTCAGCATCCACTGTTTTCCATAGACCTCTTCTTTTTGATCAATAACGCTTTGATAAGACTCCTCATCAGCAGCCATGTCATAGAATGACGCCGCGGTCCGCGGCAGATGGAAACTGGGGTTCTCGTTTGCGCCTCACGTGAATAAAATCAAAGCTTAGCGTGTTTCGAAGCATGCGCACCCTCCTGCGCCCTCGCGTAGCGCGGGCAGCGCGGGTGAATGTGACGTCCATCACGAATTGGAATGCCATGCTACCACTAGTACCGAAAAACATGCATGCTGTTGCCTAATATTGCAGTCTCTGTGGCCGAGCCGCCAAAGGAGGCAATGTACACCCATAGTTTCCATTCAAATGCCTCGGCTACCATGCCCACCATCCAAGATAATGATACAACCATGAGCTGTGGATCTTAGACCTACCAGGAATTTCTGCTTAGGTCTACCCCGTTTCTGAAGTGTGGAAACTGCGAGAATGGGGTCCTCGAATTACTCCCGAGTGGGGTTTCTTATGATCCCTAGCGATTTCCCTGCAATTTCGTGAGCAGCGGCACTGCGATCACTGCCTCAGCGCTCCCTGTCGCGATGGGCCGTCAGTGATCACGAATGGCTAGGGATCCCCCCCAAGCTCCTTTGTCCTCACCCGCTTATAATACGTGCTTACGGAGGCGATCAACGTACGGGTTTTGGGAGTTTCATTATTACGCCCATCCTCAAATCGGTCGATGCCTTGGCTCGGAATCAGACTCTCTGAGAGCAATCAAAATAGACATGGCAACATGGCCGAGTGGTCTAAGGCGCCAGAATCAGGATCTGGTCTTTCGGGGCGTGAGTTCGAATCTCACTGTTGTCAACCCTTTTTGCATCCGTTCCCGTGGTGCTTCGAAACCAACGTGCCCCACAAAGACGGTAACCACCATGTTCTCCCTGAATATCATGAACCGCTGCCAGCGTATCCCATTGCCCCGCACACTTGGGCCCGGCGTATACCGTGCACTCTCCTCTCGCGCTCAGGCCAACCAGAATAGTACATCCCACACTTCCGATTCATACTCCAAGGAAACCGACACGACGCCTCCTTCTGATCCTAAAATCCACCGTTTGGATCCAGAATCCGAGAACGCACAGAAACCACATGAGCCGCCTTCGGGTGAATGGAGTCGCGCGGGGACGCAGACGCAGGAGTATGCGAGTGTGAGCAAAAAGAAGCCTTATGGCGCCCCAGGGGAAGATAGCGGAGGCGAACGGTATGGTGCGAGACCGGAATGGGCGGAAGAGAAAGGCCCTGAGACGAGCAATCCGGGTGAGGGTCCAGAGGGAACGGAAAAGGAGGGCCGAAAGCCCGAGAGGAGGTGATCAATGTACAACTGGTATGTGGTGATGACAGACCACCCCGTGCTCCGCTGAGGCATTATCGCAGATCATGTACCTTTCACGAACGCGAAATTCATTCCTACTTGTTGTGTTTTTACCTTCCGCAGGGAATATTGAATAATATCGCTTAGCGCACTCCTGAGCGGCTCCGGGGTCGTCGATGTGCAATCCACGACCTTCGTTGCTAAAACCAATAACTGCTAGCCAACAAGTAGTACTTTCCTATTAACCTCCAGGAGCGGCGCGGGGCCACCCATCTGCCAGATTGGTCCCATCGGCGTGTTTCGACTTCCATGCATCCCAACTTCAAGTTCTTTGGAAGTTGTTTCACGTGCACCAATAAGAATGGAAGTATTATATGACTAGTCAGTTTAGAATAATGGTTTTATCAACACCGGAAGAACGATTCACGATCCAGCGTTCTTGGAAGTGTAGGAAGCGCAGGGAAGAGCGAGATGGGTGCACAAACACTAGCCTTAGTAGTATCAAAACATTCCAGACCACGATGTAATGAAGCGTTGATGTTGCGCTGGCGGGTGTTATGGTCAAACTGGGGCTTTTAATGGTGCCGTGGGTCGGGAGGGTTATCAACCGAGCCTAGCGGCCTGCCAGTGAGGTGCTCACTTTTGGAAGCGGAGACTGGTCGGGAACACCACGAGTGTTAAAGGGGTTAAAGGGGTTATCACAGCATAGATTTTTGCATTATGAATACGAGCTAGAACCGTGGATGTGGATAGCCCACAAATACGGACTTCCATAACAAAGTTATTAGTAGATTTTAGGTAAAGTTGGAGAATGAATCCTATATGTATGTCGCGCGTAGGAATTTCAAAGCATCATAAAGAATCGCGTGGTCATCAATGGATTGGTAAGTGGATGGGTTGTTGGGCGAAGGTCAGTAATGTCTAGGATATTAGCCCGGTAGCTATGCACATGAATATTTATCAACAATGGGCGAATGTTTAGTAGTCATTTTCCAAGTCGCGGACATGCTTGTGCAGCTGTCACTGTACGTTACCATCGCTCACCTGCGTTGCGCATCTCCTAGTCCTAAGCTTATTAGGGGGTAAATGATGGCCATGAATCATCGTCCTGAGCTTGCCAAATGTGACAAAACTCGTCATCAAATCCCTCAGCTTGAAGCCATTCCATGATAAGAGGACGCGATAAATTCAGCGAGAGTTGCGTCGAGCTCATTTGTAATCAAATAATAGGTGGGTCACATTAGAAAGATTAGAGACGTGGAGCTCCTCGGCAGTCCAAAGGGCGCCCAGAACTGAGTCTCGAGGTATCATCTTGGAACGCCTCGGAACCGATATCGGTTGGATAGAGATGTGACAGCTGTTGCAGGGAAAACCAAAGATATCTATCGTAGGCGGAATACCACCGAAACCACTGGGGAACGTCTGCAGATACGAATGATAGGAGATGGTCACCCGGCGATTGTACGCACCGCGAATTTCCCCACGGAGACAAGTAGGCCAATTTTTCGTCGTTGATAGACAGTGTATGGAGGGTCGGAAATGAAATAGCGTTTTTCGAAGCCAAGAGGGTGTCGACCTGTCCCAGCCTGAGCCTTACCGCGAGGCGCGCAAAATCATGATGGCCTGAGAAATCGAGATGAATTATAGAGAGCAAAGTGAGATTAGACGCGGGGTACTACGGGTTCAGAGGATGGCACACCAACCATGGCCCATTTCATACGCGGAAAGGCCGAGGCGAGAGCGTACGGGAACATTGATGGGGAGTTGGTTTTGGTGACTGGTCTAAACCGCTTCGACTTGTCCTTGGTTGTGATAGCCGTGGGAAGAAGATGAATCAAGATTATTTTGCGTTCCCTTCGCTGAGAGCTCGACAACACTCAATAGTCGTCGAAGATGACCCACAACCACTCCCTCCTCAAAGGTGAAGAGAACCGGCAATCTTCGTGAGAAGTTTTTCGAGAAGCTTCCTGGCGGTTGCTGGTCATCGGCCATCATGATAGTGTCGCCGAAAGGATTATGAATTGGATAACAAGGACGTGAGTCTATATACAATGATAATCTGAAATCACATTCATATGGGAATGGGAAACAAAATGTTCAAGCATGATGCATGAAATTCAAAAAAACGTGATCAAGGCTTGTTTGTGCCACAGAATTCCGGGGGGTCATCATGTTCACTATCAGAATTTACGTTGTGTGTATAAGTATACCTTTGCTTCCAACACGCCTCACCCGAAATTATCTCACTAGAAAATTTAGATATCTTCCAAGTGATATCCACCAAACTCCATCGGCTAGCCGCTGAAACAGTACTGGGGCTCAATCCACTGATTAGGGTGCGGAGTCATGAATGGTGCGGAGCTCCCTGGGGTCACTAAAGGAAATGCTCGGCCCTGGAAACTGGGTACCTGCTCTCGGAAATGGTAGGTCCTGCGTATCTGGTGAACGGGTGCCACAGTAACCAGTTGGTGTAACGGCGAAGATTATGCTAATAGCTATTCGCCATCGTGCTGAGGATGGTTATGCGTGGATAATCGTCCCAGGTCGCAACAATGGTTCAATTATAGCTGTAGGGGCAACATGGAACGCTTGCCGCTGGTTATCCCCCCCCTGAAATGTCTGGGCATCCTACACATGGAACTGCGCAGCGCGCAGTTCCTGTTGTCGTATTTTCCTTCATTCTATTCTTCGTAATCTGACTCGCACCCGAGAATATGGGGATATCAGCCACCAATGCTGTGGTGCCAATTAGCACGGATGCGATATATAAAAACGGCGAATGTGGGCATGTTAAATAACAGAGCTCACAGCCTTGGTAGTCCCAGCGATCCAAAGCGTACATCGCCCAATACTGTCCCGATTATAATGAGTTCTACATCGAGCTCTTCCGCCGCCCTCAGCACCGCTCCACAGCCTCAGAGCAAACCTACTTTAAGCGGCTTGAAGCCATCGCCTGCACCCACGAAGAACCACAACTCGGGGGCCGCACTCAGAAACCTGTCGTCACTGTACGGCCTGGGTGGCGGTGTACCATCATTAGTAGCCCGCAATGTGCCGTCGAGACACCCGCCTCCTTGAAGTGAGTCTATTCCTATTACCCCTAGCCGTGATTAAGTTGATTGGTTTTCAGCCTTGACATCCCCGTGTGTTCGGAATTAGCTAGATTCTTCAGACATGTCATAACAGGGGTACACCTTCAAGTTGGATTTTAACGAAATTTCCGTCCCCTGTGGTTCCCGCAGCTCTCCATTATTATGAAATATATTGGTTTGGTGATGTTAAGAGCATTCCAGTGGCCCGTTGAGGTGAACATCAAAGCCATCCATGGTGGAACATTTTATGGAGTAGGGGGATTCGGAGGTGGTTTAGATACCGAGAGGTAGGGCTATCGGTGACAAAACGAGCGACGAATACTGGAAAGCGCGCGCGCGCGGGGGGGTGATAGCGAGTTAGGAGGGAAGGAAAAGATACTTGTTCTAGAAGTATGAAAAATTCGCGGCTGCGTAGGTGCGGTTTGTTTCATTTGATGGAGATCGAAAAAGTTCTGTTGGATTTGTGCGTGGCGCGTGCAGCGATTCCGTGTGTCCCCAAGTTGCCTGCACCGGGCCGTTATGGACCGTTGTTTTGGTATGTAAGCGTTTCGATGCCAAACAACCCATGATCCGCTCCAATCTAATCTCTAAAAACACGGCCGGAGTTGGGCTCCTCCATTCGGTCCAATCACAAGCCTTATTCTCTTCTTTAACGCTTCTCCGATCCAACCACCAGACCACAGTGCCGTGCATCGTCTCCTCGCGTTTCTCTCCTCATTCAAACCTATCGCGTCCGCTGCGCGTAGCACGTCAGGCCTGCCCAAAATCCGCCCAGAAGATATCATCACAAGGCAATACTGATTTCAAACAATAATGTGGTCAGTTTCTATCAAATGTATCAACAATCCGAAAAAAATTCCATCCTACCAATGTCCCATCTACCAGATCAAAAAACGCGTTCCCCAACTGCCAGTTCCTCCCACTCGTCCACGGCTGCTAACAGAATTCCAGGGCAATTTCGCTTGTTGGACCAGCTTGTTGAACTTGGTGTAGTAGTGAGAAATGGTGGGTGTCGGCACCGGCCAGTGCACACATCATCGGCGCTTACTTTTTATAGCCCTAATTGTATTCTAAAGCCTGATGATCATTGTGTCTAATCTTTTCTATGATGTTCTCACCATCATCCCCATCTCAAACGGCTTCTGATGGGTTGCGTCCCGAGTGACCCCATCAGTGTGATACCGCCAGACCTGCAATGCATATAAGTCCGATATTTTATGCCACTCGAAATTTCCAAGCGAGCAATGGCACCATACCTTGGACCCCAGGAACCTTCGTCCGCGGTCACCCTTGAGCGGTACTTTCTCGCTACTGACTATGTCTCCGGGATTGGTTATGGTATGCTTACCCCTCCTCGTCATGTCCGTCCTAACCCGTTATTAAGGTGCCCAAGGAGTCCTATACATTACATGCGTCCTTTTCCTCTGGCGCCAGCGCAAGATGCAACACACGTACACACTCATGCTCGCCTACATGACGCTTCTGTTCCTCATATCAAGTATCGCGCAGGTTGCGCAAGCACACCGCACGCAGTTGGTATTTGTAGAGAACAGGAACTTCCCTGGGGGGGCCTGGGTGTATTATGAGCAGAGCCTCGGTGGGGTGGTGAGTATGGTCGGCTTGGCTGCGAACATGGGGTTGCTATTCCTTACTGAACTTTTCATGGTGCGTATAATTTAACAGTATTGTATTTATCTCACGATCCAAGTAAGTATGGCGCTGCTGGGTGGTATGGTTCTCTATTGGCCGAAATGCAGCCTACCTTGTCATTGTCCTCCCACTCCTCATGCTCATCGTCGCCCTTACCACCGGAATCCTCTTCCTCTTCACCCTCGCACACCCCGCCTCGCGCATCGGCGGGTCACGCACCCTTGCTTGGGGTTCCGCATATTACACCCTCATGTTCAGTTCCAACATCGTCGTCACCACACTCATCATCGCCCGCCTCATCGCACACCGACGTCGTATACAGACGAGCCTTGCGCTTACGCATGCGGAGGCATACACATCTTTGATTACAATGGCTATCGAATCTGCCGCACTGTTCTCTATCATTGGCCTGGCGTGCCTGATCACTTATGGAGTTGGCAGCCCGGTCAACGCGCCCTTCGTGAGCGCGTCGATATCTGCACAGGTGTGTTTATTAGCCTCTCCCGCTATTGCCCGCATTTTCTAATGATTTGGCAAAGCAAATATCGGGGTATTTACTCATTGTACGCCTTGCGCATGGGCAGACGTGGCAGAAGGATCCGTCGATGCACGTTAGGGCAGGAGTGGAGCTCAAGACGTCCACAGCTGATAGCCAACTGGGCAGCGATCAGTGGACGGCGGTGCTCGGGCAATACTAAATCAAAAATGGAGTATAAATGAAATAATGCGTTATTTATAAGTATATTATTACGGCCAATCTGCTTCCATGCCCTACACCGCTAAGGTTTCTGGGAGTTCTGATTGTGGAAAATTTCCTAGCAACTGGGTTGTGTCGATTCCAGCCGCCCCTACACTTGGTGCTCAGAAAAACTCGGGGCTACGAGTTCGTTCTCTGGATCTCGTACTACCACCGTCACTGCTGCAACGGCGTAGCCTTCCCTAAATTTTGATCCATATTGATATTGACGCTGATGCTGGTGCCCCGTCCTTAGGTCCACACACGCCTGTCAAAAATAGGTACAGACTTCGAAAGCGGATTTCCTGACCTGCTGGCGTGGTGTTGGTTGGTCGCCGGTCACCGGTCACCCCCGACGGGGGGTCGTGTGGTGGATCCCATTTATTACATATACATCTACTCACCTCCGTCCTCCATGTTTTGCATGCTCTCGGAGCACAAACCATCCAGGTAAGCTCGAGATTTTAAACACCAAACAAATGCCCACTTCTCAATCAGTCTCTCGAGAAGACGTACGTGACCATGCTAGCCCATTTGACTGCCTCTAGCAAGAAACCACCTCAGTGGTACTATACCCCGCCCCCGCCTTTGGTCCAGGCCATTCCGATTCCCTGTGGAACTAGTCTTGAAAATCATATAGTTTATAGTAGGTAACACCTTTTGCGGCCTCCAGATTCTTGCTTCTCGTGTACACACTAGCGTGCGCTCTGAGTCACGTTGGGTAATCCCCTGCTATGGGCGACCATGCACATCCACAACCCCAATTTGGGCGGCCCCACCCACCAGCTCGAACGTGTGGCTGCGTTTGCGACTCCGTCGTCCACGTGCCCCACGGCGGTCTTTGTTGGCCTCTTCCCAAGCGTGTCGGTGGACGAAGCGCGGGGGCTAGTCTCATCAGTTGCGGTGTCTATCGCCTGGCATAAGGAGCAGGTCTGGAGCCTATCCATCCCATATACGCCCGAGTCTTCCCAGAATGACGAGGGCCAAGCCGGGGAGAGTTTCCCTGTTAAGGCGTTTTTGGACGAGGCGATGGCGCAACACATATACAAGTGATTGGGGATCACATTCAAACGTAAAGATATGGCTCAGCTCTCTTGGACTCGGAGTGATGTGTTGGAGATGACACCAGCGGAGCGTATGACAAAGATACCGGACATTGCAGATATGTTGGCCAAGGCCAACAACCTGCCCGTTGCTTGATCCCCGTCGTCCTGGATGTGGTTGTGTAGGTCAATGAGTGGGCATGTGTTGGGTTTGTTTCGCTTTCATGTCAATTTTCAGCATTTGTAAACTCTCGTACGAAAAAAAACCATAACAGTTCGATTTCCAGTGGTTCTTCCCTATGCATGTGTTGGGCGTAATCCTATCGTAGCTCGCTACACGGTACACCCTGTACGAGTTCAAAGGGTATTACGTAAATCTCAACCGCTCTGAGGTCGCTTGCAATTGACAGCTCATGAGCTCGCCAGAGTCAGTCCATCGATACTTTACTCCCACATCACTGTCCATCTTTTCGTAAGTGAGCCGCCGTCACTCCACCCATTCGCAAACGAGAGGTTCGATCACACCATCACTGGTGACGCACTGGACACAGCAGGCGATGAGTGCGTCATGAAAGCTTGGGAAGGCGGATGTGGCTCGGGGTGCAGAAGTAGGGTAGCAAAACTAGGACGTGGCGTAGGGTTTTTTTGCGAAGGAACAAAGGTGATCTATCTCATTGAACTCTTCGCATTCGATGAGTTCTTTCAGTGGACTGTGGACCACCGACATATTGTCCCCAAAGCCGCCACATTTCCCTGCAACTCCACGATACCAGCTTGGACAATAAAGGGATCCCACTGACTACAAAACCTTCCTCGAAACTAACGGACGTTTCAATGCCATTTACCAACACTGAACAAATGCCAGCTTCCCAATCATTCTATCTCGAGAAGGGGTACGTGACCATGCTAGCTGCAGGATTGGGTTGCCGCTGACGAGAAACCACCTCAGTGGTGCTATAACTCTACCCCCGCCTCTGGTCCAGGCCGCTCCTATTGCAAATCTCCCTGTTGAACTGGTCTTGAAAATCATCCAGTTTGCGATAGATGACGCCTTCTGTGGCTTTCCGATTGCCGCTTCTCACGTATGCTCACACTGGCGCGCGCTCACATTGGATAGCCCCCTGTTATGGACGACCGTATACATCCACAACCTCAACTCAGACAACCTCACCCATCAGCTCGAACGCGCGGCTGCGTTCGCGACTCGATCGACCACATGCTTCATGACTGTCTTTGTCGACCTTTCTCCTCCTGATGTGTCGCTGGATGAAGCACAGGGTCTCGTCGTATCTGTTGCAGCGTTTATTGACCGGCATAAACAAAGAATCCGGAACATATCCATCAGATATACTCCCGAATTCCAAGGTGTTGGGGTGTCGACGATGGTGCCACATGAACTAGCGCGCTCGTTGGAGATTTGCTCAATCCAATCCGTTCCCTCGGACTTCTTCGACGAATATCCCATGTTCGACGGAACTTCTGACCAAATCATCGTTCCGTTTTTTCAGCTCCCAGTTGGAAAATTGGACGGCGGGGGCCAAGCCGAGGAGAATTTCCCCAACCTTGTGGATTTGTCCCTTACAGCCACCGCCCTCGTGTGGGGTAGCTTCGCTCCAAGGAGCCTTCAATGTCTTTCACTACAAGATTTGACATCTTCAACCGCGCCGACCTGGACAGAACTGTGTGATATGTTGGAGGCGAATGCATCTACGCTGGTTGATCTCGACATCGGCTGGGTCCACCCACTAGGTACCCCGACTCATCAGCCATTCTGGATGCCCGCGCTCCGGAAGCTCCGGATTGCGTACACCGACTCGACATTCCTCCTGTTCTTCGTCGCGGTATGCCAAGTCCCATCCCTCGAGGAGTTCCACCTCCACGACGAAGCAGGCGACCAGGTCAACGTCTATGACCCTGCGCAATCGTACGCGTTCGCCGCTATGCTAGCATACATGCCACTCCCCAGGATTCGCTACCTCCACCTCTCTGGGATCACCTTCCTCCCCGAATTCGGTATGATGGTGACCATCGGGGATGACCCCATGCCCGTCGCGCTCCTGCGCCGCCTGTGCTCGCTCGAGCGGCTGAAGCTGACCAGCCCCGACCGCAGCACCCTGGCGGCCCTGAACCAGTTCTTACCCCACCTATGGTGCACCCGACACAAGAATGGCACCGAGCCCCCGCTTCTCCAAGTGGCGCCGCTGTTGTCGCAGTTGAGCCTGAGGCAGGTTCACCCCAGGCTGCTCAGCGAGTTTCTTGAGGGCCGCGCGGCGATGGCTTCTAGGGGACCTACACCTGTTCGCATGCTGGATGTGCTAGACGTCCGTTTTGACTGGCAGGCGCCGGAGGTCGATGCTGCTCGCTTTGCTGCGACCGCGCACAATATTGTTGATCATTTAGAAATCCTTGACTCGCTTGAGAGGTTAGCGTGAATATATGGCACACGGAGTCAAAATCGGTTAACATTTTATTAGTTCCACCGAATGTAGCCACTTGTGACGCGCCCACATGCCTGATATTTGAGTTATTATATTTGTCAATTCAAGCTTGAGCTTTATCCGCCTCAGAAAATAGCTGATGGGCACCTCCGCAAACTCGCCACGATCCGCGTTCTACGTACGTTCGCTTCCGAGGCATTCCTATTCTGAATTGTCGCGCACGCGTCCACATTCACATCTCTGATCGTGTCAACTGAGCCTTGATGTAGATCTTCACGAGGCAGCCCAATGAGGGCTTTCCTTGACAGGCCGCGCATTCACCGCGATAGGATGAGATAGACGAGGGGAAACATGACCACGTCAATCTCATGAAATTGTCGTCCGCGCTTCCACATCCATATCTCTAATCGTGTCAATTGAACCTTGACCCAAACCTCCATGAGGTGGCTCAATGAGGGCTTTCCCTGGCAGACCACATATTTATTGTTCTGTGATAGGATAGACTGCGGAGGAAATTTGGCTACGTCAAGCGCTTGCATCTTGTCCGGACAGTATTTTCTAGAGTTCTCCTTCGACTTTTTGCACTCCCATGATCGCGAGGATGGCTGCATTTTGGGGCTAGACTAATTATTAACCGATTGCTCGGAGTGTCGAACCCAACTAGGGGCAATCAGCGGATTTCCCATCGGATTCTTTCTTGTTGTTCGACTCTGGAAATATTTAAAATATTTATAGTTCAACTATAATGTCCTCGAACCCAGGACCAGAGATGCCAACTCTTGCGCCAACATATGCGAGTGTGGTACCGTCCGCTGGCGATATCGTGTACGGCGAGGCATACAGGCCCACAGAAAAGGACGAAGCCACGCTTGATAAAAAGATGGAGTTCCCGATGGCAGTTATATGAAACAAATGCACGAAGTGCAAGTTGTGGGACCAATCATCGATTTCCTCACAAGGGATTGTCCATCCCTCAGCATATATCTTAAACATGTGGCCCAATCCCGCTACCTGTCACCAGTTGCCGCTCCGGCTACTGTAGACACTATCTAGCCATGGGCATGAACAGACCGAAACACAGTAGATTGACAATGTCCTCCTTGAAATACATTTCTCATATTCAACTACGCTCCCCCGGCACCGCGGACGTTATCGAACTTGCTTTCCGGATAGTGCAGGCAATTGTCCGGCTTCTGATCCAACCCACCAACCATCGCATCCTTCACGGTCGTAACAAAACTCGGGCCTGGTTGCAATTCCTTTCCACGCCCGTGAGGAGGATTTACCCTCGTCCCCTGCTTATCCCCGCTCAGCTCCCAAAACATACTTCCCTTCAGCCCAGTCTTGATGATATACTCGCCCTTCAACGTGGCCACATGCGGGTCATCGTAGCTGACCAACTCGCGCAACGATTTGTCATACTCCCAGCTCGCAACCGCCTTATCGTCGTTGGTTATTTCTGACCCCGGAAGCGGAAGCACACGATAGTCGCACACGCCAGCCTCCCACGTGCCCGTCCCGGGCCCAGTGAATGGTTTCCCATCCCATCCGTCCCGGCGTAGGATCGCCCGTATAAGGGCATGCCCAGAATCATTTTGTTGTACGCGAGGCCCTGTCCATTGTACCACTTGAGCGCATCGTCCGTGCAAGGAGGCCCGCCATATACGTTGGCTAGATTTCCCGTGACTGAGGAGAACCCGGGGCCGTCTGCGAGGCATCAGAAATGTGGAAGGGGAAGAAGGAAATGACACACTGTAGTCATAGGCCATCATGTTCCAGAAGTCGAGGTACTTGTCCATCTCAGCAACGTGCAACTTCTGGTAATTATCAGGCCCGCATGGCGCTGCGATCTAGGCGGGTGAGCGAGACGGGAGGCCGGGCTGGTGGGGCACATACCGTCAGCAAATACTTGTAGTTAGAGCCCGTCTTTTTCGCGTGAGCGTCGAGGCCCGCTCGGAGTTCCTTGAGCAGGCTCACAAACCCCTGCGCTTGTTCGTCGGTCTGTGGATACTCATAGTCGATGTCGAGGCCGTCGAGGCCATAGTTCTCGAGCATCGTGATGGAAGACGACACAAACAGGTCGCGGCAGCTTTGACTCACCACGACAGAGTGGAGTGCCGAGGAGTAGGTCCAGCCGCCGATACTCAGCAGGACCTTGAGGTTGCGATTCTGCTTCTTAATATTGAAGATATACCCGAGGTTACCGTAGAGGTTCGTTCCCGCGCTCTGGGATTGGCCTGGGAGGACGATTTGCTCATCGGCCCATGGATCAGAGGAGATGACCTGGCCAGATGGCTCCGGCTTCCCGAATGCGTATAGGACGTGACTGCAAGGGGAGGGTTAGCACATTCGCTAGGCCGACTGGGGCGACTGACGTGAGGTCCTTGAGTGGGATTTGGGACGGGTAGAATCCGCGTGCATAGATTCCCCTAGACACGCGCTGTTGGTATTAACAGGGCAGTAATGGAGAAGACGCACCAATTGACAAAGCTGAAGTGATGGAGTCAGAACACGCTTGAGCGTCATAGTGGTCACTCACTATCCAATACTGTATTTCCAGTCATGGTTATGATGTGTTTAGAGGCGATGAGTGTAGTAACAGAAAGAGCAATAAGAGAGACAGTAGTAGCGAATAACTCGAAGGGCTAATTGATAGCTGAGGACTTGGAGCTTCAGTTCCTCTCATACTTATAGTACTACGAAGTATGATTACCTGATCAATATGCATATGGATAGATAAACAGAAAATGGACCCCGCGGGAACACCCATGCATCACCAACCTTCCACGCGGCACACTGCTGTGCTCGGAACCGATGAAGAAAGAGGGTCCCTTCCTGGAAAAGTCCAACCTATCAAAGAACAATTAATGGACGGAAAACGTGGAGACGAAAAAGGCTAGGCCTCATGAGCCTCCGGACTTGGAGATGTGGACGTAAAGTGGCACCAAATTTTGTGAACATCAAAAGGGGCGGCCATGCGTGGCTTTCTCGCAAAGCTGAACGAAGCAATCCAGCCTAAAACCTCCGCTCTTCCTGCTTCCAGATATTGCATAGTTGGCCAAATCGCTTCCACAGACAGGCGAGGAACCTGCCTGTTTTGTCCTTGAATGTGACGTCGTGAAGCCTCGACGAGTGTTCAAACATGGCCATGGATTGCCAAACGTGTTGGATGTTTGGAAACCCCTGGGTATTGTGGGAATATTGACGCGTTGTGAGATAGAATGGGGCGAGTATCTAGATTGGCTCCGTACCTCGGGATTTAGAAATGTGGTTAGCGCAAGTGGTCGCTGGTTTCTTCAAGTTGGCTGATGACATTCACATGTATGGTTCAATGTGGTTTGATTGGTTCGGGTATCTTGGGCAAACAGCGCATCCCATGCTGAGACTTGTCCGCACATGCCCCGGAAGCTCCACCTAGGGTTTATCTAGATCACATCTGGAGGTGGAGACCTTGTATAAATATCCTTGTCTGGGTTTAGGGGATAGCGTATCTGAGGCCAAAGTCCAAGATCACCCTAAAAGGTGACTTTTGTTACGTGCACACCTTACAATGAACAATCTTATGACGGCAGTCACGAATATATTGTAAGTATAGAATTCACTGTCACGGTGCACTGAGGATTGGACGGACTCATCTGGGTATGATACTCAATACCTGGCCGTTTTGGATAAGGTTCTGAACCCCAGCGCCGCATTGGTTCTGATAGAACAAAGGCTCGGCCTCCTGTTCTCATCCCGCATGTGCACGATCGTCCAAAGGAACATTTGAATTGGACAACACAGTGTCAAAATATTAGTAAGAGAATACAGATCGACCAGATCAGTTACGGTGGAGATTTTGAGGGTGGGCCTCATACGTGTAATTGATGCTTGATTGATTCAGCTGATACCTGTCGCAAGCGAAGTGGCATCAATTCCAACGTGAGAAATCAAGTGAGCGAATATGTTGAGTCCAGCTCATCCAGCTGAGGTTGCATGGGCCAAATTTAGTACAGCGGCTGAGCACTTGCAGGTAGGTTGGACCAGTATGGCTAACTAGATCTCCCAGCGCGATGTAATACGAAGCCGGCCACTCAATTTTCTGCCGAGCAGCGTCAAGGCCATGGATTACATAATACACAGAGTTTACCCCCATGATGAATAAGGTTACGAGTCACTTACGATGTCCAACAGTCCCTGTAGCCTCATTATTATTTCATGGGGAAATTCCAGCTGTGCACGTTATAATGTACCACTATGTCTGCCATAGCTTGGGGGAATTATAATGTGCACTCAGAATACTGCAAGCAAATGGAAATTATTGCTTCTAATAATAATACATACATGGCTGGGCACATTATAATGAGGGGGTCCTAGGGGACCATTATTATTTGAGCTGCTTCTTTTTGCCATCCCATCAACATCTGGACTTCCTTTGACATCTCATCATTCCCCAGACTTCTTTTGGGTCCCATCATAATTAAATATCATATCCCAAACCAATATGCTTATTTTATTGGGATAACATATGGATATTTTGCCCACAGAACATCATCCTCCCTACTAAATACCACACATAAACATACAAAACCTAGTATATAGCACCCATGAAGCCATCTACTGCTTCTGGGAAGTAAGCAGAGTATATATTATAAAAGTCAGATGAAACTGTATCTGGCTTGAGCTTGGAGTTAGTCTGGCCTATGATTATCTTGAAAGTCTTGGGTACTGGGTTTACCCACTGCCAGAATAATTTCATGTGGGCCCCATGGGAGATGAATAAGTAATCCATGACCCTCAGAAAACATGCTAAACCTTTTATGAGCTTATTGGTTTGTGTATTGCCTCAGGAAGGGGGTTATCTGGGGATGGGTGGTTTGTGCGGAAGCCATTTCTCCACGGAATAGGATGAGGCAGGGGCGGATCGAAAGCGGCGTAAAATCGCTTTTAGACGCGTCCCTTACCGCTAGAATCCGCCGGTTCAGTAATTTTATATAACAAAAACGGTCCAAATGCATGTTTATTTTAAAATCGCTCGATCCTAGCCACTTCTCCACGGAATTGCTCGAAAATTAGCGCATTCTTGAGCGCATTGTACACGCTTTCTAACGCGTCCCTGCGCGCAAGGATCCGCTGGGGGCGGGAAAACCCGACCCCTGGAGGGCGGGCTGGGGCGGGCAATGCTGGGATTTGATCGGATTACTAATGGGCGGGTCAGGGTTCGCTCCTAATGCGGGCATACTACCAATCCTGCTGATAATTCAATCATTATAATTCATCCCTAGTGTACATCATAATTTGCCCTAGCTATGGTAGAGATGCAGACACATTATAACAGGCACAGCTGGAATTCCCCTGCAACATTATAATGGGGCTACATGGATACCTCGGTTAGGCGAGGTCCGGACACCTGTTTTTTCTCTTTATGCGGGATACCAATTTCATCCCACAAAGAGAGGAGGGTTACCTGATTCGCAGGCATGTATTTATGATATGGGGTGTACCATGAGACATGCTGATCAGTGTCGAGCCCAAAAGTATCGTCGCAGTAGGTGCCTAGATGAGGCAGGCCTCAGACATTTTTCGCAGCCCATGTGACGAGCGAGTGGGTTGAAATAAACACGTCACCGGAGTGTCGGCCGCCAAAGGAAATGTTGTGGTCGACGTGATATTCCCCCTCAACTTTCACAATTTGTTTCAACTGCCAAGCTGGGTGAGCTGGCATTGTTTGGTATGCTTCGCTCACATCTGACTTGAAGATAATAATATTGGTTCCAGCAGGAGAGTTTTCCCGGAGGTTCAAGAGCATTTGGCCAAGATGACGCATGTCGTCCAGTGGGTAAAAATCATTTGGAGAGTGGGGAGTTACCATAGAATTGAGGGAGAAATTACTGAAGCTTTGATTATTTACGAGACGGAGATCCGAAGTTCCGGGTTTCGGCACTGCGTGGACTGGCATGCAATACATGCCTGGTAATAGATTTTTGAAGCCAATCGAAAATTGACCTTTCTCAATTTCGTGGTCCCGTTGATCTCGAAGGAATTTTCTTTCTACAGGGTCAGTAGGAACATGGAGTGAGGCATCGAGTGTATCGGGGTAGGTTCCGGGATGAGTATTGGCCCACGGCCAAAACCCTTCACGAAGTCCCATGCAAATGGAATTGACAAAAGCTTGATTCGGATGAGTTGAGAGGAGGTCACGGAAACGATCAACGAGCAGGGGGGAAACAATACGAAAAAGATCTGGACGAACTGAGGAGGAATAGACAAAATTTGGGTTTTCAATTTCATGCAACGGGGGGCGTGGAAGTGGGGACGCAATTTCAGTCCAATCAGAAGAACACATACTAATCAGGAAAATAACATGTTACTAGAGGTAACTAGACAGGGTAGACCAAGCTAGTCTAGCTATTCTAACCACTCTAGCTTTCTAGCAAACTTGGTAGGTCCACCTCAATCTGTCCGATTCCAAGAGAATTACTAGAGAAATAGACAGCTAGGGCTAGCAGAAATTGCTAGAGCTGACACAAAGACATGAGCAAATAATCTTAAAAAGGTATTTCCATTTTGAGATTTTTGCCATTGGGTAGAGTTGAACTCTCAACCTCATGTTATCCTAGTAGGACAGTATATATGACAACATAACCATTCAACTATCTGGCTGTTATTATTAGCTCATTTGTACAAAATATAACACTACTGATGTCAACTTAGATTCAACTCAAAATTTCTAAGTCCATTGTGCACACTGTACAAGCTCATTTCAAACTATAAACTACAGAAAAAAATCTAAACACCCCCTCTGAATTTTTTAAGAAATGTGCCCACCCCAATCCCCACCAGGCTATTCTATTCAAATGAGGTGTGATTCAAAGCTAGCCCAGTAGCTAGCTTAGAAATTCTACCAATCCTAATTTGTTCTAGTTATTCCAGGACTTGCTAGAGCTTAGCTAGAGCTAGTCTTTTCTCCTGGGAGTCCTAAATTGCTAGAGAAAAGCTAGAGAATTTCTGGAATTTTCAATGGCACATCCAGCATTTCTATGTGATTCTAGGTACTCCATTTGAATCTATCATTTCCAGAAGTGTGTTATTTTCCTGATGACTAAGAGGGAAATCGTTCGTGCTCCAAAGGTTAAATCGTAAATACTTAGGTCGCATTCCCATTAGCATGAGTTTCCTTGTGTTCGCATCAAGATTTCCCGTGTCCATAACGTTTGCATGATATGCAGGCGTGTCGATACTTGCAAGAGGAGTTTGAGTTCGGACATCCAGACAAGGAGTTGAAGCAACGGCAGATATCCGTGGACGATTTTGCCGAAGTCGCAATTCCACTGGGTTGCGGGCTTTCATGTTGGATTTTCTTAGAGTATTCGACTCCATCTGAGCAGACAATCGCTGAGTAGAGTCGATTAACATCGGAGCGACCTGGGAGGAGCTGGGACTTTCCACTTCCGATGTCTCGACGAACCGCCTCGTCATAACGGATGAGCCAGTGGTGAGCGGACTCAATTTTAGATGAGAACTCACCGCAGATATATTGGCCATACTCAACGAGTTCCTGTTTGCAATGCGGGAAGACAAACGCAGTCACTTCGGTCGCAACTGTCCAAGCAGCGAACCAGTCTCCACTGGTTCGGATCTTTTTTGCGGGTTCAACTTGTCCGAGCATAAATTCAAGCTGTCCCACACGTCCAAGGTCCTCCTTAACAGGGCCAACGTGGTGCAAGGAGGAGAAGATGGTATCAAGATTGACGGCGTTGCCTTTGAGGATGTTGTCCCACTCTGACACTGGGAAGACGGGGGCTGTTTTAGTTTGAAGGATCCACAGGCGGATTTTCTGTGGGTCTCGACTGATGTACTCGAGTGTCTTGCGTGTGGCCCGACAGCTTGGGTGGTCCTTCGATCTTCGAGTCGCTCGTTGCTCACTTTTATACCAAGCCATTCGGGATTCGACAACCTCCTGTCTTCTGTTGCTGGGGACCCGTTCTCCCGATTCACCGTCCGAGCAATCGGATTCGGATTTGGACGTGGCTGAGCATGGTCGCTCATAATGACGATGTCCGCATTCGGTGTCTGAGAAATCCGACTTGTAATCCGAGGGCTCTGAATGAGAACGTCCACGCCTACGCCGATATTTTCGTTTCCTCTCGGGATGCTCTCGTCCGGACTCAGACAAACCTGCACTGGACCTTTCCCGACGGCAACATGTTCGTTTTGCGTGCTCGGAACAGGACCTACACGCGATTCCACCAAAGTTGCGGGCTGAATCTTCATCGGACCCGGACAGGTTTCCTCCATCCTCAAACTCTCTTCTTCCACCAAGGCCGGTCCCAACAGCGCGACCCCGCTATTCTACAATCCTCCTACGCTCTTCGATGAGGTCAATAGTGCGGGCGTATTCGAGATAGCATTGATGCTTCGACCCATCGACGTCGTCTCCTTCGGTGTCGAGACATTCGAGGATGCATACCAGGACTCGCATCTTCGAAATTTCCCCATCTCTGAATTGCTCAACAAGGTCTTCAATTCAGTTGATGGCTCGCGCTGAAGGGAGGTTGAAAGTTTGTGACTCTGGAGTGGATGGTGGAGACGAGGGGGTCTTATCACGAATTCCATCATCTCTCGCGTTCGGGTCTGCACCTCTGCGTCGTCCATCGGGTTCATCACCTGGCGATCGTCCTCGCTCGGCGGATCCTCCACAATAAATGGGATTCGACAGCTGAAACATTTGTATGACATCTTCTGAGCCACTCATTAGGCGCACAGGGGATGGATGGAATATGGAATATATTCAAGTGTGAGCGAAAAGAACGAGGTATTGCTAGGGGGTGTTGACAATGAGGAAAAACGCCGCCGCCGAGAGAGGGGGGATTTCATGCTCTTTATCAACGGACCCCGCTAAGTGAATGTCTCAGATGCGGGCGAGACAAGAATGATGTCACGGTACTGACTCAATGCGTGAGTTGCCAGTAAGGTGACGAGTGGCATGGGATGCCACGCAAAGAGATTGCGGATAACTGAAGAATCTCGAACACGCCGCGTGAGCGGCTTCCAGTGTTGACGAGAGGGGGTAGCTTTACCTTGTGCGTCACAAGAGAAGGGCATCTTGAAAGGCCTGAAACCGATGCATGTCCGCAAAGCAACGGTGAACCCTGATTGAGCGCTATCAAGGAATATTGAAATTGATTATATAGATGCACTTCTAGGAAAGTGGGATCGGGATTCATCGATGTTTGAAGATATGAACATGAGAGGGGTACACATATTTTTAACGTGAATGAGGGAGACATCGGAGGTATCCATGTAGCCCCATTATAATGTTGCAGGGGAATTCCAGCTGTGCCTGTTATAATGTGTCTGCATCTCTACCATAGCTAGGGCAAATTATGATGTACACTAGGGATGAATTATAATGATTGAATTATCAGCAGGATTGGTAGTATGCCCGCATTAGGAGCGAACCCTGACCCGCCCATTAGTAATCCGATCAAATCCCAGCATTGCCCGCCCCAGCCCGCCCTCCAGGGGTCGGGTTTTCCCGCCCCCAGCGGATCCTTGCGCGCAGGGACGCGTTAGAAAGCGTGTACAATGCGCTCAAGAATGCGCTAATTTTCGAGCAATTCCGTGGAGAAGTGGCTAGGATCGAGCGATTTTAAAATAAACATGCATTTGGACCGTTTTTGTTATATAAAATTACTGAACCGGCGGATTCTAGCGGTAAGGGACGCGTCTAAAAGCGATTTTACGCCGCTTTCGATCCGCCCCTGCCTCATCCTATTCCGTGGAGAAATGGCTTCCGCACAAACCACCCATCCCCAGATAACCCCCTTCCTGAGGCAATACACAAACCAATAAGCTCATAAAAGGTTTAGCATGTTTTCTGAGGGTCATGGATTACTTATTCATCTCCCATGGGGCCCACATGAAATTATTCTGGCAGTGGGTAAACCCAGTACCCAAGACTTTCAAGATAATCATAGGCCAGACTAACTCCAAGCTCAAGCCAGATACAGTTTCATCTGACTTTTATAATATATACTCTGCTTACTTCCCAGAAGCAGTAGATGGCTTCATGGGTGCTATATACTAGGTTTTGTATGTTTATGTGTGGTATTTAGTAGGGAGGATGATGTTCTGTGGGCAAAATATCCATATGTTATCCCAATAAAATTGGTTTGGGATATTGTTGAGATACAAGCTCACTACAGTATTTGGACTTAGAGTAATGTCCGCTTTATGATTACATAAGCGCGTCCAGTATTTTACATTCGAGGATTGTCTCTCATCATCACTACTCATTATACATTTCTAATAACATCTATTTAATCTCCCATCTACTTCATCCACTGCCAATAGATATGATATTTAATTATGATGGGACCCAAAAGAAGTCTGGGGAGTGATGAGATGTCAAAGGAAGTCCAGATGTTGATGGGATGGCAAAAAGAAGCAGCTCAAATAATAATGGTCCCCTAGGACCCCTCATTATAATGTGCCCAGCCATGTATGTATTATTATTAGAAGCAATAATTGCCATTTGCTTGCAGTATTCTGAGTGCACATTATAATTCCCCCAAGCTATGGCAGACATAGTGGTACATTATAACGTGCACAGCTGGAATTTCCCCATGAAATAATAATGAGGCTACAGGGACTGTTGCCTAACCGTGATTGGAATTGAGGTTGACACTACCTCCTTCACCTTGTCCATGTCGGTTGAAAAGCATGCGGAACTTATTGACGAACTCCATCGCTTTGCTCGCCCTGCATCCAAACGCCGTGGATCTAGCTTCCCACTAAAGGCCTGGCAACGCCTCGCGGGTTGGCTGAACTGGTCTTTCAATGTTTTCCCGTTGATAAGACCTTGCCTAAACAATGTTTACGCTAAAATCTCAGGCAAGGAAGGCGTTAATCAAAAAGTTTGGGTAAACAATGCAGTGCGCGACAACCTCATGTGGGCCGCGAACCACATCCAACATGACCCGGGAGTATTCCTCATCCGTTCCCTCCATTGGGACCCTGATTCAGCCGATATCACCATTTACTGCGATGCTTGCTTGGATGGTATGGGCTTTTGGTACCCAACCACAAACAAAGGCTTCGTATCAGATGTTCCGTCCAATCCCCCCTCTGATTGCATTTTTTTCTTTGAAGCTCTCTGCGTTGCGTCTGCAATTGCTCACGTCCAGGGTTCCGCACCAATAACTTCTCACGCATTGTGATCTTTACCGACAACCTAAATACAGTGAATATTTTCAACTCCCTCAAAGCGAAGCCCGCATACAACAACATCCTCAAAGCATCTGTGGACCGCGTTATGGAGGGAGACTATCAACTTCGTGTTCTGCACATCCCTGGCCCACTAAATTCAGTGGCAGATGCCCTCTCTCGAGGCCAATTACACGCCACGATCAAATTGTCACCAGGACTTGAAATTTCCCGCTTTTCACCCCCTCGAGATGCGTTGGGGGCCGCTAATAAATGACCCCACGTACTGTTCGGCCCCGACAGCCCGCCTGTGCTATCTGGTCCCATGAACAACTGATTCGTGAATGGGCAATTGCTCTCGGCTTGACAATTGATCTTTCCACATCCAAAACTTACGGTTCAGCCTTGAATTCCTATCTCTCCTTTGTCTACTTGCATAACTTGAACCCAGACCCCACCCCGGACACTCTCAGCCTCTTCACCGTTTACATGGCCCACCACATCAACCCCAAATCAGTTGATTCTTACCTCTCTGGAATCTGCCACCAACTTGAATCCGAATTCCCTGATGTCCGTGCTAACCGTCGCTCCAGTCTGGTCCAGCGCACCCTCAGGGGCTGCCGACGCCTCCGGGGCATGGCAGTTTCCCGAAAAAATGCTCTATCACTGGCGGACCTCGACATGGTAGTCCATCATTATAACCACCTGCAGCAACACAATGATCACCTCTTCGTTGCCATGATCTTAACTGGCTTCTTCGCCCTCATGCGGCTAGGAGAAATGACCTACCCTGATGATCCATCAATTCGCGATGATCGTAAGGTGACCAAGCGTCTCTCACTCAAAGTGAACCGTAACTCATATGAATTCCTCCTACCCGCCCACAAAGCAGACAAATTCTTTGAAGGAAATCACATTATCATTCGCAAAAATAACCGCCCCTGCGACCCCTACCACCACTTCCTCCAATACCTAAAGTCTCGCGACAGCTTGTTCCCTTTCAGCTCCCCCCTCTGGCTAACATCTACTGGACAAGTCCCAACCCGATCCTTCTTCATGGAACGCTTACACGAACTTTTCCAATCCAATATCGGTGGGCAATCCATGCGTGCAGGTGGTGCAACATGTCTTGCCGAACAGGGAACCCCTCCATCTCTCATCCAAGCGATTGGGCGGTGGTCCTCATCGGCCTTCCTCATCTACATTTGGAAGAACCCTGTCCTCATTCAGCTGCTGCTTCACGGAAAAAAATCATTGGATCTCTCACCGGTGCCGCTCCTCTCATCTCGACTCAATTAGTTTCGCTGCTCATCACTCAAAAAAAAAAAAAAAAAATCTTTTAGGTTTTCAGCGCTACCTCGGCACCGTCTCTCTCTCCATGTACCACCTACCTTCGGGTTGTAAACTCAAGAATCCATTTTTTGGGCTGCGCTCGTGATCCCTTTCACAGCCGCAGCCCGTTTCTCGCCTACACCTTTGCCCTTTCATTGTCTGGGACGGACAAGCCATTGGACTCGACTTAGATTTGCGGATACCATCATTCGATCATCCTAAGATATACCCCCTCACTCTTTTGAGACTTCACCCTTCTATTGGAATATTGGTAAGCTGACACCCCAGAACCTCCTTCGCTCTTACGTCCCATGATCTTTGATCGCAAACCTGTCAGCCACACGTATACGTTATCATCTGGCTGGCCTCTCACAACGACGTCCAACGGATGAGTCTTGCAGACTTTCACATGTGGGCATTGCAGCTCACTGTTTATGCATGAATGATGCGATGTGGTCACGGTCGAAAATTCAGCGGCTATTTTTGCAGGTTATTTCTTATCGACCGAAATTCGGCCCACCCCGACGCCTCGTTTACAAACCTTATGCCCACACCGTTAAAAACTTGATTCAACCAGGCCACACCCATCGCAATATATTGACTACATAAATATGTGTTCATCTACCAAGTTATCCGCTTGCTTGAGGTCATGAGGGTCAAGTCCGTGGCAGCTGGGCTAGGGCATGCCACGAGTGCACTCGCGGATCGACCCGGATCCGTGGGAACAAAAACCCGCGGGTCCGGATCCCCGTGACTTGTGTACTCACCACCACAGATCACTGCAAGTTCAAAACTCACAGAAAGACTCGGATCCGTGAGTCACATACTCATGAGTATGTGACAAGGGGGTGGGTCAGAAAACACAGTGAGACGAGTCAAACAAGACCAAACAAGACTCGTGGGTACCCGCAGCGGGGACTCGGATCCACAAGTAAAATGACTTGTGAGTGTGTTAACTCATAAGTTGGGAACTCATGGGTCGTGAATACCCGCAGGTTTCCCACGGATCAACCCGTGGGTACCTATGAGTGACCCGCACTCGTGGCATGCCCTAAGCTGGGCGCGTTCGAGTAACTGAATTGATCATCTATTAATGGCTAAACAGAATCATCAGCACGACATCATACAGAGTCCCTCCCCGGGCTCACGATATGGGTTGTCAGGGTACATAATACACATGATTTCTGGTATGCGGGGAGTCGAAGGACTCAGGCTTTGCTGGGACGCTGTCACGACTCGCTCTTTTCTTGTTTTCCTCTAAGTCTTTCTCATCTTATCTTATCTTATCCCCTTATCTTATCAGAGCTTATCATATCTTATCAGGGGTTTATCTTATCTTTCTCAAATCCTTATCGCAGATCATCACGTGATCCATTATGTAAGCCAAACCGCGGTTTTGCATCATGGAGTACACATGCTTTAGGATATTACTTTACTTTGTTTTCTTTCTCTTTTATTGCCAAATACGCTAGAAGTACTTAAGGCTTTTCACTTGTATTATGTACTCTAATTCGATTCTCTTTGGTTTCCGCCTTAACAAGTGGGATCTTAAGTCATTCCTATTCATTCTTTCTCTTTTCTATTCATTCTACTTGAGAGACTGCCGCCTTCCTTTTGGTTGGTTTTGGCGTGTCCTTACAGACACTGTGTAATCACTTGAGGTAGAGGGCCGTCGCAAAGCGCGGCAGGTCCGAGTCCCCCCACTGTTTAAGAGTTCAAGCCCGAAAATTTGGAATCAATAAATAAATGATAGATATTAGTAATTAGTACTTTATTTCTACAAGATTGGCTGTCGGCAACGCACTTGTGGCGTTGAGAGTAGTAGTAGTAATATACATTGCATTGTTGTGAGTCGGAGGCCTTGATCATTGTAGGTGCACCTAGCAATATTCGTTTGGAAGACATGTGGTCATGTACGTACATAAATTGATACAATTGCTGATGTAGTGCCATCGGACGTCCATAAACTTGCAATATCAACGAGCTGGCCCTTGTTGACCAATACACGCCCTGTACCCAAACCATCGTGGTGCCAGACATACCCAGCGCGTGTAATGTAGGACATGGTAAAGTGATTGTTTCCGTAATAAATAACACCTCTGAGTTCATATATTAACCTCTGTCCTTCTACCATCACTGCCATGTGACGGCGCAGTCTTCCCAGATCGCCATCGCAGCCTGTTATATCCCACGCAAGCAGAGGCGGATGATCAACATAGCTGTAGCTTCTGATGAGCAATGTATCGCAGGTACTACACTTCGACCCAGATCTGATATCAAACCCAGTCTCTGTTGAAGATCCACAGTGAGTGATAACACCATCAATCAAACAATTTCTTAACGCTGCTACTCTCCTATCTATCAAGTGACCTCTCGGGCATTTCATGGCGGATGAGAGTACTGGGTTCTCCGTTGCCAGGACATAATTCAAGATGGCATTCACACTTGTGAGTTCACCCCATTGAAACATGTGCGGTGCTGAGTGATTCAAGCGCCTCCTTATAAAGTCTCTCACATCGTCCAGACTATACCGACCCATGTCGCGGCTGGCGAAACCCTCAGCCATGGGTCCCAGGAACTCGCTATTCAGCCCTTGAAACGCACTAGACCAGTAAGTCGCGTCGCCCTTCCATATATTATAGAATAAAGAAATCACAGTGTCATACGCGCAGCTATTATTTCTCCATTGCGTGCCAATAGGTGTTTCTGTCGCTCCTGGGGTTCCCGGCTGACTAGCCCGGCGATCTTGCTTGAATCTTTTGTATCCATACCTGGAGTGGCAGTGCTACTTATATCCCTTTTTTTTGGTCGACACCACTTGGGCGGGCTCCGGGTTGTACTCAATCTCGGGACGAGGACTCTGGCCCCCCTGCTTGTATTAATGACATCAGTCTCAATTGGGGAGTCGCCGACTAGTGGTGCATTTTCGACTACATTCGTCTTCAAGTCATTTAGTACGCCATCATCGACATCATTCAGCATGTACGGATCTGACTTACTCCACCGGATCGCACTATGAACAATTGCAGGCACATATGTCTCACCCTTAACAAGCCTGTATGCATTAATGAGGGTATTTCGCCGATCACCTACAACTGATTTATGCAGCTTACCCTCATATTGTAGCCGTGATATCTCATCTAAAAGCTCAATATCGCGAAACTCCTGTCGCAGCGCACCCGACGCGCCTCCTGTGATCTTGCGCGCATCAAAGCCTTGTAGGATAAGCGTGCCTTCAGCCGATGCGCTTCGAGAGAGGGCAGTATAGTAGGATTGGTGCGTGTGGCAGTTGTTCAGGTCAACAACATTATTCACTCTTGTTTTGCCTTGAGAGGCGTAATCCGTCATCGCGAAATTAGGGAGTACCTCGACCTGGGATTGTGTAATATTCAATGTTGAATCATCGGGCAGGTTGCATAATGTTGTGACGCTTGTTTTCAAGAGTGGAACTACGTCTTGAGGTAATCCTTCAAATTGTATTCGCTGAGGCGGATTGAGCAGCCTCACAAATAGTACATCCAATATCCTTTGGCCCCTGGAGCCCACCGATTCTTGCCAACCATGCACGACTGCCTCTTGGCCTCTGGTAATACACAACTCCGTCGCTGTATTGGTGCGTATCATCACCGGCATTCCCACACAGAGCGTGAGCTTACCTGGTATATGTTTTTCACAGGCACTATGTGGTTGGTTCCATAAAACATCTTGCACAATATCGGATATCATAGGAGCCTTATTTTTTGGCTGGCGAGTGGCCTTTGAAGGACGCCCTCCCACCCGTCCAGTAACCGCGTCCTCCGAAAAGAAATCCATTAGCTGCTGGCCTGTCTCCTGCGCAAATCTCAAGCAACCTAATCTATTGATTTCGTCCTTGTGTACATTAAGGCTGTTATTATAGATACATCCCGGAACCTACCATCACTCACGGATGCTCGAGTCATAGCTTTACTGGAGATACGCGTCCGGAGAAATGCTAAGTCCTCAAGGGTACAAGCCTTATAGCGCATGTTGGTGAGTGCCTGCCGCAATTTCATATCTGCTTTACTTTGACCCTTTTGGCGCATATTTTGCCTCAGGATGACGACCGTGGTTACTTGGTGCCATAGGGCCTTTCCAATGGCCGCCTCTTGTTCATGACGAGTCGTGGATAGCTTACCCACTGTACGACTGTATAGAGAGAAATTTTCCTGCCCGATCGCAGGAGGCAGTTGTGCAAAGTCCCCAGCAAACAACATATTAATTCCGCCAAATGGTATGTCAGTCTCATTGAATATCTGTGCTAATCTCGCCTTATCCTGTACATATCGCGACAGGATAACATCGAAACTTCATCAAAGAACACATATTGCATACCCTCAAGCCGGGACCTCAACTGAGCTAGCGCTACATTCGATATCTTACTGTCGCTGTTGTCATTCAACCCAACATATAGTGATATGTAGACCCTCCCAGTAAAGCTGCGGCGCTTCCGGTGGGTGCTACTACAATAAATCGATGGAGCTCATTTCTCAATTCAAAAAACCGACCCAAGGCACGCAAAACCTGCGTTTTCCCAGTTCCCCCCATTCCGCCCAGATAAAGCTTCATTTGCCCGCACCCTGGACTCATGGTATGATTCGCGACAATGCGAAAAGCTCGTTCCTGTTCGTAATTGAGGCCGAACTCAGCAATAATCTCCTCTCTAATTTGTAGAGCTCTCCAGGGGCACAATACGAGCGTTGCAGATATGATTTATCAACAATTTTTACAACCCCATCCTTGATCACCTGTGGGGTCACGGGGACAATTGACTGAGTTACAGGACCTTCAGAGTGTGACTGATTGTGCCGCATTCGTACCTGTAGTATGTCTTGTCGCTTTTGAATCACGTCCGCTCTCCACTCACTTGCATTTTTCACTACGTTACCTGGCTGTGGTCTAAGATCAAAGTTTTCCTCAAGACTTCTCACCGGTAGGGGTTCCGTCCAACCCACCTGGTTCATTATGTTCTGCACAAGTAGCATCTCACGTCGTCGCTTCATCTCACGCCGACCAACACATCCGATTTCACTGATCACTTCGAGATTCATATCAAGGGATCAATTTCCCGGCACGCCTTCATGTGGTTCATCATCAGCCTCCGGATCCCAAGTAGCGGGTTATTGCCCCTTGCGCATCTGTGCGTGGTAGTCGTCTCTTGAATCTAGGCACTCGTATCTCAGATTGAAGTTGCGTATGAGTTCCTGCTGTCTATCGCTAAAGTATAGCTAAGGAACGCTTCATCCCAGGTCTCATCTTTAGTCTTCAAGTCGAATCCAGAGCGCCAAGGTTAAATAATGTAAGCATAGTGATGCATAATATTCGCGATCGCCTTGATCAGGCCGTGGTAGCATGCTCCGACAAAATTCGGTACAATGCATGACTCTCCGACACACAGCGCGTTATATGAGACTGTGCCAAAGGTGACAATCCAAGAATTGATAGGTGCCACTTTCAGTGCTACGTTCGGTTCCTCCAAACTACGATCTCCTTCCGCAACGAAGAATTATCTGGTGAGTGCCAGCATCATTAATATCAGAGATTGTTATCATTTCCTCATCAGATGTCTACTTCTATTTTAGTCGCTTTTGTGCTTTTCTCCCGACGACATCGTTGTATCCACTCGTATAAACACATTCTCGACAACTCTGTGGGCGATAATATAGTCAAATACAGGTGAGAGGCCAACTATCCTGCCATTACATTCATGAGTGTAACCTTTTCGGGGGAGCATCAGGCTATCATTGCAGGCTCCCAGGCTCTTCTCGCCTCAGCTACGATCCTGCCAGTAGAATACCTTGAAATCGTGGCTTTTATAGTGATCGGGTTCCCGAGGAGGTACATACATATCATGGGTGAGCCCATTCCATCTTGGCGCTCAAGTTATTGACATTTTCGTCATCAGCTGGCGTGCTTTTTCTTGACGCGAGCCGTCTCCCCCAATCATCTCTTATTTCTCTGAAACATAGAACGAATGGTGTCAAATATGACGTGGGTTTTCAGTGACATTTTGTGATATAATCTGATATATATAAGATGACGGCCTTCAGAGCAGTGCCCGACTTAAGACTTGTAACATCGGAGTTTGAGCGCGTAAGGTAAGTCACCACCGGAGTGACTGTGTTCATCATTGGCTCATTTTTCTTCATTGTTATAGCACCGGTGTCCTCATCAAATTTTGTGTGTTCTGATAGTTCTCTAGGGAAACGGGCCTTACATCTCGCCCATTTGTTATCAAGACAACCATTATATTGGCGTGCTTTATTTTTTGTGCCATCCTTATTCCTGTTTGTTGAACATCGGTGCATGTTCGATTTTAATAATAAATCGTCCACGGTTCGGTTGAAGTCAACATCCCAAGTTTTGATTGCTTCACAGTCAATACATTGGTTGCACGTATTTTTACAAGGGGGCGGGGGCGGCTCGGGGAGAGTTTCTGTTGGATCGTAATATCCTGTGGTACGTGATATGGATTCTACATTTTCCTTTACCTGTTCATGTGACCCAGTAAGGAAATCGCCAACATGAGCTCCTTCCAAATATTCAAGTAACCGCTGGCGAAAATCGGACTTGGGATCCAAGATATGTTCGCGTATGTCCTGTGGGGATACGCAACCTTTAATCCACAACATGAGGTGTAAGTGCAATGTCAAGTGTCCTTGCTGTTCAACTGTCCCATAGTATGCAGCGGACTCACCATATACACCAGGATGGTCGGTACCAACACCCAGTACATGCTGAATGAAGAGGGTAACCATCAAGTGAAAAAACCGCGCGCCCGCAACAGGATTGCTAGCGATAAGTCGGATACGCTCATCGTTGGATCTCATGAGATCAGGCTTGAACGTCTCATGGGTGTCGGTGAAGTATAAGCATATAGGGCTTTTAACATCAGCGGGAGAGAGGGTAATATACCAAGACGGGGCTCCCTGATATGAAATCAATGACCACAGTTCGTTTCTCATATATTTTTTGCTTGTAGTGGAACCGTCGACTCTACCCCCGACATGATCTAGATCGTGTATAACCTGAAAGCAATCAATCTCCTCTTGTGTTACCGGTTTTACGGACTCCCCCTGGGCTAGCCGCGTAGCCAAGCTTGACAGAACATTTTGGTCGACGCTAAGGAGGCGATTTGCTATTTCACTAAATTTTCTTTTCTCGCCAAGAGAAAACTGCCCGTCGAACTCGCTTTAATTTGTTCATGACTGAAGGCAACAAACGGAAAATTCGGGTCCTTCTGAAAACGCTTATCATGATACATAAGGAGATGTTTCTTATGCTCAGCATCAGAAAGCGGAGTACAGCCAATGCCGCCTAGGCCATAGGGGAAGAGCCAGGGGAATATCTGTGGGTACAATTCTGGGTTCTTATATATAGACTGAAATTTCGAAGAATGGCCAATTGCAAGGACTCTGCCCCCGCTATTTAGATGCTTAAGCGCGATCCCTTTCAGTGAATTTATCGTCTTAGTATCAAGATGCTCACCAGTCAGACCATGGACAACAAAAGGGCAATCACCCGTCTGGGCGCCGTCCTCTTCTTCATTGTCGAACACACTAGTTCCCTCAGGTACCTTGTTCTCGGCTGATTGGCGAATACTCTATGCTTACCGGTGGCGAATCTTCAGGGTACATTGAAATATTTTTGTACGAGATCTCTAAATCAGCATAATCGGAATGGTTCAACTTTAGCCATTCAAGAGCCTTAATGACATAATTCCTTCTTACTAACAATGGTGTGCGCTCTAAATCTTTCTCCGTCGGCTTACAAGGGCCTGTAAATAGGATAGCTAGTACTTCATCGAGGTCCTCCACAGGTGGGGTAAAACATTGTATATCTTTGGCACGGGCGACTCAAACGCGATGACGTGAGATATCATCTTTCTCATACCTGACGCAACTCTAACAAAACAACAATTGTGTCGCACCCGTGCCACTAACAGCCCTCAACAAAGCGCAGTTGCGCAAGTTCCTCGGGCACTGCTCCTAACCACAATCCATTCGCCAGGGCAAAACGTGGCACTGTTCCCATTCGAATAGCAACTCGGCATTTGACACAAATTTTGTTACACCTATGATCAAGAACAGGACCCTTGTGCTCCCTGATTTTATCCGTCGAAGCCTTACGCTCAACTCTTGTCACCCCACCCGCCTCTAGAATGTTAAGTAATCCCTTGATATTCTTCAGGGGGCTCAGGTCTTTTGTCGGCACAAGACTACCACAAACGGCGCATCCTGCTTCGTTAAGTATTGCTGGCTGCAGGTCGCCACAAAAATCTGTAATGATAGAGCGCGACACCTCGGCAGTCAGGGGTTTGGGGGAAATATAGATAGATCGGCTAAGGCCTGACCTCCAGTATCTATTGTATTAATTTTCATGCTGTTGCGGTGACGTTTACTGCTAGTGCATTTACCTTTAGTAGCAGATTTCTCCTGCATGTGTAACTTCGCCAGTTCCTCCCGGCATTTTACCACTGAAAACACGCTTGTGTATAAGTTACAATTTAAGCAGCTGTGATATAGAAAATGACTAGGAATGGCGGCTTTTGGAACGTGTGAGCCAAGAGGGACTTTGTGAATGCGCGCTATCTTTCGAGCCATGTTGGCCGAGATGTGTGGGATTAAAAAATCTAATGGAACTGTTGCAAAAACTACCTGTCCTCGTGAGGCGTATATTGATTGCTCCGACTCTGCAACATGATCTAGGAAATGGAAGTTATTGCTTGGATCTATATCGCTTTGGAAATTTTATCGTGATCAAAATATGCGGATATATCGTCATAGGTGAACACATATGATCGTCCACCGCCTAGCAAATCGCGGCCCCTATCCAAATCACATGCATCATACAAGGTGCGCATGTTGTCCATAACCCCCGGCACCATTGTTGGGGGTGTGTGCGGAGATCGAACAGGTGACGGCGATACAATACATTGGCAAGCCCGCAATAAATTACAAGCAATAGAAAGCCAACGCAAACGGCCAATAAGTGCATGATGCGAAGATGCACCAGGTGTAGCGCGTGAACGGCGCGTGAAAGAAGCTGAAGGTGCGCAATTGAGTCGGAAGAGCTGTAGGCTATAGTCTATAGCGCGCATGGAGCTCCGCTTTGCCTGAAGAGCTATGAGTTGACATAAATATTGCACCTCGTAAATAGGAACAGTGTATATCATAATCGAAGTACAATAAAGTTGACGGGATATGTCACCTAAGCAGATGAGGTAGGGCAAAAAGGCGGCGGACAATCTCAAGAAAGTATGCCAACGCAACGGAAATGCCCAGCATGGGTACGAGAGGTTCATTGCAGGTTGATATATGGCATGTTGTTTGATAGACCACCAATCCCGATAGATGGGATCAGAGGATGCGATAGGTATATTTTGTTGTTCAACGGTATGGACATCGATAAATGGATAATTGATAAATGGACATGGGATATGATATTCGTGGGCAGCGCCCTCGGATGGGGTGACATGGCGGCAGTGAATATAACCGATAGAGTCAGCAAAAAAAGGTGCAAAAGTATGGAACAAAACCGTACGATTGTGTTTTGTCGCGTCAAGAGAGCTGGGCCGAGCAGATTGACCGTGGCAGAGCAGCTCGAAGCGCTTGAAAAAGTATGGAATGAAACCGTACGATTGTGTTTTGCTGGTGTCAAGAAAGCTTGGTCGAGCGGATTGGACGTGAAAGCGCAGCTCGAAACGCTCGCGAACACGAGGAGGCAGAGAACAAACGGTAATATTGCAGCGTGAATCTGGGTATATAAAATTTTAGCAGCAGGAGTACGAGACTTTGGGTCAAGGCGGCCTGAGAACGACATTGAGAGCGATGGATGTATGGGCGCGATGGCAAAAGCGCGGGTGTGTGAGGGGAGCAGCAGAGAGAAGGAGCAGCTGTGATAAAACACTTCGACGATCAGCACTATTGGCGAAGGCCATGAGGTGCCATCAAACTTTAAGTTGGATCATCGCTGAGCGCCGAGTGGTGAGCTTCGCCTGGCACTATTTCTCTGGACATGAGCATGATCTGCACATTTAATTACTAAATATTAGGATCTGGCGAATTAGGTAGGACGTACATCATTAATTAATAGAAGACGCAGGCTGATGTGGCATATGCATCAGATGAAAAAGGATACAAGATATCTGCAAGGACTGGCCGATCTCCGGTCGCGAACCGTCACGGGCCACTGTTGCCTTATTACATTTCTCTCCTGGTGGACAAGACAGATGTATTGGGATCGGGAATATCACGGAAACACGAATTTCAAGATATATGTAGACACTAGACAGCCGAGCGCTCGACAGGAACACCTAAGAAAATCACAAACTGCAAATTTAAGGATAACTGGTCTTCACCACTGTCAGCTGGCCACTCGTAAGTGTTGGCGGTATAACCAACAGCGACAAGGGAATTTTCAGGCAGGTCCTCGCGCCCACCCTTATATAAAGGCCAGTTACCAAGCCTGAGCTTGCTAAAGTCAGATTTTGCGAATGTGAACGGGTGCTTGGTCTTCGCGCGGCCATCGAAGACAGGTACTACAAGGTAGTAAGCAATAGCAAACCCGAATAGACGAGGCCCCTACTTTTCTCATCAAAACGACGCGAGGTAGGATAACCGCTGGGCACTCCAACATTGCCAGAGCTACCCTCGCCACGCGAACCGCCGAGCTTCTTTGGGCTGCTAACATTCATCAAGAATCGGCTCTTGATTGGGCTTTCGGGTGCTGGCGATTTGGTCGGATTTTGGGTCAATATATAGCCAAATGCTTAACCAAATGTTTAACTCACATTGCGGTGTGCTCTGATATGATGTCTTCCTACGCGTCTGAAAAGAAAGGCCCAGCGGAGACGCAGAGCTAACAATAGTGCGGAATCCGAACATAAGACCTAACATTGAGCATTCTCGATTATATTCTTGGGGAAACGGACTAAGTGTGAGTTTGTGGAGCGAGAAAGGCTTGTTGCTGTAACCGCCTCCGATAAATTCGTCCACGACGAAACTCTCCGTTACCATACCCAAAGTAATACAGACGACATTGTCCATATTGCGCGCAGCAAGAGTGAGGCGGGCCTTAATGAGATCCTTTGTTGAACTCTTTGGGGCCGTGTACGTTGTTAAGATGGCAGGGGCAACGCGGCTCAGGTTGACATAACAATCAGTGTGATTAAACATGAGGCCCCGCAAGATGAGGCTAGAGCGAGGTTTAGAGTACAGGAACTGAGAGATGTTGTGTACGCACTCCATGGTTCTGCCAGACAGCTCCTTTCGCAGGTCCGCAAGGCTGGTGCGAATAGTCATCTCCGCATTGTTAAAGATCTTGATTTCACAGAGGAAGCTGCAGTTCAATAAGCCTAGGCGACGATCGGGTGGATTACCCTCGTGGACTCACGGTAGAGGGGGGAGATTCTCGTAAATTGAGTATAGGTCAGGGTCTTGCAAAGACCTGTCCATAACAGGTGGTTCGTCGGGACCATTATTAGCAGTGGGGCGAGTCATATCCCTGCAAAGAGTGTTGTTTAGGGGTCTACGTTACTGAGGAAATATATTACTTACGAAATTGTCTCAGACACCGCGTCATCTTCGTCGTGTGATTCCACCCCAGAGTAGCCGCCATCTTCACTTCCTTCACGAGATATGCAACCACTGCAATGAACGTTAGATATATGGAAACTATGGAAACTGCAATGCCGAGACGTACACATTAGTTTGGCTGCCCTCAAGCTGATCGACATGTTCATCGGAGTCATCATCTGATCGGATATCGCTTGCACTATGTTAGACAGATAAACTAGACAGACATATTGTAAAGAGTCAACACTGACATGACCTGGTTGTCGGCGAACTGATTCATGCTGCAGGATACGTGTTAACGCAGATATTTAGGGGTACCCGTATTCACCGTTCGGGGGCATCTTCGAAAGTATTAGTGTCATTGGGCACGCGAGGCTGTGTAAAAGTTCTAGAAGGACGGGAATAAACGGACCGCACAGCAGTTCGGGGAATAACTCACGGGGGTGTGTCTGGGAACTCAGGGAGAGAGTCATCGCTGATATCCTCATCTCCAGACACGTTTCCCGCTGGCGGGGACGACATTACGATGTTGGATTTTGCGACTTTACGAGCACGGCTGGAAGATTAGACGAGTTAGAAAAAGCTAGTAGCGCCTGGGGGATGTGGGTACGTCGCTTCGAGAACCCGGCCCTTCTCAGTCTTGACCCTAACACGGCTTGGGGGCATCAATGTTGAAGAAGATCACGGCTGGCGCCATACCTGGAGCGGCCGGAGCTGGGGGAAGTAAGGCCGGCGCAATTCCGACGGCGCCCTCGGAGTTGGCAGCGTCAAGTCTATCACTATCATATAATACAATCAAGATCATATCAATAGAAAGTAATAGCAGAAAACTCACAGAAGTGAGACGCCAGGCAAGAGCCTGGGGACAGATCGGGACGTTCCCCCAGAGGCGACCTTCTTCTTTGGGGGGCGGGCGGGGTCTCGAGTATTTCGCTATAAAGGCAGATAATCAATTAGTGAGCGAACGGTGTGGGGATATTATAGGCCTTACACTTCTGATGAGACTGCGCGAGCCTTGCGTTTACCCGTGGATTTGGATGGGGATGAGGTCTTACGAGGAGGCATCTATAAGACAGAGTAGTATGGGGGGAAAAGATGGGTTGCGTTCAGCAGTGTGTCGTTTTTCGATGGACTTCCAAGGTTGTATTTGAAGTACATCGTGCGAATGTTGTTATACTGGAGAGGCAATGGATGAGTAGATTGGGAGGACACGTTTCACTCATCTTTTAGGCATAGAACCACCCGCGTTTCGCATGAGTCAGGCTTCGGGCATAGCTGGACAAACTTGGAGGATGGAGATGGACATATTGAGGCCTAGTTGGTTCCAGTGCATCGAAACAGGCTGGAAGTTATGTGATGGTGACGATGTCTGTATTAGATGCAAGGCGCAGATCACCGGCGTGGATAGGACAAGCGAGGAAGCCATACCGGATTAGTGAGC
This sequence comes from Infundibulicybe gibba, assembly GCA_015501065.1. Lineage (NCBI taxonomy): Eukaryota > Fungi > Basidiomycota > Agaricomycetes > Agaricales > Omphalinaceae > Infundibulicybe > Infundibulicybe gibba. The sequence goes on along the minus strand of JADNYI010000163.1, from coordinate 6,495 downwards.
CACACACTATACTGGCGTAAAGAAGAGCAAAGGGAGACGGCGTTGATGGTCTTCAATTGAATGTGACCCTGGTATTGTGATGCAATGTGTTTATCACGAGGCGCAACATGAGGAAGGCCATGGGCTCATTTGGGCAGAGAACCAGCGCGTTGAACTTGGTTGTTGCGGACTTGGACATCAAAGACGAGAAACAAGAAAGATTTACGAACCCACATGGCTTATGGAAGCATCATTATGCACGTGTTGAAATGTAAGAGATAAATTAAAAGACATCTTTCCAGTATTGGGGCGGTTTGAATCATGGAGAAGGTAATAATAGATTAATTAGGGATTCATATCCCGAGGGATGTTTTTGGGCGCAAGTCGAAGCCAAAGATGGACAGGAACTGTATCCGAAGTGGTGATGGAAGGAAGCACACCGATTGGCGTGGTGCATCACATACCTGAGAATATTTGATTGGAAATTCACAGCAGGAACTCAAGATCAGACAGGGCATAAATGTACCGGGTCGCGCATGAAGATATAGCATAGGGGGCCGAACACCTGGACCGGTGAAGCCAGTCTTGATCAAATGGGCATTTATAGATACGACGTGGATGAATTCGCATCAGAATTGTAGCAGGATGCACTAAATAGGGGGTCGAATACATGTGCTGGCGAGGTCAACTGGTTATTGATGCAACGCGGATGAATTCGCGTCAAAAACTGTCAGAGAAATGAGATATATAGGACGTCGCCGGCCCCAAACCATCGAAAGTCGCTCGCCCACCCACAATGGATAGCCACTATGACTCTGTAAAGGCGCGTAAGTGATTTTAGACCAAGTGTTCAGAAGGTTGCCGCTAACATCAGACAGGCGAAGCGCTTGAGCGACTAGCGTCTGAGGTGCTCCCACAGGACGAAGATCGCCGCCTCGCGACTTTGACGAAGGTAGCTCAAGGTATTGACGCTACAGCAATGTGTTAACAATATCTGAACAGACGGATGACTGGGCGAGACACCTACGGATCATCGGTATCAAGCAACCACAGTCCTGGCATCTCGTCAAGGTAAAAGAAGGCGAAGATATTAGCGCTGCAGAAGAAGAGATATTCACTTTATCTGGGGTTATTTGCGATTTGAAACTGCCACCCGTTACTGATAAACCAAAGTGAGTATGAATGCGCGAGGATGTGCGAGGACGTACTGATTGCGACACTAGAATCGCGACGAGGCAATATAAATTTCTGCGCCAAACTGTAGCCGTTACAGGGCTAGGGAGCACGAAATTTGAAGACGCTACGGAAGCGGGGCACGCGATATTCGAGATCTTCCAGCGCGAGTTCCAAGAAGGAAAAGTTGAGCAGTGGGTAACCGAGCGATCTAACGGGCATTCGTGCATGTTCATATCTAATCGATACATGACGCCGAGGCGGGACGCGCCAGATATGAATCACATACCCTTCGGCGCCGACGTGGACCCCAATGGACACTTGGAATCAATGATCAAGGAGGGGTTTGTCCACGGAGAAGAAAATATCGTCGAGTACTATACCCAACAGATCAGTGAGGACGAAAAAGGTAAGGACATACATTATGCCGTTCAATGCTGCTGAACCCGAATGATACTGGATAGTTTCCTCAAGGCGGGCCCACAGTCCTTCCGTGTCGGAGATTTAGTAGACGTCCAGCTTTCATTTGTGATTGTGCCGCTGAAGGAGCAGAGGTATAAGATGGTGACAGTCTTGCACTCGATTGCACTGGTGAACGGCAGTTTCAGTCAGGTAAGGTTTAGAATAAGGAGATTGGGAAAAACTGACAAAAATACGGGATGAAGGAGGCGCGGAAAAAGCGAGCGGCAACTTCAAATCTACTCAGCACGGTCACAGCACCTACACTCAAGCGTCGCGTGGGATATGTCACAGAACAGGATGAGAAAAGGGCTCGTGGTGATATGGATGTTGACGATGGCAGTAGATAAATGTTGATAGATAAAGAATCTGGCCGCCAACTCGTTTCAGAGGGTGGCATCGCAATTGATGTTGTTTGGGTCCAAGGCTGTTGGCCCGGCTGCATGAGTTCAGATGCCGACGATGTGGCCGCACCTTAATATTTAAACTCCGCGACGGCTATCACCGCATCGTTAGAGCTAAAATTCTTCAGGTGGGTATAAGACCGAGTCCAAATATACATTTGGGACTCGGAACAGCCTTTTGTGAGTGTCGAATCTGGACGTCACGCCAGGAGGGAGGGTGAATCTGCACAGGATTGGCATATTACATATATTACAGTGAAGATTCTATGGGGTAAGATCGAACATGAACGCATGATGGCCACTCTGAAAAGTAGTAAAGGAACATATCACGGAAAGTTGAGGTAACAGGCGTACATTCATTGATCATCCCACAGCTATATTGCTAAGCAAGAAACATCCGCCCGGTCTGCGATTATCCTCTAGCCCAGCGACCTTTCGGCGGTGCACAGTGGAAGCTCAGTCATCTATTTTCTGCTCTGGCTGTGGCTAGTCCCGCCTCCGATCTGTAGTGTCAATATGGGGCTGCGTTCGAGAGAAAACTCTTTACAGTTCAGATATACCGTTACAGAATTTAGCGATGGGTTGTACAATAAAGCGGAGTGTCAGGACTGTGGTTGCATAGGAATACTAGTAGAGCCAGTGTGGACCATCGCCGGCGGAGCCTATGGGCCGTGGCCCGTGATGCATTGATGCATGATGGACATTGGTCAGCGAACATAGTTGTTTGATTGTATTTCGACACAAGGCCACGCAACAACAAGCAACAACTCAATGCTCTGAACGACGCCAGCCGTTCGTCGTGTATATAAGACATATTCAGAACGCCAACCCCGTTTCAAAGGGCCTGTTGAATCGAATGTCAGTTGTATCGAGATTGGGGCGCACACATTCAATCGCCGAATTTAGCCTGATGGGATATAATAGGGATGCGATCTTGAAGGCGGACGGATTGCGTCCAGCGCTGACGAATAGAAGCACTGATGAATAGTTAACCGTATCAGACGAGAAAAATACACGAAGTGCTTACCAATAAGGTCTTGAAGGCAGGAGCACATCTTTCTCTTGAAGGGACTCTAGAATCGCGAGCCTCCCAAGAATAAATATGCTATATGTTAATAGCTCTATTGACGACGAATAGGTGGTTCAGGGATATGGTAGGCGCTCAACATTCCCTCTGTGTTTTTGACCAAGTTCCGCGGTGTGGCTGCCGTCGTCAGTGCGTGCAAACTTGTTAGTTGGAGGATCGCGCGCGGGCTGGGCAACCTAGGATGACAAGTATCAGTGTACATAACATCAGTAAAACACAACTCCGCTATAGACTACTATAGAGTAGTTCATAGTATGGGTCTACTAGACCATAGTGTACCATAGTGTACCATAGTGGCCATAGTGGCCATAGTAGTGTGTTGTTTTACTGATGAAGATATAGATGATAGTGGTCGACTGACGTGGGTCGAATGTTTGGCGTGAGAGGGTGGAACTTGAAGCGGAAGGGATAGGGAAACGGTATTGGGCTGCGGGGTGATAAGGAGGGCTCGTCCATGCTGCAGTAGAATGGTTTATAAATCTGTGATAAGGCTGATATGTCAGTTGTACAAGTATCTCAAACCATGTAGTCGTATGTAAATGCACTAGCCGTGCCGGGTCAAAGTGGCACATAAATAATTTATAAACGGCTCTACAAAATAAACTATAAATATAACATTGAGATTCATTCCACGTACAATAGCTTATTTATGCACGAGTCCATTTCCTCAGCAACCATTGTCGGTGCCGGCTCCACGACCCAAGGTCCATCTGCACCAACTCAAGCAGACGTGGCATCTCGAATGGAAGCTTCTCGTCTGCCTGAAGTGCGCTAATGATATATGATCTGAGATTCCCGTCAGGCTTCTGCAAATAGAGGATGCATTATAGAGGACTTGCATAATAGTCCCGCGCTTGAGCCCAGGTGCGTCGGCGCCGCCCGTCTTATTAACCCGCAGGTCGATGCACATCTTGTCCAACTCATCCCGCGGTCGTGCCAGCACCGATACGCACGAATATACTGTGGCCGCATCTCGCTGTTGGGCTCCTCTTCTGCAGAAGCTGGTGGGCAATCTTCCCGTTGACATTGGCCCCGGCGATGCCTGCGAGAACAGAAGTAGGTGCTCCGCGGGGATGTTAGAGTTAGCAGCCGCGAGTTCTTCCAGGCGCGCAAGAATCATCATCGTCGAATGCACATCGTTTGCTGCATCTGGGACCACAGATCGTTAGCTATTCGCTCAATGATGCTGGGACGATCACTTACATTCGACCATCGAGCTGGATGCCGACAGCTCGGCCTCCCAGTTCCCCGTCCGCTCCTTGCCCTTCTCAAGTGTCTTGCCACAGTACTTCTCCACAAGCTGAACCTGCGTCAGATGGACATAGATGTAGGTACGAATAGACCCGCCTTTGCTAGGCTAACCATCGTGCGCCCATGTTTCTTTGCAGATGCTCCGCCTGATTCGGCTTTGGCAGCGATTGCGCCCAGCTCAACAAGATTCTGCGCCAGTATACCGTAATCACGGAACAGTTTCCGCCCGTCATCTAAATCAGGATTAGTTGCGCTCTACATACACATACGAGACTCTGGCATACTCAGGATGTTGACCCCCAGTTTCGGAATATCCGAATTCTCAAGAAGGGCCTGCTAGTCGTTGGGTCAAATATTAATGGCATTGAGATTATGGCGTACAATCAAGCTCTTGGGAAATCCTGCCATCCACTAAAATTAGTCCGACGAAATAAGGATGTAGATATGCACTTACGTGACATATGGTACACTTGAATAACCAGAATGAGGCCCCGCGTGTCCGCAACCTGCACGACAGCGGTCCTCCGCTCCGCCACATGGTGCGCGGACCTTGGATTCTGGAAGAATACGCGCCATTCCATGTCGAACGCGAGTGGTCTTCAACACACACACGTTAGCTCGCATACAAGGGAAAAGAAATGACATACCCGGTGCGAGGGAGTTGACTAGATCATCCGTCTCCTCTTCATGTTGAGTATACACAAGGCATGGGCGGGGATCCGAGTAATCCTTGTAGGTATATTTTGGATGCTGCATCATTGATGTATCCTTCAAAGTGGACACGGGTTTAATGTGTGTACTCTTGGGTGCGCTTCCCTTAGCAGGGGCTTTGGGCATGGGCAGTATCACTGGGAGCGACACGTCTAAGTTTTCGGGCTCGTGGCCCTTGAGCGGTATATCTTGCGGTTTTGCCGGTTTATCCATAGTTCTTTTCGAAGAGGACGCAGATTTGGGACGCGTAGTCTTCTTGGGCACTCCTCCCTCAGTGGATCCTTTGACAGGGGCTTTGGACATGAGTAGTATTGCTGGGAGCAATGCGCCTGATTTTGGATTGCCAACCTCAATATTTTCGGGCTCGTGGCACTTCAGCGACTTCTTCTGAAAAAATGGGTGTATCCTGGTGAAGAAGTTGATAGAGTTAGAACAACGCAGGATGTAACATGGTTTTTGCAACGTACGTCGCACCACTTCTGCCCTGTATTGGAGGAAGTTTAGGTTTGATTCTCCTCGTGGCTTTCATCGGGGACCCTATCAGTTCTACATCCGAATCATCTATACACGTCCCATGGCCCTCAGGCTGCAAATCCATGGCATCAAGCGCCGCGATGAGCTTTGAGCCTACATGGGCCTGGGGTCTAGCTGGCGAAGATAGGAGGTTGCGGCTATTCTGGCGTGAGACCAGCATAATGGGTTCTTTCATGAACGACATATCGACGGCGGGAATGGTTGGTGACGCGACTCGAACCGCGTTCTCATCACGTGCGCGTGAACAGTTACCGTGACACTGATGGTCGCGTATTGGAAGATATTACACTGCCGTAGGTCCGTTTACCATTCGTTACGTCGCATCCACATCACCTATATCACCCGCATTCTGGAATTGGTGGCGTCCTTACAGCTTGTAGGACGTCCTCAACAAGGGACACCGTGATGATGGCTTTGATACGTTTAACGTTCCTTGTCCCTGTTGAAACCTGACCTATAGATTAGATAGACGATCCTCAGTGACGGTATAATCAACTAGATTTGTTTGTATGTACCTATAGATTAGATAGACGATCTAATCCATAATTAGTATCTAATATGAATATTTATGAGTAAAGATGCTCACCCTCAGTGACGGTATAATCAACTGGGGTGAGCGTATGAATGCAGGCTGTATATAAGGTATTTTAGATGAAAGGGAGAGATCATGAAAGAGATTATATGAAGAGTAAACTGTACGTATTATGGGGGGAACGCGGAACGCGTGTTGGACGCCGAGTGCATGCTGAGCGCATACACGTGATTCCTAACACTCCTCCTCACGAGGAAGCACTCTCCTAACATGGAATGGGGTTACGGTTTGAGTCCGAGGAAGTTACGGAGACGAGTAAATTTCTTGTTATCGAGAGCTTTGGTAAATAGATCGGCGATGTTGTC
>JADNYI010000162.1:0-82507 GCA_015501065.1 Infundibulicybe gibba | reverse complement strand
CAGCGGGTCAATAATCTATTAAATCTACTATTGCGCCTTGGCGGTTGCCAGCCGGAAGAAAGTTTTGTCACTGGGGGATAGCGGCACCCTTCGTGTCATCCTCGAGACCTCGATCCCCGCCACTCTCCGCCCGCCCAAGTATACCGAGCATCGATTGGGACATAGGCGACGAGACGCTATGGGCTTTGTTGTTAGCGACCTGATAGGCTCTCGTCTTGGGACGAATATTATAACTGGCCAGCGTTCGTCGATTTCTCAAATCGAATCATACCACCAGAGTTCTGTCCCAGTCGTACATTGCTCAATCGAATAAGAGCCTCAGCGGCCGATAATGGTTCCCTACGAATTGCGAGAGATCGTGGAGGGCTTTATTTCACGAATTCCTTTGTTGGTGTCTTCTGTACCCGACCAATTGGGCAGTATCCGCTACCGAAGGAATCGGATACATATAATTTGCAGACTTTAGGCCCAACGCGGCGCAATTGAAAAGCATGTGGGTACCAACGGTGCGATATCGTTATACTCAGTACCATAAGCTTGCATCACCAGCTGACCGTGGATGAAATGCAAACATACTCAGCCCCAAACGCGCCGGCTGGACGTCCCCATGGGTGGTCTGGTTAGCGGGGTGCTGTGATGCAAATTTGGCTTGGGTGGAAGGATACGAATGTTCTAGGTATCGATTGGACTCGGAATTTAACGCAGACACCTTTCACCCGGCGAAGCCTTGCTTAGATTCACCATTGAATAGGCTTGAGGTGTGTACACAACATACGACGACAGATTATCGGTGTACCGGCCATCGTCTGTTCTAGGCCCGCACCACCGTACCCGAAATACTTGCATCCTCAACCGATAATGTGCTGAAATTCGGGCGCCGCATTCCGCTCCGCACATGCAGGATCATGAGTGTGATGCCAGTAATTGGGGGTTGCGCATCGAAGAGTAGGATGTAAAAGGGCGACTGTAGTCCATAGAAAATGAGGAAGAGGACTCCCCAGATACTGCGCGATGTCAGTAGGGAGCCGTGGCGAAAAAACCGCACTTACGTGTATAGGGACAGGCTTTCTACCAAGACAATGGTAATGAACTGGACAGATGTTAGCGAGGGTATTCCAATTGGGTGAATCGCTCACCATGAAGTAGGAAATATCCGTGTCGGCGTAGTGATCTCACTGGCCTGCAAAAGCTTGTATCCGATCATTGCTAATATCGTCAGGAAACGGGAATGCTTTTCGGAGCGTGGACATACCTGTGCTGTAAAATTTATGCTACGGGTGCGTTAGAATTATATAATCGATTGGGATGTACCCACCTCAATGTAGTGCGCACAGCGCAACCGTCCAAAGAATGCATTCGCCTCTAACTTCCCTTGGTTATGCAACGGGTCTGCACCTAGCCAACACATGCATAGATAGAATCCAACTAACGCTAAACAGAGGAACCCATTAGAAACACTAGCACGGCTATAAAGTTACCCTCACCGATCAATCCAGCCAGCAGGATCATCGGGATGATGATTACGCCTCGGTGGTGATTCCAATGGCCCACGTGCGATACACCTTTCAGATTTTATGAGATGATGCATCGCAATTGTTATCTCGCACATACACTCGTAAGGTCACCAATAACAAGGACCCCAGAAGGACGCTCTCTCTAAGAACGGTCTGGAACTGAGAGGCATCGCGAGAAAATCAGCGGGTCGTGGCCACCATGACGGATGAAAGCCTGGAATGCCCGCACCATGGACAAGGTCCAATGCTAGATATTTGTTATTAGATTACGGGGGAGTAGCAGTTGAAAAACACGTACAGCACTTACCGCGAGAAACATGACAATTGAGAAGACGACATTGTTTAGGGTAAGGATAGCGAGGGGTCGCCTTGGTGATGAAATGTAAGGATAATATAAACAAGATGCAAAAAATCCCATAGAGTAAGCTCTCAACGCAAACAGAGGCCAGGTTAACCGCAACGAGAGTGATGGCCATGGGTGGGGTGGGGCTCGAATGAAGAAATCGGGTGCCGAATCCGTCCAAGTATAACATCTTATATGGCCAGTCATAGGATGGCGGACATGCACTGCAATGAGAGATGATTCATGCAGGAAGCGATTTCCCGAATACTCTTCGCCGGATGGCGGCTTCGCGCATAGTCCTTGTCGAACATACTGCAGCGCCTCGGGTCGGAATGGGACGCCATGGATATTTCGGGAAAGTACACATCCTAATGCGATGGCTGAACACTGGAGTGCCGGACGTCGTGCCCCACTATTATGGTGATTGGATCTATGATGACTAGCGCCGGGTGTGGCGGAGCCGGGGGTTGAATGCCTTAAATCCCAGCTAGAAAATCGTTGTGTAGGTCGCCCAATCGATCGACTTTGAGTTAATTCGCCCAGATCGTCAACTAGAAACCTCGCCTTCCAATCCAGAACGAGGTCCCAGAAACTTTTGGTAGCGTGAACATGGCATTACTAGCAGTGTGGCGCAGGTGGTAGAAATACGCATGGCGCTTCCCATCACCGATCAGCTTGGGGCTACATGTCAGGTTTATAAATACCTTTGCCAAATTTAGTTTTTGCCACGGGGCTGACTAAAAGCCTACTGCGTCGACCTATGCTGGTGCTGCCAGCAAGCTGCAATCGGGAACACATGGAAAACCGATCTGAGGCTCTGCTTGTGATTAGAAGAGTTCGGTTTGGTAAAATCCGAGTTCGGAGGCTTTTCCATGCGGCGTTGAGTCGTCGTGTTTTTTGCCGGGTCTACGAAGTGTGGCGCAGGATGCAAATCATGCCTCATTTGAAGGGGGGAAATGAAGTGTATAGGGCATTCAATTCAACAGGATACGAAAACGTTCGCCGTGGCCATGAATGACTGATAATCATCATGCCAACCAAGGGAGTGAATGGAGTTGGACGGGTCAAGGGTTATCTCGTGATGGTTGTTGAGGGTTTTGTTTGGCAAGAGTGTGTTTGGCAAGAGCATGGATGAGTCTTGGACGGCCGAGAGTTTGGCTGACCGAGTCTTTTGTGAAAAAAGCAACTGAAACTTGTATTTCCTGGCGCTACCGTCGATGAATGAGGATGCCCCTCCGAAAGTTCTAACCCACATACCACTATCGCATATCAATACGGCTGCCACAACAATACCCTGAAACGCAAGCAGGGCGCAGGCGCGGGGGACGATGTTTCGACGGAAGCGATTAGCTGCATCTGCGGGTTTACATACGACGACGGGTTTTCGATTGCGTGCGACGACTGCTCGCGGTGGTGCCACGCTGCCTGCTTCAATATTGTGGAAGGAGAGGTGCCGGAGGAGTGGAGATGTTGGGAATGTGTGCCTATGGTGGTGGACAGGGAACGGGCGGTCAAGTTGCAGAGCATGAGGGCGAAGCAGATGAGGATCAGAGGGAAAATATGGAGAGGGTCAAACGGAGATCAAGCCCTGGCGTTGACCGGAAGCACCGGCGGGTGAGCGCTCCAGCGATCGACGGCAGCAACAACACAAAACGCAAACGGAGGGTCTCGATGTTGCAGCCAGCAACGCCAGTGCAGAACGAGGATGAACATATCGACATCGACGAGCCATGGATACATTCATATGTTCACATTTCAGAAGATATTGTGCCCCACCAGGATACCCGAGACAAGCTACGACGGCAGGCCCAGCAATGGCGTGGAGTCACCGCCCTTTCTCCATCCGACCCCCTTCCAAATACCTCTATTCAGCCCCTCGATAATTCAGCGTATTCACATCTATTTTATACCAATCCTCTAGTCCGACCGCCCTCCTATGGCGTACACACTACACACCCAATCCCATCAGAAAGACTAATCACACCGTACACCTCTACCATCACCCCATCTTCCACATATCTATCCGACCCCCTCAATGCCTACGCCCACCTTGGTATGCCAAAGCCATTTGTTCACCTCGTAGGCCCACCGCTCGATCTCACCCTTGACTCCCGCATCACTGGGGACAAAGGACGCTTCGTACGCAGCGGCTGCCGACCCAACGCCGTTCTTCGCCCCGTGCTCTGTCCGTCCGACCGTGCACCGGAGACGCTCTCCTTTGGAGTCTTTGCGCTTCGCGATCTCAAGGCAAACGAGGAGGTTGTCCTCGGTTGGGAGTGGGACGATGGAAATGCGGTGCACAACCTGCCAGCGCTTATTGAGTCTCCATACGCCTTTCCGTAAGCCATCCTTCTCTTCTCATCCTCCCCTCGTTTATCTTCGCCCAAAAGCTCAACCAACATCCCCCACCACAGGCCACACCAGCTCCACCATTTTCGTAATCAAATGTCCAATATACTACACACCCTCGCCTCGACATTTACCACCTGCGCCTGTGGGGCTCGCGCTAGGGACTGTGCGCTGACGCAAATGGCCGCCTTCGTCGATGCGCAAACCCCTCCTGTCTCGCCGCCCGGCGTCAAAGTCGATCTGGGGCCGCTAATCGGGAGCGAACGAGGGTTCAGGACACGCGAGAGGGTACCTTACTCGGGCGGCATGAGTGGAGTGGAGATGTGGGAAGAGACTACTCAGGCAAAGCAGCCAGGTGGCGAGGATCCCCCCATGCGTTCGTCAGCTCATCCAATTCAGCGCACTCCCTCAATACCCTCAGACCCACATGACTCTCATCGGAGATCTCCTTCCCTCTCCGCCGACAAATCCAATCCTCACCACGAGCTGCGCCCGCCTGACCCCGGCCCAAACGATATGGACGTCGATGCGCCAGAGACGGAGGAAAAGATGCCGCCCAAAATGCGCAAGCGATGGATGCACCGCGAGTCGGACGCTCTGCGCGAAGTTAACGGGATGAGCCCTGGCAGTCCTGCGGGCAGCACGACAAGTCTGGGGAGCATCGGACCCGTTACCCCTATTGATGTTGGGCTCAGTGTCAAGTCATACGTGGAAGAGGACCAGGGTAGAGGGGGCGACAGTGATGGTACGTCGTTCCATCTCTTTGCGAAGCGAGCTGATAACACAAGCAACAGAGTCGAATGATATGCCGCCACCGCCCATGCCCGCCGCACTTGACCCCACGACTATATCATCTGTGTCCATTAGGCCTAAAGCCGGATCCGGGCCCCAACGTCGCAAACAACCCCACATCTCGCATCTCCCCTCTCCCACCTCGAGTATGAACTCGCCCGCCATCACTTCTCCATCAGCGTTCTTCGCGCAACTCTCCCTCCAATCGCCGCTCCCACTCTCTCCCCAGCCGCCACCCACGCTTACAGGTGGCGGTCAACGGCATGCCAGTCGGTCTCCGCCCGAAATGACATGGAGTCCGTTTCGCAGGATATGTGACGATACTGAGGAGACGGCCCAACCAGAGGAGGCAGGGGAGTCTGCGCCGTGCCAACCCACCCCGCTGCCGCCGCCACGCCCACCGTCGCCCCCCAGTGTACTCGAGAATTCCACACCAGGGCCCTCAACAACAGTGCAACCACACGAAACACTCTCACCCCCCACCCCCACGACGCCCGTGCCTACGACTGCCGATACGGATCGCCACGTCTCACCATTACCCCACACAAAGGACGATAGCGTCTCTCCACCACAGCTCCCCCATGATTCGCCAACCCCGAGCTCGTCCGGCGGATCGCATCCTTCCTCACCATCCGTCGCACACCCAAGAGCCCTAAACCAGCACGCGTCCCCACAACACCAGCCGTACGTGCAGCCGGAGACATTACCCCCGCCCTCTCCCCCTCCGCAACCAGCACAAACGGACGAATCGCGCAATTCCGTTGAATCCGGCGACCACGACCATCACGAGGGTATGACAAGCCCACCACCTCGACCCCCAACGCCTCCGCCGCCGAACGAAGCCATCTCGCCTGGACCATCGCAGGATTCGGAAAAGGTGTCCCCGCCCTCCCCGCGTCCACCGCCGCAAAAGGTGCGCCTCAGCTTGCAAGACTTCGCGCGGCGCAGACGGCAGATGAGGGAAGCGGGTAGAACTGGCGAGGGCACCGGGACGGAGGCGAAGGAAAGTTCGGGAGTGGGGGAGAGGACCAATGAGGCAGGGGCAAGGCGGGAGGATTCCGGAGCGGAGGCAAGGGATACCCAAGAGGTAGGCAGGGCCCAGTTGGAGCAGGAAGACGGCGGCGAGCCTGAGGGTTGGACGGAGACTAAGGCTAGTGGGACAGGCGCTGGAGAGGTTGAGGGTCTGCGAGGGCAATCGGACGAAAAAATGGACATCGTGCTTGATGGCCACCCACAGGCGCATCCATTGGTCGATATCGCGCCCCCTCGTTCGCCGCCCAACATACACGTTCCCGCGGAAATCACCCGTCACGCGAAAGCCGAGATTCTGGATGATATCCCCATCCCCCAACTTGCTAAAACCCCGACGTTATTCTCCCGCATCAGCCCCTCAACATCCATCCAATCCTCAGCCCCGTCGCAGCATATGGCTAGTCCGACTCCCCCACCGTCGGAATTCGATGCCAACTCTCATCGCCCCTCCCATGAGGACGGCGAAATATTGAATCCAATCCCCTCAAAGCCATTCCCTTTCAAACGATCCGCGTATATCCCTCCCTCCACATCAGAGGAACCCTTCCCTTTCGCGCGCAAACAATCCGCCCATATTCCCCATTCGCACACGCCCCCGACGCGTCCACGCTCCTTCCACACTTCACCCTCCACCTCTCCCTCGATGCACCCCCGTCGCCCCTCCAACCCCGCATATCGCCCTCCCGCGCCGCAGCAGCCCCACCCCCCACCTCCAAGTAGTGGGGCCACCAACCCACCTCCCGTCCGCCCGCTTCCCAGCGGCCCTCGCGCCCTCCGCTGTGCCGGTACCACTGCTGGCGGCGGCGGAGGCACCTCATACGCGCCCTCATCGTACTCTTCGCGCAGCGTATCCGGCCCACATGCACCCATTCCACGCGGCCCCTCCGCTGACCGCGACTGGGACCGTGACCGCGAGCGTGCGTGGCAGCCCCCGCCGCGCTCGCGCTGGTCCAGCGGGGCGGGGGGTTGGTCGCGCTAGACGCGTTCGTTCGCTGTTCGTATTCTCCCCTACATTATCTGCTTATTTCTCGTGGTTGGGACTTGCGTGGGGTGGATCGGGTTTTTCTTCTCCGGCTTTTGTCTGCTTTTTATGATCATCATTATTCATATCTGTTCCATTGTCTATCCCCCCTTTTTTCCATTGCGTTCTCGCGGTTGCTGAATATTTAGATTATCTCCCATCCCCATCTGTGTACCGATTACCATATCCTGTATTTTGGCGGAAAATACATTATTATCTTGTCACGCTCCAAGTCTAAAACGTGAAGCTTGATAATGACTTGAGCCAATCGGAATTGAACCGGAAGCCACATGAGGCGAGTCTCTGGAAGCCCTTGCCAAACATCTCTCAGACGAGAACAACGCTCGTCGTTTCGGTGGACCTTGCCCATGCATGCCCACGTCGCTGTCCCGGCCTGCTTCAGCCTCAAACATGCCTTTGGAGGTATCCGTATCCCATATCGTACTAATATGCCTCATAGCCCTTCATCAGAGCAACACCACACAGCAGCTCGCGGACCGGACTAACCCCCGGCCACTTCGCCATCTTCAGCGAGGCCCATTTCCACGAATTGTGTGAACCCGCTCATCCACACGGCTGACTGCAATCATCATCCGATGCCACAGTTGTAAGTCTTGCTCTATCCATAGTTCCCTATGTGCTGATCACATATAGATCTGCATATAGTGGAATCATTCCTACGTGATGGGCGCAGGATGTTTTGAGAAGGCGGTGATGGGAGGGCTGGTTGATAGATGTGTTGTATATCAGGTTTTGGGTGGTTTTGACCATTGGACTGATGGACTGGTGCGTCATGTCGAGCGTTTATAGCATTGGACCTAACCATTTAGGACTCAAACTTGGTGGGCTTGGTTTGAGATTCGACGGATCCCACCCATAATTCCAATCAGAAGCGATGCCTAACTAACTCCATTCTCACAATACCGTTGGACCGTCGACAACCAATGCATGGTACCTTATGTGAAGTAATCTACCAGTCGCTGGCTATGATCTGGTACGGACGCTGAGCAAACCCGACGCCGACCAGCCCCCCCAACTTTTGAAGGCTTTATTTTATTACATGGATACCTTCGGCCACTCGAGGTCAGCCGCTTCATGCAATACCATACAGCCGCAGGTTCGCTTACCGCTCCACATCATTGCACCCACATTATCATACCCTCTGTCTCCTGATTCAGGTGGCATGACCGGCGCACGCATTGGATTCGACATCGACGTGGGCGACACCATGGCATCGATACCCCATGGACCTTGCTTCCCGTTCCATTACCCTATGGCCAGGCTGTCGCACCTGTGTTCCCTCCCTTATGTTTTACTCTGAATGATCAAGTATTGGAATGTATTTAACGCTCAATTGAAGCAGAGGGAAATAAACATGAAGAACACAAGGCGAAACAAGTCCATAACCCAGCCCAAACTTTCTTCATCTTCAACATCCTTGTTCGTATTCGTTTCCACTTCCCTACCCTCCTTGCCTTCCTTATCGTCTTTGTCTTCCCTATCACCTTCGTACCCTGCCTGGCGTGCGACATTATCGACGACTAACGCGGCCGACTTTCAGCTTCCAGGGAGCAGAGGGAACAGTAGGCAACTCACCAATACTGTCAGCAGTGTCTGCGGACGGATTACATGTCATATATTGTCCTGGATCATCTCTGGTAATACAGGCGGATAGTAGCGAGTTTACATCGGTGATATAAATCAGCACTTGTTCTACATCACCGCGATGATGAGGTAGACATACCCGCCTGTGTGTGATTCGACGCATTTAGGCTCTGCACGGCCGGAGTAGGGGAGCACTACAGTTATCGCGAGGGCAGAGAATAAGAGGACGAGACAAGGTGATTGGGACATATCGAGGGATGGGAAGAGCTTAGAGCTACCCGGACGATTAAGTATGCTCCCGATTCACTTGGGGTTCTAGGATCATTGACTTTACTACTGGCCTGCTGATGTCAATCTAGTCTGGGGATGGCCTACTGTGGTTCCCTTAGAACACGTCCCCAATCATGGGTGCCGAAGAAAGGTCTTAGTTGACATTACCTTCCATTCCGCTGGTGGGCTACCTCGGTATGGAAGTTCGACGCCCCATATCAGCACAGTGTCACTCCTTAAATGTATTTTGCGGAAATACATATTATCTTGCACTGTGCTGTCACGCTCCGATCACAATGATATACTTGAGGCCGCAAACCTTCGGGGATCAGGATGGCCATTAGATTTTAGCTATAATAATGGGTAGACACGCCTACATACGTATATCGGCCCATGTAGGCTCTGTCATTGGTTCAGTTGCTGTAGCCTTCCGAACTCCAGCTACCCGCGTCAGCCCCATCAACCCAGCGATCACAAAAATCCTGAGCCACATACACATGCCCGCCTGCACTCGCGTCGCTCCTATTGAGATGCTCGACTTGCTGCCTGACCCCAATGGAATCTGTGTTGGGTGTGCGCTGCAAGTCAGAAGGGGTTTGCAGTATCCTTCCTCCAATAACAGACGCCCTTTACAGAAGTCTTTAAGAGATAAAAGGAGCTGTCAGATGAATAAACGGGGCTCGTCCCTCAGTCAAGTATTTCTTAAAACTCACGGGAACCGGTGTCAATCGCCGGGTCCTCATTCAGGCACTATATTGAGCAGCATACCAGTGGAATCTAGCAGTATAGTTCAGCTTGAGACATTGGCAGAGCCAAAGCAGAACTCACCCAAGAATGAGCGTTACTAACAGTCAGCCAAGAGGGTGATGATAGAATTCCATAGCGGTTGCATAATCGACCGAGGGCTGGGTTAAGTTGGGAAACTAAACAGTTTGTCAGTCTCCAGGATACCATACGCCACCTGAGACCTCGCTTTCGCCGCCCCACCATCTCAATCTCATCCGAAGTCATACACCTGGGGGTGGTTTCCGGGAAATGTAAAAGCATCGTGACAAACGTGAGGGAGGTGATAACCGCCGAGGCGGATTCCATGACGAGCCATGACGCGGAGTGACCACACCTAGCTATAGGGAACAAGGCGAGATAAATTATGTTTACCCACGAGCGGCAGAGGGCTGGATTCGGCTAACCGGGATTGAGCCGGAAGCAACATGGGGCGAGTTTTGTTTGGAACTCTTGCCAAACACCCCCCAAGTTGACAGACCTCGTTTCGCGGCGAATCTTTTGATAGATCTTGCTCATGCAACTTCCCGGATGCGGCTTGCTTCAGCTTCAAATCTCCACATCGTATCTAATGTCGCCTCGTGGTCCCAATTATCGTTATCACACACTAGCTTGTGGACCAGCCGCTGGCCACTTTGTGATCTCTGACGAGGCTACATTCCCGCGAACTCGCTGATTTGCGCGGCTGACCGCAATCATCATTCGATGCCACTATTGTAACCCTCGCCCTGCCGCTTGGCATCCCGTGTACCGATCCACACATATATCTACATAGGGTGGTCCTACGTCGATGGGCACAAGACGTTTTGACGGGAGGGGCATGTTGAAATGGGCAGGGCTGGTTGATAGATGCGTTGTGTATGAGGTGTTGGGCGAGGCTTTGACTATTGGACTGATGGGCTGGTGTGTTATATCAGGCATTCTAGCATTGGATCTAACCGTTCAGGACTCAGACTCAATGGGCTTGGTTATTCGGCGGATCCCACCCGTAACTCCAAGTCAGAAGCGACGCCTACTCAACTCCCACTCTCAAAATACCACCAGACCGCTGGAAACAAATGCATGGTAATCTACCGGAGTCTGTTCAGCATCCACATCAAATGATCACAGGCCGGCAACGAGGCTGACCAACCCCCCAACTTTTGGGGATCTCAGTTATAATATGAACCGCCAAACATCGACAGCTTCTCGCAATACCATACGATTACAGGTTCGTTTCCTACTCTGACACGTCACTGCATCTATATCATATCGTCTGTCTCCAGATTCGGTGGCATGGCCAGCCGATAGGTTGGACCCAATGTTGAAGCGAGGAACACAACGGCTTTGATACCACACGGACCTTGCTTCCCGCTCCACCACCCCGTGTCCAGGCCGTCGCACCCGCGTCCTTCGCCTTATGTCGCTTTGAATGGTTAAATAGTGGAATACATTTAATTTTCAATCAAAGCAGAGGGAAACAAACGCGAAGAGCGCAAGACGAATCAAGTCCATACGTCCGCCCAAACCTTCTCCATCTTCAACTTCTGCATCCTCATTTATATTTATTTCCACTTCCCTGCCCTCGTCTTCCCTATCGTCTTTGTCTTCCCTATCACCTTCAGGCCCTTCCTCGTATGTAACGCTATCGACTAACGCACTCGACTTTCAGCTTCCAGAGAGCAGGGGGAACAACAGGCAACTCACCAAGGTTGTCAGCAGTGCCCGCGGATGGGTTACGCGCCATGTGTTGTCTTGGGTCATCTCTAGCAATACAGGTGGGTAGTAGCGAGTTTATATATCAGCGCTTGTACTACATCGCTGCAATGGTGAAGTAGGCATACCCTCCTATGTGTGATTCGACGCATTCAGGCCCTGCACGGCCGGAGTAGGGGAGCACTGCAGTTACCGCGAGAGCAGAGAATAAGAGGACAAGACAAGATGATCCGGACATATCAAGGGATGGGAGGAGCTTAGAGCTACCGGGGCGTTTAAATATGCTTCCAATTTACTTAGGGTTCCGAGATCATTGACTATTGCTACTGGCCTGCTGATGTCGATCTAGTCTGGGGATGGTCTATCGTGGTTCCCTTAGCACGCGCCCCAGAACATGGGTGCCGAAGAAAGGTCTTAGTTGACATTACCTTCCATTCCGCTGGTGGACTACCTTGGTATGGACGGTTCGACGCCGAATGTCAGCACGACGTCACTCCTTGAAGCCTAGTTGTATTACCGCAACGCAGCTATGCTTGGAGCGGCGCGGATCCCAGACTGTATTCGCCATGGACTGTCTTTGCGGTAATTGTCCGGGACCGGAACTGAATATGAGCAGTAAGATCCTGTATACAAGTATTGGCAAATCGGACTCACTTCTTCGTGGTCCACCCAATCTATCCTACCCGGGTAATTTCTCCTGGTCGACGAAGGAAGTCTTTGGTTTTGCGAAGGTACAAGACGAGCGTGCAAACTCCGGCGCTGGGCCTGGGCGGTGTGCATTTGTTTCCTCTCTCAGGGTGCTCTTTGATACGGAGACTTTTATAAAACCAATACATGGCCGAAATATACCTAGAGATAAACGATTCCCCGGCCGGCGCCGGAGTCTGAGAGTTGTCAGTCTCGGAATTTGATCACTAGTAGCCTGAATCATGTATTTGACCAAGTACAAACCGGCGTCCAACCTGAGCATGATGCCCCCGGAAATCCACCAAGATGTGTGGCAGATACCGATAAGATAGGTTAGGCAGATACTATATGGCTATGGACGACCCCTCCGGCTTTCAATAAAGTTTTTTTGGAAGCCCATGCCAAACACACCCCCAGCAGTTGACAAACAAACACTCCGAACGTCCGTCGGATGATGTTTCCATCCCGTTTCCATTGACCTCGCACAATGTACATTTGACTACTGGTTAGAGTGCCACATCCTGCACTGATGTGGTGGCTTGCCTCTGCTTCAAATCGAATGCACGTTTAGAGGTATGTATCGCAGTGTATTCCCCATTGCACATTTGTGGTCTTTTGATCAGAGCAACATCAGGAGCAGTCAAGCAGCTCCTGAGCCAACCGAACCGCCCTGTTACTTTGCCATCTCTTATGGGGTCACATTCCCGCACGAGAATCAAATCGTGTAACCTCGCTGATACACGCCCACACTGCCTCCAGCGATGGTAATGATATTGGGAGCCTGGACGATTACCCCGTGCGATTCGCTCGAGGCTCCCATGGCCATATTATGCATAAATTTTTCATGAACCTCATGACAGATTTCAAGTAGGTTGTGACAGCCAAGCCTGAACGTGAAGCGGCCTGACACTTTTGGTGATTATATTATATGCCTTATGTGCAATGTACCGCGACAACACCTAGCCACTTCAGACTGGCATCCAACCCATCGTCAGCGTCTGTCTGACGGTGATCATGGTAAACAAGTTTGGGGGGTTCATTGGCCTAATCGCACGTCTGCATCGCCACGGTTTGCTGCTGGTTGTGGTGCCATTACAATGGCGTTTTTCGTCTCCCCGGATCAAGGGTTAATGCTCGCTGCATTGCTTGTCAGGAACCTTAATCACGTTAGCTGGAAACGCGCTACCCCCACAACCCAGCAAGTCACGGCATTAGATCCGCATCCCAACCGATTGGTGTGGACACACGTACGTTGTGCAATCATACAATAGCTCATATTCATATAACAAGCACACGCTAGCTGAGAAACAGACGACAAACATTTCGGTTTTGGTTGCCAACGCCAGTATTGCATTCAGACGTGACTTGAAATCCATTGACCCCCTTCCCTATCAACGGGGCAATTGGGGCGTGGTCAAGGTGGTAGTTTGTAGTTGTTTGTGCTTTCCTGCAAATGTGACTATTGAGTGAACATGTTTGGATGATTTTACATGCGTACTGAAACATACCTGGGGAATGGGCGCCGATCGACGGTCAAGCCAACCGCGCTTGGACACTTGAAATGCGTCGGGAAACCAGAAATGAGGCGGGGCGGATACAAGGGAGACAAAGCGGCCAAGTCTATTGGCGCGGAAGCGCATTTCTAGTAAATGGAGGATACCGCCGCCCAATCTGGTGCTTGTACCATTATTGCCCGCGGAGGGCTCTCTGATTAGCGTGTTTGCCATCGACAGGAGATGTGGAAGGCTGGATCCACCCACTACCGTCATCCACGTCGGTCTGACGCTACGTCTGCTGCGCACCACCAGCAGATTCCGTTCCGTCGTTTTATTTCTCCGTCTTAGGTGCGCTGTTCCATGCTTCGTGAGGACATTCGTAATACGTAAGCTAGTCCTGGAGTGATCACAATAGAAGCACCCGGTGCGCTCGCGGTAAACGTGATACGGCAAGTGACAGGGGTATACGTGGGGACGATTTAAGCAGCGAGTCTGTCGTACATTCGGACTTTTGAAGGTGTCGGCTATCAGCTGCTTATTCAAGGGGGCGAGCGGTCTTTGGTGGGCACGCCAATGGTAAACTGGTCACGTAACCGTCAAGCCATTGATTATGTTTTGGCGCTGGTTTTCACATTTTGGCGTTCAGTGGCGTCCAAAAAAATCATTACGAGTCGTGTTTGCAAATTTGATTAGTGATTGCCCCACGACCGATATGTAACGCGAGAAACGAGGAAGTATCAGCCTTGGGACCCTGTCATGCACACAAGCGCACACATTGGTCGTTGATAATCGGCTGACCAATCTTTTCTTCATCCTTTCGCCATGTCAATCCACCAGCTCCCACCCGAAATCCTCAGCGAAATACTTCTCCGCTGTCTTCTCAATGAATACGCCCAAGGCGGGGTCGACATTGCTTTGAAGCGCATCCAAGTCTCCCGGCTGCTTGCCTGCGTCTGCAGGCTCTGGCACACCCTCACCCTCGCCCTCCCCGCCCACTGGGCCTCGCTCCATATCAAATGCGACTCCCATTCTATATATCCCTCCATCGACGTCATTGGCACCCACCTCCAACGCTCCGGCACCTACCCCCTTGCATTTTCAATACACTCCCAAACCCTCAACCATTTCAACCCCTTCCTCCCCAAAGCCCTTGCTACACTGGCCACTGCCCGCGAGCGTTGGCAATCCATATTCATCACGTTGTCCGCGGCTCCGCAATCGATGATTGATGCCATAAGCCAGGGCCCTGCTCCACTCTTACAGGTCTTCCACTGCGAGTTCGTTGGACACGATAGTTTGGAACCTTCTCCGATCCCGCTGCAAGGGTGCCCCCGGCTTGAGTCGCTCGCCTGGGTCGGCTTTCACAACCGTCCTCTCCGACTACTGGGGGACTCCATGTGGCCGCACCTCACCTCCCTGCGTCTCGAGGCGTCTCTCTCCACCATGGACTGCCTAACCCTCCTGCGTCTCTCTCCACGTCTCACCACTGCAGATCTTAGCTGCATCGTTCATCCATCTCGCCTGCGCTTGCATTTCGTGCACGACACACTGCACGTCCTCCGCATGAAAGGGTCATTCGTCACCACGCTCCTCAGGGCACTCACCCTCCCCGCCCTCGCGCACCTGCATCTAGACGCGGTCTCTGTTGGTATTTTTGGAGCCACGAGGGATACAGGCCTGTATAGCTTCCTCGCGCGCAGCGCACCACCGCTTCGAACGCTTACCCTCAGCTACGTCCGGTACCCGGAACCCGAACTCCTCCAGGCTCTCGGCATTGTACCCGCACTGCATGCCCTCATGGTCAACAATGGGGACCGACTCACCGCAGCCCTTGTTCGCGCACTTCATCCCGCCCCAGGGGGCGCGGTTCTCTGCCCATGCCTGCGCATGCTCTGCATATCCGGTGCCCCGAGCTGTCGGGACGGGGAATGTGGCGCGATGCTGCGCGCGCGCTGGGGTGCGGACGCATCAGCAAATGGTGTCGCGGTGTTGGAGCATGCATATATTGAGCTCCGCGGGCTCGGGCATCGCGCGGACCACGAGGAAATATGTAGGCTGCGCGACGAGGGGATGGTTTTCGGGCCGCTGAGGGCGGAATCGCTCAGTGAGATGTGTGGAGGGTAGCCACGGGGATAGCACTGCCGAACATAGCTGTGGCTCTGTGAGCCGAGTCTTCTTCGAACTCGTTTGTCCATACCGAGCTTACCGGAGAATATAAACAAGAATTAAATGATAGCCCATTGCTCAATGCCATGCTAAGGGGCAAATGCGGGCCGATCAAAGATGGGGTCTCATTTGAATGATATTTGGACTGTGGCTGTAGATGACATCATCAGGGCCTGATTCTCGAGACTTGAGCTGTCCGCGATGCAGATGGTCAAATGACAAATAAGAAGCCCATTTTTTCCCAATCGTCCACCACGCCAACCAACCAACTCCAGCCCAAAACCCTGAGTGAAATACCCCTCAACTGTCTGCCCCAATGCGGGGACGCCGCCCTGCACTACATCCCTCGGGCGCTCGTCCGCGTCTGGGCCTCGCTCAACATCAAATGCGGCTCATACTCCACATACCCCTGCGTCGCTGCCATTAACACCTACATGCAGTGCTCCGGCACCCACCCCCTTACATTCTCACTGCGTGCCCGAAGCGCCAAGCGCCTCCGCCATCTCCCCATGCTTCGCTTATCCGATACTCTTGCTGCACTGGCCGGAGCTCGCGAGCGCTGGCAATCCGCATCCTTCAATCGCATGCAGCGCCACGCCACCGCTCCACACACTCATCCTCGATGACCTCCGGCTCCCCGAGGCCAATCTCTCCGCCTTCTTCGCACCAGCACTCCGCGTCCTCGCAGTCGGAGACAGCGCCCCTGGAAGCGCCCGGCTCACTACCACCTTGTTGCATCCCACTCCCGGAAACGCGGTTCTCTGCCCGCGCCTGCCCACGCTCCGCCTGTTTAGCGTCGAGTGCCCGGGCGATGCGTGTGGCGCGATGCTCTGCACTTGGATGCGGACGCACTGGCGCACGGTGTTGCGATGTTGGAGTACGTGCACATCGAGCCCCGCGGGACCGCGCGTCGTGTGGACTCCGAGGCGATGTGTACACTGCGTGAGGAGGAGATGAAGGGGGCGCTGTTTTAGCGTCGTATGGGCCAAAAAGTGGCTAATCCTGCATGTGCGCACTACTGGTAGGTTGTAACGCGCGCTGCTCGCACTAGCTGGGCTGGGTCGCCTGAGAAAATGGAGCTGGGACTGCTTGAAGCGTTTGCCGGAGTGGCTACCATACCACGTTGTCGTGGCGCGGTTCTTATCTTCTTGTTGAAAGTACGTTAAGTCATCCATCGACCTCGGTGAGGCATGCTAGCAAGGGCATTTTTTGAAAGTAGGGAAACTGCGGGAGGTGTCATTACCTTGTAGATTAGCATGGTATCCGCAACCCATGTCTTGCGCCGGAGCCGAACCATAACCGTGTTGTTGGTGTATTCGTTCCACGGATCTACCTCGGACTTCAGTAGGTTGCGGTGACTGCCGACCTGATTTCGTTTTTTCGAGGGCGCTGGCGTAGCGCATTAGTGACGAATTCGCTAGCCGGTAAGGTCGCGTCGACGAGTTGCAGCAGCACTGGTTTCAAGCGGCTTGCTTTCAAATGGAGGAGAGGATGTTGAGATACTGAGAGTGCGTGGACATGTATTCGTATTCATACTATAAACTATATGACAACAGCATGGCTTCTAGACACCTCCGACTCCCCAGGACCACGTCTCAGCAACAAGGACTTGGGATCAGTTTAGGATAATGCATCAAAAACTTTTTAGGGAATCCGGACCTTGCTTCCCGTTCCATTACCCTATGGCCAGGCTGCCGCACCTGTGTTTCCTCCCTTATATTTTCCTCTGAATGATAAAGTATTGGAACGCATTTAACTCTCAATTGAAGCGAGGGAAATAGACACGAAGAATATGAGACGAAGCAAGTCCATAACCCAGCCTAAACTTTCTTCATCTTCAACTTCCGCATCCTCGTTCATATTCATTTCCACTTCCCTAGTCACCCCTTGAAGCTTAGTTGTACTACCGCAATGCAACTATACTATGGCTGCGACTGCCAACTCGGAGCCGCGCGGGCCCCGGGCTGTGTTCGTTTGTGCGCTGTCTTTGCGGTAATTGTTCGGGACCGAAACGAGCAGCAAGACCCTGTCCACAAGTATTGGCACATCGGACTCACTTCGTGGTCTACCCAATCTATCCTACCTGGGTAATTTCTCCTGGACGACGAAGGAAGTCTTTAACATGAGGTAAGGTAACAAGCGGGTAACGTACATGGAGAAGCCTCAGGCGACGTTGATGAATTGCGGGGCCCAAGGAATGGACGAAAATCCTTAGCGTTTCAAACGCCGCTTGAAATGATGACCACGTCGCTTATTGAAATCACGTATAAAAGGGCTCCAGTCCAGCATGTTCAAGCACTAAAAACCACACTGCGAAATCAACCTCACCTCAAATTGTGAAATATGCACTCTACTCGTGTCCTCTCTCTCCTCACCTTCCTCGCCACTGTTGCGCTCCAGATGGGCTCCGTCGCCGCAGACTGCTGCCCCTGCCCGATCGCATCCGTCTGCAACGACAACACTGCATGCACGCCTAACTGCGGATATGGCCAATGGTAGGCTTCCTCTTCCATCCTTCTGACCATTGTCTGACCCCATGGCGAAGCAACATCTTCGGATGTAACTGTGACGGTGGTTGCCGTTCGAGCCACCGGGGATTCTCGTCTCAGTGAGTGTCTCATTCGTTGCACGGCGTGCCACGTTCTCACCTAATCGCGCTCGCAGGAAGATCAACAATGTCGAGGATGCCTCTGAGTACGTCCCCTGTCCTCTTTGGGGTCGTGTATTATCTCACCATTCATTCAATTCAGGCTCTACTTCGACGACGCGGATGCCAACAAGGACGGGAAGTTGTCGTTTGATGAGTGGGCTGATGCAGCCCAGAACAAGGGGAACGACAGGGATGCCTTGCGCAAGCAGTGGGCCAAATACGACTCCGGCGCTGGCTACTTGACGAAGGTGCAGTCCATCTTCCGGACTGCCTGATGAGTCGGTATCGTGAGGGGCCATATTTGGAGATGATATCTTGGGGCGTGGACAAACTTTTGTAGTCATCTGCTCCTGGGGATGTGACTATTGAATAAACATGTTTGGATGATCGTACATGTGCACTGAAACATACCTGGGGAATGGGGCTAATCGGCAGTCAAGCTCAGGAGCCAGCCGCGCTTGGACTGGCAATATGTTGGGAGACCAGGGACGAAGCGGCCAAGTCGATTGGCGCAGAAGCACATTTCTGGTAAATGGAGGATATCACCGCCCAACCTGGTGCTTACACCATTATTACCTGCGGAGGACAGTCTGATTAGTGTGTGTGCCATCGACAGGAGATGTGCAAGGCTGGATCCACCCACTACCGGTAGTACAACTAACCCTCACTGGTACACAGGCATGTATCACATAATCTAGGGGGTGACAGCACCTCGGTGTTTGGCAGTATCGGGTTGGAATTGACCATCTCCACGTAGCTCTTGAGACCAACAAAAGATCACATTGGCCTGCTCCGCTACCTTTTGCGTAGAGCTTTGTTTGTTGGTTCCGCCCTCGATCTGTTATATAATGTTTATGTGGAAGTTGATGAGCACTTGGGCGCAGGAGCCAAGATCTAACCGAGCAGCGAGGAATCAGCAACCTCCATATTCAACATTACGAGTCGTGTTTGATTAGTGATTGCCCCCGGTATGTAACACGAGAAACGAGGAAGTGGTTAGGATCGTCAGTGGGAGTTGTGTTAGGCATAGCATTGCTGACGTTATCAGGGTTCGATCAACTGAGACCGATCTTTTTTCCATCCTTTCGCCATGTCAATCTGGCCACTAACTCCCACCCGAAATCCTCAGCGAAATATTTCTCCACTGTCTTCTCAGTGAATACACCCAAGGCGGGGTCGATATTGCTTTGAAGCGCATCCAAGTCTCCTGGCTGCTTGCCTGCGTCTGCAGGCTCTGGCACACCCTCACCCTCGCCCTCCCCGCCCACTGGACCTCGCTCCATATCAAATGCGACTCCTATTCTATATATCCCTCCATCGACGTCATTGGCACCCACCTCCAACGCTCCGGCACCTACCCCCTTGCATTTTTAGTATACTCTCAACCCATCAGCCATTGCCATTCTAACCCGTTCCTCCCAAAAACAACCCTCCGCGCGAGGGGGCCGTTCGTCACCACACTCCTCAGCGGACTCACCCTCCCCGCCCTCACGCACCTGCACCTAAACGCGGTCTCCGTCGGTATTTTTGGCGCCACGAGGGACACAGGCCTGCATACCTTCCTCGCCCGCAGCGCACCACCGCTCCGAACACTTGCCCTCAGCTACATCCGGTACCCGGAACCCGAGCTCCTTCAGGCTCTCGGCGCCGCACCCACACTGCATGCCCTTATGATCAACAACGGGGACCGACTCATCGCAGCCCTTGTTCGCGCACTTCATCCCGCCCCAGGGGCGCGGTTCTCTGCCCGTGCCTGCGCATGCTCTGCATATCCGGTGCCCCGAGCTGTCGGGACGGGGAATGTGGCGCGATGCTGCGCGCGCGCTGGGGTGTGGATGCATCAGCACATGGTGTCGCGGTGTTGGAGCATGCATATATTGAGCTCCGCGGGCTCGGGCATCGCGCGGACCACGAGGAAATATGTAGGCTGCGCGACGAGGGGATGGTTTTCGGGCCGCTGAGGGCGGAATCGCTCAGTGAGATGTGTGGAGGTAGCCACGGGGATAGCACTGCCGAACATGGCTATGTCTCTGTGAGCTGAGTCTTGTTCGAACCCGTTTGCCTGTTCGAGCTCACCATGGGTCCGCGACCATGACCATGCACTCAGCCAGGTTCCCCACTTAGGTTTCACTTATCGCACAACATACCAGCCCAGCCTGTGAATTAGGAAGTTTGCTCCCCGATACAAACTGCGGTCCAAGACTCTGGTACCCCCATTGATAGCCTGGTGATAGTTGTCGATAAACTTGTAATGGTCATGTCAAGCTTCGACCGACCGGGCGCCTGCGCCCAATTGAAAGATATCATGAACTGTATACTAGAGGTTCTTGGGACTCAAAGTAGCTCAAGCATGCTTAGGGGGCAAATACCAGCCGATCAAAGATGAAAGCGGTTTGAATTATATTTGAACTTGGAAAAACCAGGTTGAAGTCGGTTTTTCGTGGCTGCAGATGACGTCATCAGGGCCGTCCCGAGACTCGAGTTGCCCGCGATGCAGATGGCAGAGTGACAAATAAGAAGCCCACTTTTTTCCAATCACCCACTGGCCACGTCAATCAACCAACTCCCACCCAAAATCCTGAGTGAATATTCCTCAACTGTCTGCCCAAGACGGCGACGCCGCCCTGCACCGCATCCCCCCGCGCGCTGCACCCTCGTCGCTCGTCCGCTCTGGGCCTCGCTCCACATCAAATGCGGCTCATATCCACGTACCCCTGCGTCACTGCTATCAACACCTACATCCAGCGCTCCGCACCACCCCCTTACATTCTCACTGCGTGCCGAAGCGCCGAGTACCTCCGCGATCTCCTCATGCTTCGCCTATCCGATACTCTTGCTGCACTGGCCAGGCTCGCGAGCCTGGCAATCTGCATCCTTCAAGTTGTCCACGGCTCCGCCGGAAGCCATCGATGCCATAATTTGCGGCTCTGCTCCACTCTTACGGACTTTTCACTGCGAGGTCGTTAGACGCGACGGAGAGCGACCTGACTTGATCCCATTACACGCGCTACAAGCTTGTCCCCACTCGAGTCGATCGCTGGGTTGGCTTCCGCGAACTCCCATCCACCATCCAATGGGAGACTCTACGTGGCCACACCTCACCTTCTTGCGCCTTGACGCGGATCTCTCCCCCACCGACTGCCTCACCCTCTTGCGTTGTCCCCGCGCCTTTCCACCGCCGAGCTCGCCGCCATCAATTCACCACCCTATTCTCAGCCACTCCCGCACCTCGTGCACCACACCCTGCACACCCTCTGCGCAAAAGGGTCGTATATCACATCCCTTCTCAGCGTGCTCACACTCCCCGCCATTGCACACCTGCAGCTCTGCACGCTCCGCTTCGTCCCCAGCCTCCTCGCCGGGGCGGCAAGGTCCTGCCCGCCCTCCTCGCATGCAGCGCCGCGCCACCGCTCCACACACTCATCCTCGACGACCTCCGGCTCCCCGAGCCCAATTTCCTCGCCGCCCTCGCCCTCGCACCAGCACTCCGTGTCCTCGCAGTCAGAGACAGCGCCCCTGGCAACGCCCGGCTCACTGCCACCTTCGTCCACGCGCTGCATCCCGCCCCCGGAAACGCGGTTCTCTGCCGCGCCTGCGCACGCTTCGTCTGTTCGGTGTCAAGTGCCCGGGCGGAGTGCGTGGTGCGATGCTGCGCGCGCGCTGGGGTGCAGACGCACTGGCGAACGGTGTTGCGGTGTTGGAGTACGTGCACATTGAGCTCCGCGGGATCGTGCGTCGTGTGGACTCCGAGGCGATGTGCAGGCTGCGTGAGGAGGGGATAAAGGGGACGCTGTTTTAGTGTCGTGTGGGCTGTAAGGTGGCTGAACCTGCATGTGCGCACTGCTGGTAGGCTGTAACGCGCGCTGCTCGTGCTGGCTGGGCCGCCTGAGAAAATGGAACTGGGACTGCCCAAAGCGCCTGCTGGAGTGGCTACCATACCATGTAGTCATGGCGTGGTTCTTGTGTTCTTGTTAAAATACATAAAGTCATCTATCGATCTTAGTGAGACATGCGAGCATGGGCGTTTTTTGAAGTAGGGAAACGGGAAGTACTATTACCTTGTAGATTAGCATGGTATCTGCAATCCATTTCTTGCGCCGTAGCTGAATTATAACACGATGTTGGCATATTCGTTCAAGGAATGTACCCGGATTCCAATGGGTTGCGGCAACCCCCGACCTGATTTCGTGTTTACAAGGGCACCGGCATAGCGCGTTACTGATGAATTGCCAGCTGGTAAGGTCGCGTCGACGAGTCGCAGCAGCGCTAGTTTCGAGCGGCTTGCTTTCAAATGGAGGGGAGGATGTTGAGATACTGCGAGCGTGTGGACACTAAGTATTAAATACGACGAGATACGCCCGGATCGTATTTTGTAGTCTCACGCTGTAGGAACGGGGTTTTCTTTGGTAAAAGAGCTTTTAGCGACTAATATACTCAAGGTCCATTTCTATCTCACGAGGGGAACGGCTGCGGATCCAAGCCCATCATGATCACTGATCACATAGGTGCTCAACTCGCAAACAGGACCCTGGTGTTCCGTTCAGTCGTAATCTCACGAACACCGAGGAACATACCTGGTAGAGGGAGGCCCTCCCGGTCGGAGTCATGCTCGTGCTCTCGGTGCTCTCATTAGACTAGCACAGTGCGGTAAAAAGATCCAAAAACAGAACGCCCGTATGTTGGTCCCAGCTGTCAGAGTCACGAGCTACGTGGCCCCCGGGGATGGCATGATTTTTCCGCGGAAACAATCCCGAGCTGAGGATCAACGGGAATTGTTATGAAACTAGGACAAGACACTCAGTCTCATATATAAGATAAGGACTACTATTAATATACCTA
This sequence comes from Infundibulicybe gibba, assembly GCA_015501065.1. Lineage (NCBI taxonomy): Eukaryota > Fungi > Basidiomycota > Agaricomycetes > Agaricales > Omphalinaceae > Infundibulicybe > Infundibulicybe gibba. The sequence continues at coordinate 59,265 of JADNYI010000162.1, read as the reverse complement.
GGATAAGACGCTAGGTATATGGTTAATAATGTATCGTACGCATATGGGCGGGGACGAACTTACCTCAGTCTCATATATAAGATAAGGACTGAGGCAAGAAGTCTTCCCGATAAGGTTGATATATATAGTGTGATGTGATATTACGTAATGTTTGGCAAGACCGTGTTTACTTTGAGCGGTGCATTCGACACTCCTCCTCACCGCGAAGAGGGATATCGAAGTGGAAATGGGATGACGGAGATAAGGAGGTAAACGCGGTCTGCCGGGGTATCGCAAGGACGGGTGTCGCTGTAACGGGGTGTCGCGATACGTGGGTGATATGATAGGTGAGTGTAAGAAAACAAGGAAAAATAAAAGAGATGAGAAATAGAAACTCATCCTCGCACGGATGGGTCATCACACGCCCATGAGCGCGCGGATGCGAAGGAATGTGGGCCGGGGTAAAGGTTTCGTAAGGCCGTCAGCAACATTATCGGCGGAGGGGACTCGATAAAGTGTTATGTTGCCGTCCTCGATGCGTTCGCGGATGAAGTGGTAACGGACGTCAATATGTTTGCTACGGGAGTGGCTTGTTGGGTCATTTGCAAGTGCCCGAGCACCATCATTGTCAATGAGGGTGGGGGTAGGTCCATTGCTAAGCTGACGTATTTCGCGGAGAAATTGGCGGAGCCACAGAGCTTCGCGGCATGACTCACTAACGGCGACATATTCTGCGTTTGTGGATGAGGTGGCGACCGTTTGCTGATGGCGGGACGACCATGAGAACAGACCGCTACCCAGAGAGAAGCAATAGCCCATGCTCGAACGACGTGAGTCTAAGCAATCAGCATAGGATGAATCTGAGAAGCCAAATAACGAGGAGCTGTCAGCACCCCCAAGAGTGAGGCTGAGAAGTCGTGTGCCCTTGAGGTAGCGGACTACACGGAGAGCAGCTGACCAATGTTCGCGGCGATAGCAGTCAAGAAACTGGGCGAGCTTGGACACAGAGAACGCGATGTCTGGATGGGTTCCGACAGCGATGTACATCAAGCACCCCACAAGCGAGCGATAGGGTAGTTTCTTCAGATCATCGACAGTTGCACGAGACAGCGTGGAGGCAGGATCAGGCCGTTGAAGCTTGATACCATCGTCCATCGGAGTAGAGATGGGGTCCGCGCCCGTTTGGCCAAATTGGTCCACAACCCTATCAATTAGGGCGGTCTGGGATAGGGAGACTGTCCGGGCGACACGATCCCGCGTAATACCAATCCCAACGCAGAACTTGGCTTCGCCCAAGTCTGTGATGGCCCAGAGCGTGCGGAGCTGGTCTTTAAAACGAGAAGACGACGGGAATCCGATGACTCGTATCGATAGCGTTTAGCGAAATGCCAAGTTGGGAGAGCAGGGGGGGTTGCGAGGTGGAGCTGCCTGCAGTACAATGTTCGGTCAGCTGCGGAGAAACCAAGTCGAAGTGCTGATGAGCATCACCAAAAGAATCGACACAACTGAAGGCACATTCATTCTGAGGTCAGAAAAAACAGGGGAAAAGTCTACATACCTTGATATGTCACCAATAAAAATGGTCAGCGCCTATCGCGGTGGGAGCCCATGAGTGAATACCATGATATTATTTACATTCATCCTACAATCGCGCGGAGGTTCAGGTTAGGAAGGTCTCCTGACATATTGACGCGAGGTGGACTGTGCTTGATTGACCTCTCTTACATCATGATGGTCGGTTTCTAGGAAGTACGAAAGTATCGTGACGGACGTGAGATGTATTATCTGCGTCCGGGAAAGAAGCGGGGTAAATTGCGTTCACCCAGTGGGTGGAGGAGTGAGATTCGGATTGGCCTCCAACAAATGGTAGCTGAAAAGAACACGCCCGAAACGTAAGACCAAGGCATCAAGTGATGAAAATTACTCAGCTTACCCCGAAGCAAAGCCCTATAGCTACTCCTCGCTCTTCAGGCTTGGTGATACACTAATGACGCCAGCTCCAACCGCGACGCGAGGAGATGCCCCAAATACTTGTAGGAAATGCGAAACTGTAAGCCCCAGGACGCCTCTGGACATGGCAACACTTGAGAGCCAAGACATAGCCGAAATAGACCCGATTTTCCGCACCAAAAAACCTCAGTAATGCCCACCCATCATTCCAACTTTGAGAAACGCTCCTTGAGTTGCCCGGGGCTGGTTGCGGCGATGATAGCTTGCTGCATCTGAGTTGGGAGACTCTACAAACATCCTCGACTTTTGAGGCCGTATTTGGGGAGAAGTAAACAGCATTTGGAGCATCCTCGTCGATATGAACCCAGCCCGAACGGCAACCACGCCAGGCTGATTGAATTCATGGTGGACGAAGTGGCTTGACCTCCTTATTACTCCTATCACTGCTAGATTCAAGCACATTGACATATATGAGGAACCGAAAGACTGGGTACTAGATTCATGACTAACCTTTCTATGAGCATTGAGGAAGAGAACAATGGGAGTCTACGCGTTGGAGATCGCTCGCGGCTCGGGACAGCAACTGAGCTAACGTGCGTTTGGGGAAGGAACAAACGAAGTCCCGCGGTCTGGATCGTGATCTGATTAGCATTTTCCAACGTTGGATGCATGATCTATGATCTCTGATACGTATACCCTCGTATACCAACTTGAACACTTCCGGAATCCGGGGCGAGTTTCTTTCGGGGGCCTTCGCCAAATACACCATGGCAAGTAACAACTTGGCAAACAACGCCTGCACCTGATTCCAACGGACCTTGATCACTCATGCGACCAGGTAACTGGCTACATACATCCCGCATAGTGCTATCACAGCTTTTTCCTGCCACCATCTGGACCACCGCAAATCCCTCAAAAGAGCAGTCTGCACGTCCTTAAATTTTTGTTTTTTCTACTCATCGTTGGTCTTAACACGGAGCACCGAAATCTCTCGAACAATCCCGCGTCGTTGCATGTGCTCATTGATCGGCATGTTAATATTGGTAGCGCTAGGTCTCATGTTGAATTGATCTGGACCATGGGGGTTGCTTATCGAAAGCATCGTTAGTCTTATAGCGGTATAAGTATTCCAGAATTGATTCTCAGTGACCGGTCTATGTACAAGAATCGGACGCAATACATGCTCGTACCTCCTTGTCCCCGCCCACCTGAGTTCGGTGACGTCAATGGGCAGTTTCAGTTTGGATTGTTAAATGCGCGACCAACACCAAGGGGTACAAGTAAAACAAAGCCCTACATAATCAATACATTGCGAACAAAAATACAAACACAAATGCCGCCCCATGCCTCACTCTGCCGCGCCGCTAGTAGCCTCCAAACTGCCCAATACCTCCTCTTCGTCAACCACCTGCGCATCTCTCGCAGATGTGTGGCCCAGAAACACGATCTTGCTGGGCACCGACACCGTGTCCGTCTGCCACCCCCGCCCGTGCGCCAGGCGTGCAATAATCAGGTACCCCGATATTTGCTTTCAGTCACCGTTAGCCAACGAGAGGATACACAAGCGAAGAAGACACACCTGCATGGATATCATCGCACCAATGAACGGCTCCCTGATGGGGCTACGCACGCCTGTCACGATCAGATACCCCACTCCGACAATGGAGTAGAATGCAGCGGACTCGACGAGCATGGAGATCAACGATGAGTACTCCCCCGCGTGTGGGCTGGCGGGGATTGTTCGCATCGCCCACCGGTGCATAATCAGCCGCGTGAGGATGAACCCGGTAGCGAACACGTTCGTGCTCAGCATCAGCGTGTACCATGAAATGACCCACGCGGTAGTGTGGACCCCTGCAACGGGGGAGTCAGGGTGTATCATGAGGGAGCAGGGCACAGCACTAGCGAGTAAAGCGGCAAGAATGAGGGCGGGGAAGAATGCAACAGCGTACGCCGCCCGGCGGCTGACTGAGTACCACACGACCCAGCAGCGCTATACCTGATGTCCGGGTTATCGCTAATTCCGATATCGGTAGGGCGCAGGTACCATGAGAAGGTCGGACAGGAACATTAGCACCATGCCCGCGGTCTGGCTCACGATGTTCGATGTCCCGCTATCGCTCGCCTCGTAGTATGCCCACGGGCCCCCGGGGAAGTTCCTGTCCTCGACGAACAGGAGCTGTGTGCGATGTGCCCATGCCACCTGCACGACGGTTGATATGAAGAACAGGAGGGTGATGTATGCAAGCATGAATTTGTTGTTGCGTCGAACCTTACGTTGGCCCCAGAGGTAGTGGGTGCAGATGAAATACAGGACTACCTGGGCGCCTGGGGTATGTTAGACTCATGAACGGATGCCAGAAGTGAAGTTGGCGGCGAGATAGTATCGCTCGAAGGTGACTGTAGATGCAGGTCCAGTGGTTTGAAGTACAGTACCATGGGTGCTGAGGGAATGAAGGAGATGAGGTAGAAAATGCGTATTATAAAGTGCTTGTTTAATGTTGCCCAGATTGGTTGGGCGCCCGGATCCGCCACTGGCGAGTGCTAAGTGGGTATTCTCGACGCGGGTCCAGATGCTGAGAAGGCGAGCTGGACGGACCCGAACTGTGGCAGTATAATTGCGACAGTCGGTGTGCTATAGGTAACAACTACATGCATGCTGCCGGTGGTCTGGTTCGTCATGATGGCTAGTTATGAGCAGAGGAGAGTGCCAGCGTCGCCTCTGTCAGATCTAATACTCAACGATAGCCAGGCATCGGGATCCCAACTTCAGATAAATATGAGATACGGCGCCTTTGGAAGTCGCTCCTGATGCAGTTAGAGTGCCATACCGCATTGTCTACAAGGTGATTTCCTGGTGAGATTGATAAGCCCGCTGTTCCAGGATAATGCCAATGGGGAGGGTCGAACACAATTTTCGTTCTACCTACACAAGGTTTAGGACGGTGGTAATAATCAGGTCTCTAAAACATTGGGGGCCGCCAGCTCAAACACTGGGGAAGAGTGACACGAGGCAGACGCTTGAACACTTGGCAGTACTACTGCAGCCCAGATTGGTGCAGATTCGGACATTGCAGCTGTAAATCAACCAAGATCCCACCCGTGGGCGATACAAGCATTGCAGCGGTAAGTTCCCGGATATTGATCTAGTGGTACTTGTCGTAGTAAGTCCACACACAACAATACCAATATTCAAATCGGCCGCGTTGAATAATAGAACGCTGGTCTTCAGTTGAAACGTTGAGATGCGAGGCGTACAACATTCCTGATTTACATTTGTTGCTATTACCAAGACTCCGGACGTTGAAAATCTGAATCACGAGATCCCTGAGGGGCCTCCGCTCGAAAGTTATCCTTATAATAACACTTGTACACCAACTGGAGAGGAACGAGCGCCTTGGTGTCTAGGTTATAGAATACGGGGAAATGACTCATGCTGAGCCCCGGCTAGCTCGCATGCCAGCTTAAGCCTGAGGAGCTCGACCAACACTAACGCGCACTCGCTCTCGAACTGTTTGTGTAGGAACGTTTGTCAACGGCGTCGTCCCGGTAGTCTTTCTAGCAAAACTATAACAAAAATTCTAGCCACATTATACAAATGACCAAGCTCAAGATATTTTACCTACCAATTCCCAAATCCAGGCTACACTCCAAGCAGGCGGCTTCAACGCTGGGTGCGACGGCATCGACACGCATCTTGTTCTGGGTCGAAAATGCTGACCGATCCATAATTCGTGGCCTCCGAATCCACGCCGAGGTGACCAGGACATCAGCATTTGCCCAAGGGGGGTTCTGGCCTACAAATAGCATTGGTAGTGATATCAGTGCACAGGAACCTTCTGATGATTATAGAGTAGGTCACAACACGGTGCAGCGAGCTTCGCAACGGATGGCCAGCAGTTCGTGTGGAACAAGTGGCATTGGTGACTCTCGGTGGTGTTTGCACTGGGAGATCAAAGAATAAACACCACTCTAAAAGTTCCTGCATCGGAGGGTTGGATGCTTTGGTGATGACGACAAAGAAAAGTCCGCCATGTCCGCAATTGTGGACTCATACTGGATCATTCTTGTTATAGTTCGAGGCAGAGGAGCGGCACCTCTCGGGTGCGAATTTGTTCAAATCGCTACTAGATAACTCGACATGTTGAATGAGCGCTGATTCCAGTATTCGTGCGCTTTGGTGTGAAATGATTGCAATCGGAGGTGATATCAGCGTTTGAAGGAATGAAGGCGAGCAGAGGAGCGATGGGGCAAGCCAATGGTAAATTGATCACGTCAATCATCTACCGAAAAGGAAGCTTTGTTCCAACCAAACCATCGCAAATATGAATCAGTACCGCAGAGTACCGCCCACGCTAGGCCGACTCGTCTTATTTCTCACGGTTGCTTCATCGTGTCGTCCAGCAGCGTCTTTGCTCCGACTGACTGTTGAGCATACCGCAATACATCTTTCCTGTCCCTTCCCTACCTATTGCAATACAACTTTGGTTTTTCTCTGCCGCGACGTGGGCTATTCTTTCCCTTCTACACCCATGAGGCTGACTATCCGTCGTCGTCTGACGCCCCATAGCTATATGGATTCAAGTCTCAACAATCTATCGATTGGTTCAAACTCACCTCTTCTCTCGGGCGCCTGGAGCTGCGTCTTGGAACTTCCCGGCGGCAATAATCCTCGAGCCATATCCAATCGCGAACGTCTGCGCCTAAACCTAACCATCTTGGTGGAAGCGGGAACAAATGAGGCGGAGCGGGAAGTATATGGGGTAGAAATGAGGGATACTCAGGGGGCAGGGGGTAGGCAAGGCTGAGGCGGAAGATGTTAGCGAACCTGGGGGTTGGAAAGATACGGGTACTAGGGAAGTCGCGAAGACAATTGGACGAGAAGATGGATATTATAGCTGGTCGCCACTCACGGGTGCATCACCAGCCGACATCACGCCCCCTTATTCACCACCCAACACGCGTTCCCGCGGGTATTATTTGCCACGCGAAAGCCGAAACTCTGGACAACCGCCTACTCCTCAATTTAGGATCGACTACCAAAACCCCGAGTTTGTTCTCCCACACCAGCCCCTCCGTACCCATCGTCCTCAGTTCCGTCACAATTACACCAGGCGACCCTTCTGCGCAAGTGATCGGTATTAATGTTTCAATTGGCTGTACTACATAACCGGATACTGGTCTTTGGGGTTGAATTATTCTAAATTTCTACTGGTCCCCAAGTCCGCGCTCGCGTTGTTCCTATGAAGACGCTCGACCTACTATTGATCCGTAATGGAATCATCGCTCGAGGGGCGTCACCTACGCATGCGCAATAGTGTGCCGGGTGTCGTGCTGGCATTTGCTCGTTCACAAGGCTTCTTAGACATGAGGATCCGGTGCAGGCTACGGAGAAGTGCTCAAGACTGGTCGCACTGAGCAATGAGATAGTCGTGTATAGTAGTGGGTTGGATGCGTCCAGGAAGCTCTAGTAGAACTTAAATCCACGGCCTTCTGTCAACTTGGGCGCCTACTGGAGAGCGAGGCTCAATAGTCGTACCTACGCATGAAATCAAACGGGGTGGTCAAGGTATTGGGGCGGCCCGGCCCTGGGCCCAAATTTCTATGCTCGGGCGAATCAGTTCCTTGGGATAGCTCACTTTTAGGCTACACACCGGAAACATTGCATCACATGGCATACCCCATCAACGTGCTCCAATTGGTCCAGTGGTCGCGCTCATGTCGCGGCCCGCGCCGCGAGCGCTCACAGTTACACGTGTCGTCGTTTCATGCATTAGCCGTATGTTGTCTTCTGTTCTGTGTATGTGGAGATATCTGAGGCATATGGAACCTGTGGAGTGGGGCTCTAGGATTACCAGCGCTCACCGAGTTTCGTAGGATTTCATTTAAGGACTGCAAGAGTCAGAAGAGATATGGATGCTTCCGTCCTCCAGCAATGGAGCCTGCACCTCAGCTATTTTTTATAATTCACGGGGAACCGGCGTTGATCGCTAACGCCCTCGACATTGAGATACCAGTGAAATCGAACAATATGGCTTGAATTGAAAAATCAACGGAACCAAAACAAAACTTACCCAAGAATGAGCGATGCCATCAGGCCGGCCAGAGTATTCATGGCGGCAGCCCCAAATAGACTTGCTAGGAGGGTAATGATAGGACTATGTAGTAGTTGCACGATTGGCCAGGGGCTGGGCAGACGAAACGCATCAGTCAATTGAATATTTTTTTCCGCAAATACCGTACCTGAGTATAGCAACTACCCCAGTATTCCATGGGTGGATAGTATCGATTCTGTGGGCGACGGATGGGCGGAAGATAGCGCCGGCCTAGAAGATAGAAATTTGTCTTCAAAATCCCTGCTATGAGATCGAATATTGGTGGACACGTACCATGGCCCCGTTTGTAAATAAGCACAAAATACCGAGCACCCCGCTAATTTCGCCCCCGATGAACTGAGGAGGCCCAACGGGAGAATCGGTACAGGAAGAATGTGGCTCTCGCGGGAGTAACCCTGAGTCGGTCCTCAGGATACTATACATCGCCTGGTTTCGCAGCCTCGCGATTCCAATCGTATCAACCTGTTCCGAAGGCGGGATTGTCAAAATACCTAGAGCCGACGGACAGTGCACATACGTCAGCAAATGAAGTTGAGTTCAATGCGGGGTCAGACCGCCTTCAGTACAATGTTTCATCAAGGACCAAGAATTTGAGTAAGGGGACCAATGCGCGTTGTCACAAGAGTCGATACACCTGGGGGTACGACTATCAATGGTCAGAGGAAACGCGCGCAAGAAACGTCTCCATACCTCGATGTATCATTTGGGTGATGAAACTGGCCGGGGCATATCGAGGTGGGAGCCCATCAGCAAGTATCATGAAACATTTCCGAGGCAAGAAATGCAACGATTTCAATACCCCATGGACCCCGTTCCCCATTCCACTATCCTATAGCCAGGCCGTCGCCTGTGTTTCCCACCTGATGTCTTGCTTTGAATGGTAAATAATAGAATATATTTAATCTTCGATTATCGTAGGTGCTAAAGTAGAGGAAAATAAACAAGCAGAGCACGAAACGAAGCAAGTACGTAACCCCGCCCAGACCTTCTCCGTCTCAACTTCTGTATCCTCCTCCATATCCAGTTCCACTTCCCTGACCTCCCCGTCTTTCCCATCGCCTTTATCTTCCCTATCCGCTAACTGTCTTGTCTTCGTTGTCTTTCCTAACTTCTTCATCTTTCCTGTCTTCGTCGCCTTTTCTAACTTTTTCGTCTTTCTCATCTTCGTTGTCTCTCCTATCTTCGTTGCCTTTCCCATCTCCCTTGTCTTTCCTACCTTCGTTGCCTTTCCTATCTTCGTCCCTATTCCTATTCTCCCCCACATTTCTGCCCACCTCCTCCCAATTTTACCCCGTTCGCGGATTGGCTTAGGCCCGGAGAACATCCATCACACATCCAGCGAGTATAGTACACTCTCCCCTCTCTTGGGTTGTTTCCTTGTGGGCGTTTATCGGTGGTATCCGAGTCGTTGTGCAAAGAGGTCCCTTCAACTTCCACGTGTGCGGTAATCTTATTGGCAAAACTGATAGAGATTTTAGCCACATCATACAGATGACTAGGTCTAAGGTACTAATCATTAATTCCCGAGCCACATTCCAAGAGACAAGCGACTCAATATCTCCGAATCTGCACCGAGGTGACTGATCGCGTCAACACTGCATATTGTACTAATGTTCTTGGTATTCGGAGGCCTCACGGTAGTTGTAGAGTAGGTCGCAACACGATGCGATGAGCTTTGCGACGGATATATAGCTGGCGACTATGTAATCCAGAACTGGCATTGGCAACCTGGTGTCCCTAGCAAGTAGCGGGTAGTGTTTGTGCCGGGGGTCCATTCTTTGACATGTCAAGGAATTGGTTCTTCTACAGGTCCCATCAGAGGGTTGTACGCTTCAGTGATAGTGGCGGAGAAATTTCCTCCGACAGGCTGCGATCGTGGACTCGCCCCGCCAGATCTGGTAATAATGTCAATGGCGAACGTGGTTATGACAATTCTTACCTTTCCCTCGAAACAGGACATAACCCCACTGTGCCTGCATCTCGACGAAATCCTCCGACCCCCGGACGCTCCCGCCTGGATTCCCGTGATTCACCACATCGCCGTCCTACCATGGCGGTAGGTGAGATCCTATGGCCCTGATCGACCGCAAATCTTTAGGCGGGCTAGTCCATGGCGTGGCTATTAAATCGAAATGTTCAGGATGCACACGAGAGTGTGTCGAGATAGACAATACCATCCTGAAATTTGACCGCGAAAGTCAGTGATCCATTTTCGCTATATTTTGGGGCGGAAGAGGGGCATTCGAGTTTTGTAACTTGTCGATCCCAGTAGTGATATATTCCAGTCTGAATCGGGGCGACATGATTCCGTGAAGGGATGATGCAGGCAGGTGAGCAATGTTTGGTGTGCAAGCTAATAGTAAAATGATCACGTCAATCATTCCCCGAAAAAGGAAGCTCTTTGCCACCCTTTGTCCAACCAAAGCCTGTGCCGAGTACGAGGAGCCAGGACCATTGCTTCATCGTGTCGTCCAGCAGTGCCTTCTGCTCCAATTGACCAAGAGAAGTATACCATATTACATCTTTTCTCAACCCCTCCCTGCCTATAATTGCAACATTGGTTTCCTCTACCGCTAAGTGGGGTAGTTTTTTCATCCGTGGACTGATTTTCCGACGCTCTGGTCTTACAGATTGAAGTCTATCAATCTGACTCAACCATATAATCAACTGGTCCAAACCTCAGACACCCGAAGTTGGTTGTTGGGCCATGTCTAGTCCTGAACCTCCGCTGCGCCTACCCTGGCCATCTTCCCGAAGATTCTTTGTCGTCCATGCGGGACCCTGCCGCTTGGTATCCTGTTGTACTGACTCACGCATAAGTAGATTGAATTGTTCCTACGTCGATGGGTGCAGGATGTTTTGAGGGCGGATATGAACAAGGTTGCGTGTCGCGTATGGGATGTTGGGCGTAGTCTTGACCGTCGGATCTATGAACGGGTGCGTTATCATGCTGGGCATTTCTAGTGTTGGATCTAACCATTCAGAACTCGGACTCGATGGACCTAGTTTGAGATTTCACAGATCTTACTCGTAATTTCAAGCGAAACGTCGCCTATGCCCAACCCAATACCCTCCCAATACCATCAAACCGCTGACAACCAATGCGCGTTCGCAAGTTATAGTTCATACATATCACCAAAGATCGACCGCTTCCCGCAATACCATAGGATCACAGGTTCGTTTATCACCCCGTCGCGTCATTGCATTCATATCACTTATACTGTCTCTCTTGATTCAGGTGGCACGACCAGCCCGTGGGTTGGATTCTACATTTCCGAGGCGCGAAATGCGACGGTTTTAATACCCATCGTGGACCTTGCTTCCCATTCCACTATCCGTAACCAGGCCGCCACATCTGTGTTTCCCACCTCATGTTTCACTTTGAATGGTAAAATAATGGAATATATTTGATCTTCAATTGCTGGAGGTGCTGAAGTAGAGGAAAATAAACAAGTAGAGCGCGAAGCGAAGCAAGTACACAACCCCGCCCAGGCCTTTTCCATCTCCAACTTTCTTTATATTCACTTCCACCTTCCTGACCCCCCCGTCTTGCTCATTGTCTTCATCTTCCTTATCCACTCTGGCTGTTTCGTCTTCATCGTCTTTCCTAACTTCTCCGTCTTTCTTGTCTTCGCCATCTTTCCTAACTCCTTCGTCTTCCCTGTCATTGCCGCCTTTTCTAACTTCTTCATCTTTCCTGTCGTCGTTGCCTTTTCTAACTTCGACGTCTTTCTTATCTTCGTCCCCATTTCCATTCTCCCCCGCCGTCCCGCCCGCATCCTCCCTAGACGCCACTGTCAATTCTGGCATGTTTGTGCGACCACCTGCTGCCCGAAGTAACTCGATGATACGCTCCCGACGTTCAAAGATGGCATGATCAAGGGGTGTCTTGCCATCCAAGTCGATTGGGTTTACATCAATACCATCTCGACCCAAGAGGAGCTCCAGAACTGCGTTGCTGCCTTCCCTCGCTGCCAGAGCCAGTGGCCCCCGACCCCTCGAGTTCTTCAAGTTGACATCCATATTGCCTTTGGCCAGGAACCACTTGGTAGCCATTGAGTTGTTGTAGTACGCTGCGAGAGTTTTTTTTTTTTTTTTTTTTTTTGGGAAACCGCGTGGATTTGTATGATAGCCTACGTTAAGTACATGACTCGCTACTACATACGGTGATACAGGGTCCAACTACTGCTTAGCGTTTGCCAAGATCATACACAATATATACATGTGCCCCAGCCGAACGTCCACCCACCAAGTGGACTGCCAATGATGTAGGTAAGCCGATGACGGCCAGCTTCTGTCTTCGACCTGGCCCCCTCTTAAGGTGATAAGGGGCACGAAGGTCTCCCTAGCGTTCTTGGTAACTGAAAGTTTTGATCCCGGACCCCAACTCTGTATTTTCGTCGTCTCCGGTGTGGACGCACCCAAACCAGCGGCGCCTACGGCCGTACGACCACATTGTAGGCCTCTCCCAGCAAACGGACACCCACTAGGACATCCATCCGGCCAAACCCCTTTTCAAGGGTGCCGGTGACTTCGGCGGAGAATCGCAGACCCGGCCCAGATGGGCCATTGGATCTGGCTCGTGGAGGCGATGTCGGGGGTTCATTCTGTAGCTGACCAAAGGGCAGGTGATATGCCCATGAGGGGTAGGTATCCACGAATTTCGGGTCAAGCCCGGCCCTATCGCACGTCGGCCCCATGAAGAGCCAATACACTTTCAAAGGGCATACGACTACCCCTCTTCCCTTGATTCGTCGTTCGTACTGCCCCGCGCATTAGGGCGAATTGCGAAGTAGATTCGCGCGCAACGTCAAATAGATCCTAGTCAACAGGTCCCCGACAGGAACTACCTCGTCCCACCTCCGAGCTCACTCCTCTTTATCTCAATCCATTGAAGAGAACACGCCGACCCAACAAGGGGTATGCTAACCTAACCAGCCGTAGAGGGTACGGGTTGGTGTGAGTTTGGGCGGCCAAAGCCTTCCAGCGTCGCACCGTGCAGCCGGCAACAATCGAGGCGTTTTTGTCTTTAGGGTATGGATGGGGTATCCGGAATGTGGTGGTATAAAGTAATAGAAGGAGAAAAGATTTCGAAACTACCGTTCAATGCCGCAAACGTCGTTGTGAGCAATCAAGCCCAGCGATGGGTCCGATCATGCCGATCAACAGTCACAATGGCCCGGGTGAATGAATGGAAGGTCCTTCTTGCACTTGGAGTGGACGGATGTGTTGGATGGATGGCGATAGGAATGGATGTCCCCCATGAGAAAAGTTCCCGCGGGGGGGATGGTGGTGGTTAAAGACCAAGAAGGGGGCGGTACGCTGCGAGAGTCAGGTATGTAAAGCCATTCTTGTCTCTCCAGCTGGTGTCCAGATCAGCCCTTGCCAACAGCAGCTGGACGATCGCTTCATATCCCTTGCCCAACGCAAGTGATAGCGGTGTGTTCCCATCCTGGCCTTGCAAATTGATATCCACACCATCTCGCGCTAACAGGAGCTCCACAATCCCACTGCGTCCCAACAACGCTGCAATGGAGAGTGGCGTGTGCCCGGAATTGCTGCGCAGATTGACATTCAGGTCATTCCTTGCCAACAGCAGCCGCATGACCACTTCGTGCCCATCTGCCGCGATCAATAACGGTGTGTCCCCGTTCTCGTTTTGAAAATTGATTTTTACACCCTCTCGCGCTAAGAGGAGCTCCACAATCTCACTGTGTCCCATCGACGCTGCAATGAAGACTGCCGTGTTCCCGAAATTGTCATGCAGATTTGCATCCAGCTCATTCCTCGCCAACAGAAGCCGCACGATTGCCTCATGCCCCCCACGTATTGCTCGGAGCAGTGGTGTAGAGCCCCGGAGGCCCCTTGCGTTGATATCGACACCTTCTCTCGCTAGTAGCAGCCACATAATTCCTTCTTGGCCATATACTGCCGCATACGATACTGTTGTATCACCGTCAGAATCTTCTGAGTTGATATCACAGCCATTGTCCAGCAAGGATTTCACGTAGTCTTCCAATCCGAAATATGTGGAAAGATGTATTGCAGAGAGATTTTTGACATGGCAGGGAAGGGAGCCGACCATCACAACCCATTGACTGTTGTCCAACAGTTCCGTGGCTAGATCTCGAACAACCTTATTGCCCCAATGCTTGCGTGCGTGTACCCCCCAAGACCACATGGCTGTCTTTTTTTTTTTTTTTTTTTTTTTTTTAATCAGGTGATATTTTTATACCGCTCCCGATAGGGAGTGAGCGGTGTCTATGTACGACTACACAGAGAGCGGATGAGCGATGAAACTAAACTAGAAAGGCCGTGATGTAACTACTGGGTAACCTACATAAAGCCTAATGATTGCGTGCGTAACCTGTGGGAAATTGCACCAAGGGGTCTGGGTAAAGGACGGGGAGCCGGGTAAGGGACTATACTAAAATAAAAGAAAATATGGGGGGACGGGGGACACGCTAGTCCAAACGCCTATGCCATACGTCTTCGGGTCTCACGAAGACCGCCCAGAGATCGTCTAGGAAGCCTTGTCTTGGCCGGCCGTCGCCGGTGTCAGGGTGGAGGGGGTCTCCCGGGGGTCGGAAGTCGTCCTCTGGTCCTAAGGGGACATCCGAAGGGGCGTGGTCGAATGTGAACGCCTTGGGATTGTCGGTGAGGAACTTGAATAGCCACTCGAAGGACCACATGGCTGTCAGGACTTGTATTTTCTTTTCTTTTCTCTTTTCATTTGTAGTATCACATGACTGATCACGTGACTGATTATGTAAGCGAACCGCGGTTTCACCTCATTGTAAACACATGTTGTTTGTACTTATTATATTCACGGGCTCTTACCTATGTATATAGTCTTGTTGTTTGTATGTTTTGTTTCTCAATCTGATTCTCTTTGGTTTTCCGCTATTCACAGTGGGATTCTCCATCGTCAGTCGGCTTCCATTCATCCAACTTCCTCTGAGACATCTTGAGAGACCGCACACTTCATTGGTGTTTAGCGTGTCCTTACAGAAGAATCAGATTCTCTTATCGTGCCTAAGGCATGTCGCGAGTGCGGGTAACTCATGAGTACTCATGAGTAGGTCCGTGGGAGACTTGTGGGTATTTACACTCATGGATCCAAGTCTTTTGCAGGTCTACTCATGGGTACTTGTGGACCCTTGTTTGGGAGAGAAAACAGGGTTACCTGCCCCAAATTAGGAGTTATAGGGTCCACATTTCAGGGGGGTAGGGAGAGAAGGTTATGCTCTGGAGTCAATTCCCCACGGAATGACATGATTGTGAGACGCATTAAATACTATTTTATGAGCTTAATCCGATGCGAATTCAGCGAGAGAGATCGGTGACCTTGATCTTGAGATACAGAGTAAAAATCTGCCAAATTGAACATAATTTGGGATCGGGGACACTGATCCCTTTCGCGTCATTCGCATCGTGTTCAGCTCGTAAAATAGTGTTAAATGCGTCTCACAATCATGTAATTCTGTGGGGAATTGACCCCAGAGCATGACCTTCTCCTCCTCCCCCCCTGCAATGCGCACCCTATAACTCAAGATCAGGGACAGGTATCCCTATCGCCTCTTTTGGATATTGATAAGCACCCTTAGGAGTGTCAAATCGACCCCTCAATGTTGAAATTTGGTGCAGAGTATAAATCCACAAGTAACTTGTGAGTACCCAGATCCTCATGAGTAACTGACTCATGAGTGTGGGTACCCACAGCTGCGGATCCGGATCACCCACGAGTGCACTCGTGACATGCCTTAATCGTGCCCTCTCTCATCTTTCACCGACACTCAAACACCGCTTCTCCAAAGAGACATCGAAGTGCGCGAAACAACATCGCCACTCAAGAGTTTAGTCTATCGGAGTAAGCCATCCACCACCTTCAGTCATTAACACCACCTCTATCCACTCAGAAGAAGGGATTCATCTGAGTTCAACTCGGCTGCTTTCCCTTCTCTTTCTGGCAACAACCCGGTCTTCATCTGTGTTCAACACGGCTGCTTGACTTACGGGTCCTCAAGTCCCCAGAACACAGAATTCCCCCGACATCCTCTCACTGCTAGTTCAGCCCACACCTGGCGCAGGATAAGCGTTTCAGGGTTAGCCACTAGTATCAGTCAGACGCCTGGACAGGCTCTCGCGGCATCATCATTCCCATTACTGTTTGAGTAGGCTTGCAACCTCTCATCCTATTCGCTATCGTTACACGGTTTGAGCAGGCGAGAATTTCGAATCTCACCTTTGTCCCGTCCCTATCCTTGAAGCAGGTGATCACCGCCGGTCTACTGGATTAAGTCCATACCCGCGGCCCCCTTCATTTTCAAAATTCCGTCACATTTCCGCCCATACTCATCCGCACACCCCTCTCCTACTTTCTCCAAAACACCACCCATGTCTGAAGACTCAGCAAATTGGGGAGGATCGCAAGCGGCGACACCTCGTAACAATTTTGCGGAATATTATAATCCAGAATATGAACCCCCCAACACTTCTCAGGTTAATCCCGACACGGTCACTTATAAAACGGATGCTGAAAAATTCACGGAGATCTATGATCAAATGAGACACACCACGGAATTAAACACGGAATTCATACAACGGATCCAAACCCTCGAGAACCACGTCAAAGTTCTCCAAGATCAGAATTCGAGACTATGGGAACAGAACAATGAACTCCACTCACGGTTTAATCGGTTCGAGGCACTCCTCACAGATTTGGTCAAGGACAAACGGGAACGCGACTCTAAACCATCTCCCCTCAACAGATTTAATCCCCTCCCTGGTTCATACTCTAATGCGGCTAAAGGATCTCGCGCGCCTAAACTCCAAAATCCGGCACCGTTCGACGGTACAATGGCTAATGCGGACACCTTCGAAAATGCATGTCGCATCTACCTACAAGTTCGACACGCGGATTTCTCATCGGTCACTAGCGCGGTATACTGGGTCTTACATCTCTGTTCTCAAGGATCAGCAGCAACATGGCGTGATCTGAAGATTAAAGAATTTAACCGGAATCCAATACAAATGGATTATTCTATTAACGATTTCTGGAAAGAATTCAAACTGGCGTTTTCCGATCACGATCCACAGGGAACTAAAGCATTTAAATTATGCACCATGAAACAGGGATCTTTACCGGCAGAAGAACATATCCAAGAGTTCAAGAAAACAGCCGACGGATCAGGATACAGTGGATATCCACTGATTAAGGAATTCAAACGGTCTCTAAACGAAGGTCTTCGTAAAGGCTAATGGAATCGGAATATCAACCGAATACCATTGAAGACTGGTATATCCGGGCATCACATCTAGACAGGCAATATCGACAATCCCAGGAAGAGAAAAAGTTGTACCAACCAACATTCTCACGCCCGGCATTTTCATCGTCAAACCCACGGCAAACCGGAACAGGAACCACGCAGACACAAGGTCCCCACCGAAATATGGGATCTAATCAACAGGCTCCACCCGCTCGCCCTACATTTGGTTTCAATCGCCCGGCTTTTAGTCAATCAGCTCAACCGGCCCGACCTAATCAACAAGCTCGCCCTAATCCACCTGCCCCACCACGTGCCCCGGATGCAATGGATGTTGACCGAGGAAACCGTCGCCCACCTGGAGTTTGTTATCGATGCGGTAAACCCGGCCACATAATGCGAGATTGCAGGGCCAATATAAATTTAAATTCAGCCACACACGATGAAGCACGCGACCATTATTTACAGGTTGCAATTGAAGAAGGGTTGATTTGGCAAGATACGCCATCAACATCAGGAATCACGGAAGTCAATCCGGATTCACAAGTTCAGGGGCAATCCAACGCCCAATCGTCTTTTCAAGGAGGCGCGCAGTGAAATCTCCACCACTAGCGTTGCCTAAAAACAAATTTCATCTTTTATCTGTCGACACTGTCAAAAATATAGATACGCCTTCCAATGTAATCGTATCTCAGGGGGTCTCCCATAAGGAGCTTGGCGCTAAAGAAGCGTGCTTAATTCCCGCCCCAATTCATTATTTTCAAAAACCTACAACGACAGAAAAATTAGTGGAGACAAAAATAAGTGGTTTTGGTGATCAGATAGACGTCCGTCCTGTTAATCAGGGTCCCGGCGTTATGGTCATGTCAACCCACCAGGATTCCTTAAATGGAACATCCGTCCGTCCCAGAGTCGATAGCTCTGTGGGTCCCGGCGGTAACGTATCTTCGGAACGTCCTGGTCATATTTATAGAGAAAGACTTCTTATTCGCACGCTCAATTTGGAACGCGAGACAAAACTATCTATATCAGTGACGACAGTAGACACTCATGAAACTGCGTCTTGTCAAGCGCTCCTAGATTCTGGTGCAACTGGATCCTTTATTGATTGAGCTTATGTACGACGTATGGGATGGAACACCCAAACCTTAAAATATCCGGTTAAAGTATTTAACGTGGACGGTACCTTAAATCAAGGAGGATCAATCACAGAAGAAGTCTATTTAATGATGGTTCATAACGGACATAAGGAGAAGATGCTCTTTGAAGTCACGGACTTAGGAAAAGTCCCAATCATAATCGGTCACACGTGGTTGAAGAAACACAATCCATCTATCGATTGGTCTACCGGCGAAATTACATTCACTCGATGCCCTCCAGAGTGTAATGTTAGAGTACGCGCTATTAAAAAACAAAAGAAGTGTAAAGCTCTAGCCGATCGATGGAAATACCAACCCACGATTGAAGAGATCGATGACGAAGATGCAGATCGAGTGATTGGTGGCCTTATTACTGAACAAGAAGGCGCATTACTTGAAGAAATTAATTATGACGAAGTGGTTCATGAAATAGTAGATGAACACTTTGTCCGATCCATAGAAAGAGCCGAAGACCATGACAACATACATATCGAAACAGAGGAACCCGAACTTGTCAATAAAATTCCTCGACGATTTAGACGTTGGCTCAAAGTCTTTGAAAAGAAAGCGTCGGAACGCATGCCTGAACGAAAACCCTGGGATCACGCTATAGAATTGAAAGACGGCTACGAACCTAAGAAAGCCAAAGTCATCAATCTTTCTCCTACCGAACAGAAAGAAGTCGACGACTTTCTAGCAGATCAACTAGCTAAAGGTTATATTCGAGAAAGCAAATCTCCTCAAACATCCGCTGTATTCTTCGTACCCAAGAAAGACGGAAAGAAACGCATGGTCCAAGACTATCGACAACTCAATGCTTGGACAATCAAAAACAATTATCCCCTCCCAATGATCTCCGATCTTATTGACAAAGCTGGCAAATCTAAATGGTTCACAAAACTAGACTTACGATGGGGATACAACAATGTTCGCATGCGTGAAGGAGACGAACCAAAAGCAGCATTCACAACCCATAGAGGCTCTTTCGAACCGCTCATTATGTATTTTGGCTTGTGCAATTCACCGGCTACTTTTCAAACTATGATGAACGCTCTTTTACGAGAACTTATAGATGAAGGACATGTAGTGGTATACATAGACGATATCTTAATATTTACCGATACTCAAGAAGAAAACGAACGGATCGCTGAACGTGTTCTCCAAATTCTCCTCGATAACGACTTATTCTTGAAACCAGAAAAATGCTCATTTTCGGTTCAACAAGTTGAATTTTTAGGACTCATACTTGGAAATGGAGAAGTACGTATGATGGACGACAAAACCGATGCAGTAAAAAAATGGCCGATTCCTAAAACAGTCTGCGACGTCCGCAAATTCTTAGGTTTCGCTAATTTCTATCGACGATTTATCGAAGACTTTTCAAAACATGCTGCTCCACTCAATAATCTCTTACGAAAGGATTCCAAATTCGATTGGACAGAGAAACAACAAACAGCGTTTGATTTGCTTAAAAACCGATTTACATCCAATCCCATATTGGTTACAGCGGACCCAACAAAACCCCTTCGAGTAGAATCGGATGCTTCAGACTTTGCCACGGGAGGTATATTATCTATGAAATGTTCGGACGACAAATGGAGGCCTTGTTCATATTATTCTAAATCCTTATCTGATGTTGAACGTAATTATGATGTACATGACAAGGAAATGCTTAGTATTATACGTTGTCTGGAGGCCTGGCGCCATTATTTAGAAGGTAGTACTCATACGATAGAAATATGGTCAGACCATCGTAATCTACAATACTTTATGACTAGTAAAAAATTAAATCGTAGACAAGCGCGATGGGCACTTTACTTATCACGATTTGACTTTACTTTAATCCACAAGGCGGGCTCCTCAATGGGAAAAGCGGATGCACTGTCCAGGAGGACAGACCTAAAAGAGGGAGTGGAAACTGATAACGACGACATCACACTCCTTAAACCGGAATTTTTCGCTATTAAAGCATTACAACAAGGACACGTTCTTGTTAATGGCGAAGAAGAGGGAGTACTTTCGAAGATATGCAAATTGAAAGACTATGACGAATCCGTTGTCAAAGCGATCGAAGAACTTAAACGATCACCCACGAAACGTTTACGATCTGAAGAATGGTCTCAGGAACAAGATCTTATATTGTTCCGAGGAAAAGTCTATGTACCCAACGACATTCAACTTCGACGAGAGATTGTTAAACTCCACCATGATTCCAGTATTGCCGGTCATCCAGGACATTACAAAACCCTGGAATTAATTGCGCGAAATTATTGGTGGCCTGGCATGACAAAATTCGTTCATTCGTACATCGACAGATGCGACTCTTGCCAATGTTTCAAAAACTTCCCCGCTCCTCCTATTGGAAAACTTGTTCCAATGATCACCCCTTCCGAACCGTGGAAAGCAATATCTTGCAACTTCATCACCGGACTTCCTGAGAGTAACGGATACGACGCAATAGTTGTTGTTGTCGACCGCTGATATGCTGCGAGGCTTGTGGCCAAAACCAACCACAAAACCAACACATAACACAAGTACCTAGATAAGGTCTTGTGGATGCGAGTGTTGTCCGAAATCAGAGAGACTTCCTAGCCCAACTGTGGCGAGATCAACGCGAGGGCTCTGCCCTAAAGGAGTGTTGCATGCGAAGCATGCGAAATGTAAACTGAGAGGTGAAGACTTTTCTTATTGATCATGGTAGCTACCGAGCTCTCTAAATATCGGAGCTAAACGGCCATGAGGTACAGTAAATAGGTAAGTAAACTATGTAATGGAATGCGATCCGCGTGGGGAGTGATGCGATAAGGATGCGAAGACTACCACTAGAATCGGAATTGAGACGCGATCTCGACGCGTTCGGAGCGGAAAGGGTGCGATCAGTGCTGTACGAATGCGATATGTGCACCTAAAGTGCCCAATATCAGTATGAGATGTGAGCTGCGAACCCATAAGCGCGCGGCGTGCTTATCACCGCGCATCAAAAATGGCGCATTTCATTCCTACTACATCTCAAACCTCTACGACGGGTCTTGCAAAACTATATCTGCAAAACGTTTGGAAGCTCCATGGTCTCCCCGATTCAATCATCTCCGATCGAGGACCACAATTCGCAAGTTCAATGATGAAAGAATTAAACTCATTATTGAATATTCAAACCAAACTTTCTACCGCTTACCATCCTCAAACTGACGGTCAAACGGAACGAGTTAACCAAGATCTTGAAGCATATCTTAGAATTTTCGTATCACATCTTCAATCCGATTGGGTTGAATGGATTCCTCTTGCCGAATTCTCATATAATAATGCTACTCATTCATCTACGAAAATATCCCCCTTCTTCAATGTCTATGGCTGTCACCCTCGAATGGGCGCCGAACCAATACGACAACCAACAAATGAGTCAGCTAATGAATTCGCAACACGAATGAAGAAAATTCAAGAAGAAGCACAATCTGCCCTCGTTAAAGCGCGCGACGAAATGAAGTGATACGCCGATCAAAATCGTGGCGAAACTCCATCATTTCAAGTTGGACAAATGGTATGGCTCGAAACAAAGGATCTCGATCTCAAACGACCATCAAAGAAACTTACCGAAAGATGAGTTGGTCCGTTTAAAATTCTTGAACTTGTTGGAACCAATGCGGTGAAACTTAAACTTCCATCAACAATCAAAATTCACCCCGTCATTAACATCTCACGAGTTCGACCATACCAATCTCCTAAAATCCCTCAACAACAAATCCCTCCTGCTCCTCCAGTAGAAATCGATGGCGAATTTGAATATACCGTCGAAGAAATTCAAAACTCACGTCTCACCAAGAACGGCAAAGGTTTAGAATATTGGGTTAAATGGGAAGGATATACGCCACAACACAACACATGGGAACCACTATCAAATTTGAAGAATGCCATGGATCTCGTTAACAAATTTCATCGAACAAATCCACAAGCTCCACGAAAAGTTCGTCTCAACGTAACTCAAGACGAATTTCTTTCTTTGTTCGCCCCATATGAAACTTTCACCGATCCACCATCAAATTCGGCATTATTTTCAAAGTTGAACGCTTCAAGTGCTTCGAACTGATATGTGCGCATTCTTTTGGATGCGAGACGCACTATCAGGGATGATGAAGAACCGCTCAAGATTTTCCCGGAGAGAAAATCCCTAAAGAGGGAGTAGTGTCAGGACTTGTATTTTCTTTTCTTTTCTCTTTTCATTTGTAGTATCACATGACTGATCACGTGACTGATTATGTAAGCGAACCGCGGTTTCACCTCATTGTAAACACATGTTGTTTGTACTTATTATATTCACGGGCTCTTACCTATGTATATAGTCTTGTTGTTTGTATGTTTTGTTTCTCAATCTGATTCTCTTTGGTTTTCCGCTATTCACAGTGGGATTCTCCATCGTCAGTCGGCTTCCATTCATCCAACTTCCTCTGAGACATCTTGAGAGACCGCACACTTCATTGGTGTTTAGCGTGTCCTTACAATGGCATACGAGGCAAAAGGGGTTTCTACAAGCTGTTTTTTGCTCTCTTCATCGAGTGGCACATCAGTTTTGAAGATATCGAAAGTGAGGTACTGCAGGCAGGTGATTGCGAAATTGGGAGAATCAGCGAATTTCGTGGAAAGGTTGGGACTGCTCAGGAAATATTGCCGTGTTGTGTAGTCTGAATATACTGTTATTGGCAAGATCTATGGTCTCATAGATAACTTACGGACAAATCCAACAACTTTGCCACTTGTGTGGGCAGTGTCTTCCCGCAGAACAACCAAACCAACACATATCGAAGTAAGAAAAGATTCTTTGTAGAGGTCGTCAAGGTTGAGGGCTGTCATCCTGTCCTCGACGGCCAGTGCATATTGAAGATCATGTATTGTCATGGGTTGGGCAGCATGAATGAGCCAAGAGATGACCTGATGTGCAATTGCCTTGTGGTCATTGCTGATCCGCAACATGGCTTCATCGTATGTAGCATCTAGGGTGTTTGGTAGCTCATCCAGAGCCTGACGCAGATCCTTGACTCTGAATTTCGTCTCGAGGGAGTTCATATGCAGCTGGGCCAATAGAAACCTGCCGAATGGATCAGTCAGTAAGCTTGACTACCACAACTTCCAGCGCGCTGAGAATAACGGGTTACATACATCCCATCTGCCTTCATCGTAGTTTTAGTGATGATTTCTTCGTGAATATTTGGACACCCCTCGAGTAACTGTGTGAACTTCACACTGGACGCAAGCCGCCCATCAATGTATTTCCTCACATCCCCTTTATCGGCCACAATATTGAGGCGTTGGTGCGACCCTAATCCCACCATGATCTCGCTCGCGTCCCGGGAGGTGGCAAGGAGACTGATGTTGGGTAGCGCCTGGAGATTTCCAAGAAGTGAGGTCCAGATTCCAATATCAGCCTCGTCCAACGCGTCGATCACAACAAGGACACGGCCATAGGTTCCCACCTCAATCTTCAACATATCAAGAAGCTCTCCAGATGTTGGACGGATTCCCGCCTTGTGTTTCCGCAGTGATTCTAGACCTGATTGGGTTATCCGCCGTTGCGCGAGTTGTTTCAAGATCACTTCAGCAAGCTGTGTCACCGTGTACTTCGTCTTATACTCGAAGTAAATGAAAACCAAGGCTGTATTCTCGGGAATTGCACTTCCTAGCTTATTAATGACAAGAGATCTGTGGTAAATTCATCAGCATAGTGCCCAAGAGCAATAGGCTGGATGATGCTCACACCATGACGGATTTTCCAACTCCCGCTACGATAATCAGCCTGGTAAATCTTGGCTCGAGATAGCTGGCATTGAAGCCACTCACGATTACCAGGGCACCACAGGGTCTTATACTCCGGGTCACCTCGCCTCCAGGCCAGAAATTTTGGGTGCCGGAGGAACCATTCGCCAGTATCACGAGCGCGTTTCTCGAATATCATGTTGTGTTTTTCGCCGAAGTCCAGCGGCGAGAGCCACTTGACGAGATCTTGCAGTTCCTGGTCTGGCACAAATCTCATGAGCTGCCTCTTCAAGGATCCGGATAGTCTACATATACGTACTGTACATGCTCTCCCTGATTATTGTAACATCGGCTTGCATCCGATCTCCCTTCATCATGTGGTCTTGAACGAGGGTGAGCTTATCGCAATTCAAATCTGACCATGTTTCACCTTGCTGGTTTCTGCCGATTGCAGCGACTGTATCCTCAACCCTTGCAATCCCATCGGCAGATTCCTGGGACTTGACGTCCAGATCGCGGAGATTCATACGAAGCGATTCAATCTCCTTCGTGTGCGCTGGTGGGGCATTAAACGCTGTGGCCTATAATGACAACCTAGGTCTACGCACCTTTCTGAGCTGCTTCGAGGACTGAGACGGCAGCCTCCACATTCAGTCCCGAATTCTTCAGATCGTTGCGGGTCTCCTTGACGAACTCCCTGGGCCCTCAAGCATTAGTACCAATTCTCGTTCCCGGCTGCTGGTAATAGCAACTTACATTAGTGATGCCTGGAGTACAAGCGAGATTAGGGACTTTAGGCGTTCGATCCTGCCCAGCATTTCCCTAGTATCCTCTCGACGGAATGGCCATCTGATATCCTTCATTACTCCTAGGAGCGAGGATGATTTGCTGGCTCCCGCAGGTGATGCGATACGCTCGAGCTCCTCCACAATGCGTTTGAGATCCTCATAACACTGAAGAAGCGGGTCTTTGATGCCAGCCTTTACCAGTATATTTGAGATTTCATCATTATTGTCAAGTCGACTCCGAAGGATTTTGAGAAGGTCTCCAAGAATAGAGACCTCCGAATGTAACTTTTCGCGGTCTTCTCTGGCGCCCTTGACAGCTCGAAGGTAGACGACGATTTTCCTAGCAAGGTCAATCGCGCCCGCGACAGTACTAAAGACATCCATGGGTGAAAGTTGTTGGGGAGGGAGGGAGGCTGGGCAGGCCCAGTGTGTGGGAAGCGGTGCATGGCAGGCGCCTATCAAAGGCTATCATGAGACTTTCTCACCTCGATGTGTCGGATATTGAAAGTTCGAAGATCTGGTGTCACGCCAGGAGGAAGGATAGATATAAGTATATGGATTGATGTACCGTATTTAGACCGCATTACACGAACGATCAAGACGATAAACAAGCTAACATTTCAGTGAACAAATTTTGAAACTTCAAGCAAACACACTTTGCGTCTTTCGCCAAAGATTTGTACACAGGACTCGATCGACGTCTAACGATGTGATGTTGAAGATGTTCCCCCACATCCTGCATGGCTCGCCATCGGCATTGTCATTGCATTACGGACAGGAATCCGATAACCTGTATTGATAGCGCTCAGTGATATGCCTTGGAAGAGCGGCGATGGTGCATACGTTCTGAATCCCTTCCCTCTCCATAATACATCCTGGGGCCATGTCCAGTACGAATTGATTTCGGTGATGCTGGATTTCCTCAGGCCCAGAAGTTGAGGCCTTTTCGATGGGCCTTCTTCTGCCTGAGCCGGCCTGGTCATGAGCAGAATCCCGATTCTGGCAGGAGTTGAACTCGGGATACACCATTCAGAGTCGGTTGCAGTGCAGGGCTTAGCTTATCGAGCGAGTTGAAACATAGATACGTACCACACAGCCGACGCCTAAACCTAATATTGGTAAGAGGAGAATCTCTACCGCCCCAAGGCGCTGGATAAATGGACACAGGAATGGCAGATATTGTCATGAACTGACCTGCCCCCAGCCACCTACAGCTCCAACCGACCCATTAGAATCACCGACGACCACTAATCCACTGGAATTATCATCTGCAACCATGTAGATGTTGTTGAATAAGTTACAGGCCTGCGCGAATGATGCACCTCAGATATGATGGCCGAAATTTGACCGCATCTTCAGCGGTGCGTCGCGTGGCGCTGCTCACTATAATTTGTGGCGGAGGGGGCATTCGAGTTTTGTAACTGGTCAAGCCCAGCAGTGATACGTTCCGATGGTGTGAATCGAGGCGACATCGTGAAGGGATGAGGCATTGACATCGAGGGAGCGAGCAATGTTTGGTGTGCAAGCCAATGGTAAATTGATCACGTCAATCATCCCCCGAAAAAGGAAGTCTTTGTAGCACCCAACAAAGTCTTGCGTCCAGTGGCGCCTGCCGACTGATATGAAGCATACCATGTCGCACCTTCCCTTACACCTCCCTCCTGTCTATTGCAACGTTGGTTTACTCTAGTGCTGGATGAGCTGGCTTTTCCATCTGCACCCATGGGACCGGTTTTCTGACGCCCCACAGCCAACCCAACCGTCCAGTCAAGGTGGGCTTTCTCAGTCCAAACCTACCTTTCCTCTCAGACGCCCGAAGCCGCTCGGAACTCCGCAGCAAAATATCATACGCACGGTTGAATCCTCAAGCCACATCCAATCGTGAGCGTTTAAATGCGTATCCGCAGTCGAAGTCATCCATGCCTACACCCAGCTGCCTTCCGAAGATTCTTTGTCCCCAGATCTAGTGTTGTGGGTAATACCGTGGGCTTTATCCCGGGTGAGTCCTCACCACTAGCCATGTCCGAGTGAGCTGACAATAGTGTTATAGCGCGGCGAGGCTGATCTTGCGGACATGGGCGCGATGTGGCAGAAATAGCTCGGGTAGTGCGCCAGATGGGCATAAGTGGAACCAGTGCGTATCATCCTAGGCTCAAGTAAACAATTCGACCTGACCAAAATGGGCACAAGACATGGCAGGCCCTTCATCAAGGCGATGTGTGGGTACGTCCTCTACTCGCGGGTAGCGGTGTCAGACTGAATGGAATTTGCAGTGTCCCAAAAGGGTCGATGACCGTAAGAGAATCCAGGGGTCTCTGGACTGCACAAATGATGAAACCGTCTGGTATGCCGCCATGGCCTACGTGTTGCGAGTGCAGGTCGCTAATGACAGCGAAACAGAGAATGCATGCACTTTGGCCTGCCCGGCCCCAGGTCTGCCTGTTGCCGTTGTGCGATAGGCTGCCATCATCTATAACACGTTTTGTTGTATGCTACGAACGAGAGTCGTAATTTGGATTTACTTCAACGAACACGATCCCTTCGCATCTCTCCAGGCAATGCATCGCCTGGTAACATCTTCGCGACACATCCATTATATTTGCCATATTCATATTCCTAAGCCAGCCGCCGCATTCCACCGCTCGCTGGACGCCGACGGAAACTGATATTCAGGGTTCACCCCTGCGGCTCAAGTTCGAGATCCACGAAGGGACGACGCTCGTGCTTCATGCAGGACAGGGAGGGTGGGGAGGGATTAGATTGTTTTGTGATCACACGGGGAAAACTGGTGGAGAAGAAAAAGATTTCGGCGCGAGCAATTTCCCAGTATGTATGATCTCTCGATGCCGATGGATCAGGCGATGCGGAAGATAGCCTGCATCTTGGTCAAATATTCGTCCCCAGCACCGCCATACTTAGCTCATTACTTGCGTTGTCGAGACCTCTATCCTGAGCTGCCGTAGCCTACCCATCGAACACCGACTTCCCATCCTTATAGGCGCCCGCGTCATGGAAACGTAACCTGCATGAAACCGCAACTCGTAAGACGGTGCAACATCGAGGATGGAGGACATATTTAGAAGCATCCCACTGCCACATCATCCGTTTCCATCAAGTTCAAAGCCGGATCTGGCCGTCAACACACAGACAGCCTCGTATATTAATGCACCTCCCTTCTCTTGCGCATCTCCCTCGGCCTTTTTCACGCAGCTATCTCTTCAATCGCTGCTTCCATTTTCCCACAGCTGCCACCTATGCGAGGTGCTCTCATCCTACTCTCATCCTCTACCCCTATGACCGTCGATTTGATCGCCGGCCTCACCACTGCCCCACACAAGATAACAACGCCTCTCCGCCAGAACTCTCCCTTAATTCACCAGCCTCGAGCTCGTGTGGCAGATCGCACCCGTCATCACCATCCGCCGCGTCTCCAGGAATCTTACATCCCACGGCACCAGCTGCGCGTACAGCTGGGGGCGCTGCTTTATCCCCTTCCACCTCCTCAACCATCACAAATCAAACAGTTGAGGGCGAGGCCGAAAATTCACCAAGATCGCACCGAGACGTGTAGTAAATGCCGATAGGCTCGATTGAACCAAACATGTGAACTCAAATGCGTCAGCATCGCCCATGAGGTGTATGCAGGACAGCATCTCAAAATCCTACGTACGTCTATTTTAGCTTCATATGGGGCTTAATCTCACACCCCCACTATTGACATCCAGAGAGCGAGTGATATCATCGCGGCATACCAATTTCAGCAAGACCAGAATGTCTGGTCATCGAAAACTCAAGGGTGCGTCCTTGGACTGGTTTTTCGGAAATAATTCATAACTCATCGCAAGTGCTGTTTGAAACAATTCGATGAGCAGCCTGAAAAAGCACCCACGGCCACGCGCCTAGAGCGTCATTCTAGGACCCGGACTTATCTTCTATTGTAATCGTAGGCCCATGGGACACTAGACTAGAGGTTAAGGCCTGCGATAACGATTCCCTGGGCCCGAATGCAACTCGGAGCGTATTTGATGAGCTCATTTGGATGGCCCTAACCACGGTCATCGCTGCCATACATCTAGATACCGGGCCTCGATTGTTGCGCGCTTAAAAAACAAGCGTTTTAGATTTTACTATAATTCCGTCCCGATTTCCACCGGTCGTAAAGAACTTTAGCTTACCAATATGTGGAGAAAGAAGAGCCTGGAAGCAGACCCACAAGTCCACTATTAACATGTTTCCAAAGGCGAAATACGATATTAAGGAAGAGGAACAAAAACCTTGATAGAGCGTCTACTCTACACACTGCGACTGAGAGCCCCATGGTTCGAAACACGATTTGATTGATATTGTAGTTGACGGGAAGAACTCCAGCCTTTGGTGGCTCAGTTGGGGCACGCGTTGGATACGCGAAGTGTCTGGTACTGAGGTCAAATTTAATGCGAGAGGCAGGAACTGGTGTTGCAGCCTAGATTGATGTTGATCCAAGTCGTTGCAATCGACGACGAACCTAAATCCCAGGGCTTTTGCAACGTTGCACACTGCCACGGCGGTTCTTCATTCGCCCACCAGGCTGTTACCTAGATTCCTAGGTATTGTTCTGGTTATACTAGTCACCCAGTCAGCGATACCAATGCTCAAATTGGCTACACTAAATAACAGAACACAAGCGCGAAGTGGATTCAGTTAGCTGGTGGTCCTCTGGGTTCTAGCTGGCCCACGGGCCGGTTTCGTCAATACAGTGGTCACTAAAAAAACATCCCAGAGCCAACATTACACATGCGCCTCCCTCCACGCTTGTGTTATTCTTACTAAGATGCTTGTCCCGTCGTTGGGCTCGGAGAAACACCACGAAATTTCGGGGGCCGATCCTGCATATGAGGGTCCAGTTCGTAAGCTAAACCTCGTATATTTATGCCAATACCTCCTATTGGGAATGGGCGAGGGGTGAGGGCGTTTTTTTGGCGTCCAGGTCGCAGGAGAGCGGTAATCGCCAATTCCACCGATCTAGGCCACATCCTGTCTGGGTCTGAGGTGCGGGCCGGCCTGTAGTAACCGTTTTTCATGGCCTCAGAGTCTGCACCAACATTCGATTAGTATACGAGCGGGGCCCCTGCGTACCAACAACATTACCAATGTTATTGGTATGCGGGGACCTCACAGTGGCATGGGGTAGATCGTAACACGACGCGACAGATGGTTGATGATTAATATGGAATTGACATCCTGCTGGTGTTTACAGCATGTAGCATTGGTGGTGTTGGCACAAGGGGTCCGTTCGTTGATATGCCAAGAATAGATTTTGTTCTGTGGGTCTCGTCGGAAAGCTGTGCTCGTTAATGGGGCAACAAAGGAGCTTCCACCAGGTTCGTAATCGTGGACCCATCTCGCTAGATCTGGTGGTGATGTCGATGCCAGACGCGGTGATGACAGTACCAATTTTTACCTTTCCTCCGAAACTTGATCAGTACCCTCCTATTGAGCCTGCGTCTCAACAGGATCATCCGATTCCCAGATGCTCTTGACGGGATTCCCGTGGTTGATCGAATCGCTGCTCTACCATGACCATAATCGCAACGAACGAGGCTGCGGCCGCGATCTTGCCGTCCCCCGATCAACCGCAAATTTTTAGGTGGCTGGCAGCAGCTTTGCCGTGACGTGGCACGAAATCGGAGATATTCAGGATGCATACAAGAGCGCGTTGAAGCAGACGATACCTGGATTAGCTTGTCTTAAAATTCGACCGCGCCTTGGGTAAAGTGATTCATGAGATTGCTCCCGCTATAGTTTTTGGGCGGAGGAGGGATATCTCTCGAGTTTCGTAGCTTGTTCAAACTTCAAGCCAATGCCAGATCTGATAGCTTGTCATATTCAATGAGCCTGATAGATGAGAGGTTTCCAGTGGTGGTATGTTTCGATGCGAAATGGTTGCAATCAGAGGCTACATCAGTCTTCGAAGGGGTGGTTCAGTGAACGCGTTATCGGTCGCGGAGGGGAAGTTCTTTGCCACTCTTTGTTCCGACCAAAGAATGGCAAATATGAATTGGCAGTTGTCCGTGCCAAGTCTTGTTTTTCACGGTTGCTTTGTCGTGTCGTCCAGCAGCGCCATTTGCTCCGTCTGACTGTGAAGCATACCATCGCACATCCTCTGCAACTTTGTTTTCCCGGCTAAGTGGACTGATTTGAAATTTCCAACGCCCAGTCTTATTGATCAAAGTCCACCAATCCGACTCGACCGTCTAATCGATTGGTCCAAATCCACCAAGCTTCCTGTCTTAGACGCCCGAAGTTCCGCAGACACCTTCCCGCGCATGGAGAGCAAGTAGGATTCAATGCACACCTGAAACAATGACTGCAAGGGGATCCAGGTGTTGGGCTGCGCGACGATGAAACAGTCTGGTATGCTGCCATGGCCTGTACGTTGCGAGTACGAGTTGTTAATACCAATGAAACAGAATACACGCGTTTAAGCACGCCCAGCTCCAGTCCTTGGAACCAACGCCGCGGAATGGACATTTTGTCGTACACTGCGAACTGGAGCCATTAATTCGGATTTACGGCCAACGAACGCAATCTTTTTATACGGAATGTCTCCTCTGAAACAGCACTGCCGCTTCGTGCCCCAGCTCGGTTTACTATGTGCTGCGACGCACGTTCGTATGGAGATCAGGAGCGCACTGTGCAACTCGAATTCGACTTATCCGTCGCACGCTCAACATGTCTGCTATATTCGTGTTCCCACGCCGGCCGCCACGTTCCATCGTTCAGACGCGAACGGAAACTGCCATTCAGGATTCGACTCAAATTCAAGATCCGCGCATGAACGACGCTCGTACCCCGGGTGGAGCGGCGAGGATGGGGAGGAGTTGGCGTGCTTTTGCAGATTTCAGTATGAGCCATTTAGCACACGTAAGTACGATCGTCCAATGTCCCATGTTCATTCAACACTCAACAGTTTCATGATAATCGAAAATACAGACTACCATCTCCATTTCAATTGCTTCATTACCTCATGCCCGTACTGCCTTCAAACCTGACTCAGAATTCATCGACCCCCTTAATGCCGACAGATTGGGCGGTGCGAGAAATGGCCTGTGTCTTCGTCAAGTGCCCGACCCCGGCCCTGTTGTACTTGACACGTTGCTTGCTCAAAGCATCCCTGCCGAGCTCCTTGTCTTGAACCGTTGCAGCCCAACGTCGAATGTCGACTTCCTGTCCTTGTAGGCGCCCGTACCGTCGGAACGCAACCTGCGTGAAACCGTGACTTGTGAGATAGTTATTAGTGCAACACCTCGAGAGGATAAAGGACCCACTCAGAGGCGTCCTACCACACGATTCGTCAACTCCGAGCTCGCTTAGCAGGCTGCACTTGGCCGCCACCATTCGCCGCGCCATAGCTGGAGCCATTACTCCCTCCACCTCCGCAACTACTACAAACGGGAAAATCACGCGGGTCTATTATATCCACCGCTGCAGAAAGCACGCCCCAATTTGCGAGACTTTGCATAATACAGACGGCCGCAGGTAGAGCTGGCGAGGGTGCTGGGAGGGGCGGGGGAGGGTGCGGGTGAGGGAGGGGCAAGACGGGAGGGGCCTGAGGTAGAAATGAGGGATGCTCAGGAGGCAGGCAAGGAACAAGATAACGGTGAATCCCCCAATTGTTGGAAAGATAGCGAGGCGCTCGATGGCCACCCACAGGCACATCTACTGGTTGATATCGCACCCCCTCATTCACTGCTTAACACACGTTCCCGCGGATATCATTCGCCACACGAAAGCTGGATTCTGGATGACCCTTCTATTCCTCAGATTGGGATGACTGCCCCAAAACCGCGACTTTATTCTCCCGCTTCCCTCTCCACACCCATCCAGTCCTCAGTTCCGTCGCAACATATGGCCACTCCAACTCTCCCCGCCCCTCCCACGAGGATGGTGAAATACTCAACTCAATCACACCAGATGACCTTTTCTGCTCAAACAATCCGCCTATGTCCCTCGTTAGTACGCGCGCCCGACGCTTCCATACTCCTTCCGCACCTCGCCTACCACCTCTCCCTTGATACACCCCGCTGTAATTTATTTGGGTCAATGCCCGATCGGATAGCTTGGCATGTTCGATGAATCTGATAGGTGCTCGGTGGCATGCTTCGATGTGGGTTGATTGCGATCATAGACAACAGCGGTGAAGGAATGAAGGCGTTAAATATATCAAGCAGACGATCGCGAGCAATGTTTGGCGAGCAAGCCAATCATCCTCCGAAAAAGCAAGTTCTTTATCAACCAAATCATTGCAAATAGTAATACGAATCAACAATCGCCGCGGCGGCGAACCCTACGAACCAGCCCCGGATCCATTACTTCCTCCCCCTCCACCTCTGCAATGGATGAATCACGCAGGTCTGTTGGATCCGGCGATCATGACCGTCATGGGCGTAGCAAGTACACCACATCGTCTTCCGACCCCTCCGTCGCTGAATAAATCCATTCCGCCTACCCCGTCTTAGGATTCGGGGAAAGCAGCCCCGCCCTCCCCACGCCCACAGCAGCAAGGTTTCATACAGTGCAGGCGACAGATGAAGGAGGCGAGCAGAGCTGGCGGGGTCCGGAGACAAAGGAAAATCCTGGGGGTCGGGGTGGGAGCGGGAATGGGCGAGGCGAGGCGAGGAGGTACCTAGGGTGGAGATCAGGGACAATCAGGAGGCAGGCAAGGTCGAGGATCTGGGAATAGTAGGCGAGAAGATGATCGTCGCACTTGATGGCAACCCACGGGCGCATCTGCTGGTCGATACCGCCCCCCTTCCACCGCTTAACAGATGACCAACGACTACCCTAAAACCCCGACTTTATCCACCTGCACCACTCCCTCTACATCCTCGGTTCCCTCACATTCACCCAGTCCTCAGTCCGTCATAACATATGGCTACCTCGGCCTCCCCCACCAGAATTCGATCTCAACTCTCGTCGCCCTCCCGGGAGGATGGCGAGATACTAAACCCAATTCGCCTACATCCCTCGCTCGCACAAGCCCCCGACACATCCACGCTCTTTCCACGCCTCGCCCTCCGCCTCTCCCTCAGTATACTCCCATCACCTTCTAACCCTCCATAGCACCCTCCGTCCTCGAGCGAGGCACGATTAACCCTGTCCATTCATTGTCTAGCAGCTCCCCCATCCCCCGTTGGTAGCGGCGGGTTGGTCGCGCTACATTATATGTTTCTTCGTCGCGATTGGGATTTTTTGAGGTGGTTGGGCTAATCCTCCGCCCCCTTTTACTTTTATAACGATCATTACTCATGTCTATTTATGGTCTCTCCCCTTTTCTTCGTTTTACCAAAGATCATATCTTGTATTTCGGCGGAAAATAGACTATTATCTTGGCATGTTACCCGGTTACATTGATCAACGCTAACAATGTGGAATTGCAAGCCATTGGGGATCAAAGAATGGTCAATGACTTCCAGTTATAATGATACTAGCAGTGGAGTTTAGCTAGCCCGCGCGTCGGAACCGTTGCTACATCGCTCGAGGCATGTCACTGACATATGTGCAGTAATGTGTTGGGCATCGCGCTAGCATTAGACCTGTGACTGGCTCTCTATGAGGCGGCTTGAGCAAAACCGATAGCATATGCTCGTTCGCAAGACTTCTAGACGTGTCGGAAAATCTAATAGTTGTCCGCAAAACAATGTACCTGATTACCTCAGTATTCCATGAGTGTATACTATCAATTTTGTAGGTAGTAAATGGGTGGAGGGTAGCACCAGCCTGGATGGAAAATTGCCATTAAAACCCTCGCCGCGAGAGATCGAATGCCGGCGGGCACATACTACAATTCTATTTATAAATAAGCACAAAATGCCGAGCACCATTTGATTTCACTCCCAATGAACTGGCCAGGGATTCTCAGCGAGAAAATCGATGCGGGCATGAGAAACACAGTTTTCGTGAGGGTAATCTTGGGTCAGTCCTCGGGATGCCATACGTCGCCTCGTTTTCGCCGCCTTTTCATTCCAATGGTATCAGTCTTATCCAAAATCCTACTAGCAAGTGGGGCTTCGACTAGAATCATCGAGAGGCTATCAGTGTAAAAGCTGGATGGTTCGAAGCGGAACTGACCGAGGTATCCGGAGCCGGCGGGCGGTGCAGGAATGTTGAGCTCACAGTGTGGGGTTTTGAGCTGCCTTCAGTACAAAGTTCGATCAAGCATCGATAATCTAAGTAGGGGGACTCACGCGTGTTATCACGATTTAATGCGGGAAATGAATGGATGTTTCCGCGATTGCCTTGATGTCGGCTAGGAGCGGGCTGTACTTGATTGGTTCCTCTTACGCCACGGCGGTGTTTGGTTCCCGGGAAATACGAAATTATCGTGGCGAATGTGAGGGAGGCGATATCCGCCAGAGCAGGTTCTATGGCGAATGATGATGCATAACGGGTGGCCACGCTTGAGGAACAAAGCGGGATAAATGATGTTTACCCGCGGGTGATGAAGTGGGATTCAGATTGACCTCTGACAAACGAAAATATCAGTGCCCAAGATGCATCATGCAAGGGCCAAGCATGAACAAGTGAAATAGTCCGACTTACTCTCATGGGTACTCATTCTTCAGGCTCAGTGATATCGCCAATGACGGCAGCTCCAACGACGACCTCACCACAAGTTTTCACGACTCGGATGGCCAGAAATACGAAAGCATTGTGACTGGTATGACGGAGGCGATAACTGTCGGAGTGGACTGCCGCACTGCGGAGTTGCCAGCAGGATACGTTTGCTCGCCAAACACACCCTTGCAAGTTGACAAACAACGCCCGCTTTGCTTCAAATCATCGTACTTCGCGTCCTCCATCAAACCGGTGCAACTCCCAGACTAACCCTTGGCCGCTTTTTTCAATCATTTCTACGCCCGGATGATTGACGCAACTACCATTCAATGTCGCTAATGTAAGCCCTACTCTGCCGTTTGGCATTTTGTTGCACTGACTCGCGCACAGATTGAATCATTCCTACGTTGATGGGTGGTTTCGAGAGGGCGGTGATGGGAGGGATAGAAATGGGTAGGAATGTACATCGCGTATGAGATTCTGGGTGTGGTCTTGACTGTCGGATCCATGAGCTGGTGCGTTGTCATGTTGGGCATCTCTAACCATTCAGAACTCGAACTCAGTGAGCCTAATTTGACATTCTACAAATCCTACCCGTAATTCCAAGCGAAACGTCGCCTATGCCAACCTGACTCCCTCTCAATACTATCAGACCGCTGACAATCAATGCGTGTTTGCAAACTGTAGTTCACAAGATCAGCCGCTTCCTACAAGACCATAGGATCTCAGGTTCGTTTACCAGTCCGTCGCGTCATTGCATCCATATCACTTATACCATTTCTCTCCTGATCCAGGTGGTATGACCAGCCCGCGGGTTGGATTCAACATTTCCGAGGCACAAAATACGGCGGTTTTGATACCCATGGACCCTGCTTCTCATTCCACTATCCCGTAGCCAGGCCGCCACACCTGTATTTCCCACTTCATGTCTCGCTTTGAATGGTAAATAATGGAATATATTTGATTTTCAATTGCCGTAGGTACTGAAGTAGAGGAAAATAAACATGCAGAGCGCGAAACGAAGCAAGTACATAACCCATCCCAGACCGATTTCATGTCCAACATCCACATCCTCCTTCATCTCCACTTCCACGGCCAAGAACGTGCCATGGAGTTCTCCGGGTTCTGGCTTCCGCGTCTTTCCCATTACCTTTATCTCGTCTTCGTCGTCTTTCCTAACATCTCATCTCCTGTCTTCGTTGTCTTTTCTAACTTCTTCATCTTTCTTATCTTCGTCGTCTTTCTTATCTTCGTCCCCATTCCCATCCTTTCCCACATTACCACCCGCCTCCCTAGACTCCACCGTCGATTCTGATATGTTTGTGCGACCACCTGCTGCCCGAAGTAACTCAACGGTACGCTGCTGGCGTTTACAGATAGCATGATCGAGGGGTGTGTTACCACCCGAGTCGACTAGGTTTACATCAATGCCATCTTGATCCAAGAGGAGCTCCACAACTGCGTCGCCGCCATGAGCCGCTGCATAAACCAGTGCCCCCGACCCTCCGAGTCCGTCGAGTTGACATCCACGTCGCCCACGGCCAAGAGCCACCCGGCAACCCCTTCGTTGTTGCAGAGTGCTGCGGCAATTAGGTATGTAACACCACCCCCGTTTCTCCAGCCAGTGTCCAGGTCGGCCCTTGCCAATAGCAGCTGGATGATCGCTTCATGCCCCTTCTCAACGCAAGTGATAGTGGTGTGTCCCCGTTCTGGTTTTGCAAATTGATGTCCACGTCATCTCGTGCTAGCAGGAGCTCTACAATCCCACTGTGTCCCATAAATGCCGCAATGAGGATTGGTGTGTCCCCGGAATTGCATAGATTGATATCCAGGTCATTCCTCGCCAACAGCAGCCGCACAACCGCTTCGTGCCCCTGATCTGCCGCGATCGATAACGGTGTGATCCCATCCTCGTCTTGCAAATTGATGTTCACATCATCCCGCGCTAGCAGGAGTTCCACAATCCCACTGTGTCCCGCCCCTGCTGCAGTGAAGATTGGCGATTTCTGGTAGTTGTTGCGCAGATTGACATCCAGGTCATTCCTCGCCAGCAGCAGCTGCACGACAGCCGTGTACCCCCGATGTGCTGCGATCAATAGCGGTGTGCTCCCTTCCCGATTTTGCGAATTGATGTTCAAGCCATCTCGCGCCAACAGGAGCTCCATAATCCCACTGTGTCCCGTTAATGCTGCAATGAGGATTGGTGTGTGCCCGGAATTGTTGCGCAGATTGACATCCAGGTCATTCCTTGCCAGCAGGAGCCGCACGACCGCTTCATGGCCCTGATATGCCGCGATTGATAACAGCGTGTTCCCATTCTGGATTTGCAAATTGATGTCCGCACCATCTTGCGCTAGCAGGAGCTCCACAATCCTACTGTGTCCCATCCCCGCTGCAATGAGGACTGGCGAGTTCCGGGGATTGTTGCACAGATTGACATCCAGGTCATTCCTCGCCAGCAGCAGCTGCACAACCCTTTCATGCCCCCGAGCTGCTGCGATCAATAATGGTGCGTACCCGTCCTGACCTTGTAAATTGATGTCCACGCCATCTCGCGCTAGCAGGAGCTCCGTAACCCCACTATATCCCTTCGATGCCGCAATGAAGACTGGCGTGTTCCCGGAATCGTCGCGCAGATTGACATCCAGGTCATTCCTTGCCAACAGGAGCCGCACGACCGCTTCATGCCCATGATCTGCCGCCATCAATAACGGTGTGCACCCATTCTGGCCTTGCGAGTTGACGTCCACATCATCTCGCGCTAGCAGGAGCTCCACAATTCCACTATGTCCATTCGACGCCGCAATGACTGGCGAGTTCCGGTAATTGTTGTGCAGATTGACATCCAGGTCATTCCTCGCGAAGAGGAGCCGCACGACCGCTTCATGGCCCTGACCTGCTGCGATTAATAATGGCGTGTCCCCGTTCTGGTTTTGCAAATTGATGTCGATGCCATCCCGTGCTAGCAGGAGCTCCATAATCCCACTGTGTCCTATCGACGCTGCAATGAAGACTGGCGTGTTCCCGGAATTGTTGCGCAAATTGACATCCAGGTCATTCCTTGCCAACAGGAGCCGCACGACTGCTTCGTGTCCCGAGCTGCCGCGATCAATAGTGGTGTGTCCCCGTCCCGGTTTTGCGAATTGATGTCCACATTGTCTCGTGCTAGCAGGAGTTCGACAATCCCACTGTGTCCCTCCGATACCACAATGAAGACTGGCGTGTTCCCGGAATTGTTGCGCAGATTGACATCCAGGTCATTCCTTGCCAACAGAAGCTGCACAACGGCTTCATGCCCACAACCTGCTGCAACTGATAGCGGTATGTCCCCGTCCGGGTCTTGCGAATTGATGTCCACATCATCTCGCGCTAGCAGGAGCTCCACGATCCCACTGTGTCCCATCCCCGCCGCAATGAAGACTGGTGTGTTCCCGAAGCTATTGTGTAGATTGACATCCAGGTCATTCCTTGCCAACAGCAGCCGCACGGCCGCTTCGTGCCCTTGTTGCACTGCAATTGACAATGGCGTGTACCCACCCGGACCCTGCAAATTGATGTCCACGCTGTCTCGGGCGAGCAGGAGTTCCATAATCCCGCTGTGTTTCATTATCGCCGCAGCGAGGATTGGCTCGCCCCCGGAATTGTTGCCTCGATTGACATCCAGGTCATTCCTCGCCAACAGAAGCCGCACAATTGCCTCATACCCCCCAAGTATTGCTCGAACCAGTGGAGTAGAGCCCCGGAGGCCCCTTATGTTGATATCGACACCTTCTTTTACAAGTAGCAGCCGCATAATTCCTTCTTGGCCATATGTTGCTGCATATGATACCGTTGTGTTACCGCCAGAATCCTTCGAGTTGACATCACAGCCATTGTCCAGCAAGAATTTCACATAGTCTTCCAGTCCGAAATAAGTGGAAAGATGTATTGCAGAGAGATTTTTGACGCCGCAGGGAAGGGAGCCGACCATCACAACCCTTTGATTGTTGTCCAGCAGTTCCGTGGCTAGATCTCGAACAACTTGATTGCCCCAATGCCCGCGCGCATGTATCCCCCAAGACCACATCGCATATGAGGCAAAAGGGGTTTCCATGAGCTGTTTTTTACTCTCTTCACTGAGTGGCACATCAACTTTGAAGACATCGAAAGCGAGGTAGTGGAGGCAGGTGGTCGCGAAATCGGGAGAATCAGCAAATTTCGTGGAGAAGTTGGGATTGTGCAGGAAATATTGCTGTGTCGTGTAATCTGAATGTATTGACATTGGCTTAAAGATCCATGATCGTATGAACAACTTACGAACGAGTCCAACAATTTTGCTACTTGTGTCGGTAGTGCCCTCCCGCAGAACAACCAGACCAACACATATCGAGGTGAGGAAGGCTTCATCGTAGAGGTCGTCGGTGTCCAGGGACGTCATCCCATCTTCGACAGCCAGTGCATATTGAAGATCATGTATCTTCATGGGCCGGGCAGCATGGATGAGCCAAGAGATGATCTGATACGCAAGCTCCTTGTGATCTTCATTGATCCGTGACATGGCCTCATCGTACGTAGCATCCAGGGTATTTGGTAGTGTACCCAGAGCCCGACGCAGATCCGCAACTCTCAGTTTCGTCTCAAGGGAGTTCATATGCAGTTGAGCCAATAGAAACCTATGGAATGGATTGGTCTTGAACTTCCAGGATAAATAACAGGCTACATACATCCCATCCGCCTTGGCCATAACTCCAGTGATGATTTCTCCACGAACGCCCAGACGATCCTTGAGTAATTGTTTGAACTTCACGCCGGATGCAAGCCGCCCTTCAATGTATTTCCTCACATCCCTTCATCGGCCGCAATACCAAGGCGTTGGTGTGGTTGTAATCCCAACCCAATCTCGCTCACGTCCCGGGAGGTGGCAAGGATTCCAATGTTGGGTAGCGCCTGGAGATTTCCAAGGAGCGGGATCCAGGCTCCAGCGTCAGCCTCGTCCAACGCGTCGATCACAACAAGGACGCGCTCATAGGTTCCTACCTCAATCTTCAATATGTCAAAGAGCTCTCCAGACGTTGGGCGGATTCCCGCCTTATGTTTCCGCATTGATTCTAGACTTGATTGTGTTATTTGCTGTCGCACAAGCTGTTTCAAGACCGCTTCGGCGAGTTGTGTCACCGTGTACTTCATCTTATACTCGAGGTAAATGAACACCAACGCTGTGTTCTCCGGGATCACTTTTCCCAATTCATTGATGACGAGTGATCTATGGTGAAATTCGTCAGTATATCACCCAAGAGCAATAGATTAGTGCAATGCCCACGCCATGACGGACTTTCCGACTCCCGCTACAATAATCAGCCTGGTAAATCTCGGCTCGAGATAGCTGATGCCAAAGTCACTCACGATTACCAGGGCACCATAAGGTCTTGTATTCTGGGTCGCCTCGTCTCCAGGCCAGGAACTTCGGGTGCTGGAGGAACCATTCCCCAGTGTCGCAAGCGTGTTTCTCGAATATTGCGTTGTGCTTTTCGCCGAAGTCCAGTGGGGAGAGCCACTTGATGAGATCCTGCAGTTCCTGGTCTGGCACGAATCTCATGAGCTGCTTCTTCAAGGATCTGGATAGTCTACATCTACGCACTGTACATATTCTCCCTGATGATTGTAACATCGGCTTGCATTCGATCTCCCTTCGTCATGTGGTCTTGAATGAGGGTGAGCTTATCGCTATTCAAGTCTGACCATGTCCCACCTCGCTGGCTTTTGCCTATTGCGGCGACTGTAGCCTCCACCTTTGCAATCTCATTTGCAGAGTCCTGGGACTTGACGTCCAGATCGCGGAGATTCATACGAAGCGACTCAATCTCTCTCGTGTGTGCTGGTGGGACATTAGACGCTGCAACCTATAATGACAACCCACATCTATGCACCTTTCTGAGCTGTTTCGAGGACTGAGACGGCAGCCTCCACATCCAGCCCCGAATTCTTCAAATCGTTGCGGGTCTTCTTGACGAACTCCCTGGTCCCCCAAGCATTAGTATAAATTCTTATCCCCGACTGCCGATAATAGCAACTTACAATAGTGATGTTTGGAGTGCAAGCGAGACTAGGGACTTTAAGCGTTCGATCCTGCCCAGTATTTCCCTAATATCCTCCCGACGGAATGGCCATCTAACATCCTTCATTATTTCTAGGAGCAGGGATAGTTTTTTGGCTCCTGCAGGCGATGCGATATGCTCTAGTTCCTCTGCAATGCGTTTTAGATCCTCATAACACTGAAGAAGCGGGTCTTTGATGCCAGCCTTTACCAGCATATTCGAGATTTCATCGTTGTCGTCAAGTCGACCCTGAAGGGTCTTGAGAAAGTCTCCAAGAGTAGAGACCTCCGAATGCAACTTATCGCGGTCTTCTCTGGCGCCCCTGATAGCTCGGAGGTAGACAACGATTTTTCCAGCAAGGTCAATCGCGCCCGCGACGGTACTGAAGACATCCATGGGCGAGGGTTGTTAGGAAGGGAGGCTGGCCAGGCCAAGTGTACGGGAAGCGATGCATGACAGGGCGCTTATCATGAGATCTTTCTCACCTCAATGTGTCGAACCTTGAAGCTCGGAGATCCGGTTTCACGCCAGGAGGAGGGTAAATTAGTATATGGATTTATGTATTATATTTAGATCGCATCGCACGAACGAGTGAAACACGAAGCAAGCCAACGTATTTCGGTGAAATATCAGATGGTCGTTGTAAGGTGAGCGGACTTTGAAACTTCGAGCAAAGGCACTTTGCATCTTTTGCCAGACTTGCACACAGACGGCTCGGCGTCCAACGATATGATGTTGAAGATGTTCCCCTACGCCCTGTACAGCATTGACATTGCGTAACCTTTAACGCAGACTATCCACTCACCCGCACCGTCAGCCATGTCGACACACGTCAAGAACATTTGGATCAAGCTGATGGCATCAAATCTTGAAAAACCAGTGTCATGCTGTGTCACGCTGGGGAGGGTAAATAGGTATAGGATTGATATGTTATGTGTATTACAGTTGAGACTCCAGGGCTCTACAGGATGGGATCAAGCATGACGATCAACTACTCTGAATATATGTTAGAAAATATCTCATAGAAAGGTTGAAGTGGTGGGCGTACATTCATTCCATATCCATCATGATACCACCGAGCTATACGTCATGAACCTACATGACTAGAATTCTAGCGGGCTGCAACTGGTGCCCTCCAGCTCAGCGCCCCCACAGGTGGGGCCACCGAGGCCCAGGTGGATACCCCAAGCGCGTGTATCGCCCTGTCGTGGCTATGGTTATCTTCTTGGGGATGTTGAGATAAAAACTATTCCCGGATGCAGGGCCTGATGATTGATTCGATAGTTCAAGGACGTGAAAGGCAGAAACTTCAACACAGGCAGTGCTGTTGTGGTCCAAATCATATTGATATGGATCCAAGTCGACGTTGTCAATCAATTTGAACCCTAAGCACTGCGAACTTTTTGATCTCGTTCCCAGATGTTAGGAGCTTCCCGGCGGACTCTGAATGCGGAGTTGAAATTTTCGTGCAGAAGAGTTCCTATAACATAGGCCAGCCAGAAGGGTGATAATGGAGCCCCATGGCAGTTGCATAATCGGCCGGGGGATCTGGTAGTTTGGTCGGGCATCAGGAATATGAGCAGGGAGACCAACGTGTGTCGTTACGAGGGTCAATGCACCTGGGGGTACGGTTATCAATGGTCAGAAAACGCGGGAAACGTCTACATACCCTAGTGGCCAAAACCGAACCTGCCAGAGCCAGCAAGCGCTACAACGTCACCATTTAACCCACAATCGCGAGGATGTTTCGACCTCGGAGCAGAAACAGCGGCTCGGGTGGATTGATGAAAAGAGGTCTCCGTGATCCCTTGACGTTGACTTGAGAGCGGGCTGGGCTTGGTCGATTCCTCTCACCGACTGAAGACCATTGATCCGTCGTCATCTGCAAGCTTGCAGGTGTTGCCGAACGATTCATCGGCACCTGCACGAATGGATAAGGACGACATCTCAGATATTGGAGGCGACCTACACCAAAGGTGAGGGCGTCGAAGCCGAATCAGTCTGTGCAGCCCTCGGGTACGAAGCTGGTATTATGGGAGATCCAACGGGAGCCCAGGGCCTGGTGCTACATAGGGGTGGTAGGAGCCCCTGGACATCATGGGTCTAAAACACAAACAAGCAAAATAAGAAACATATCCAATGTAACGTGGTTAGCTAAAAGTTACCCTATCCAAAGGGCCGGCGGGTTCGGGGCCGCACTCCAGTTGGGGAGATCGTGCTGATGGACACATTATCATGCTAAGGCGGCCCACTGTTCTTGATGACTAGAGGCGTCCTGGTCTTTCTGTCGAAGTTGACGGCGTGGTGGTGTTACTCCGACTCTAAGCCACGATCTAGCCAGGAATGTTAGATCAGAACCTCGCGCTAAGCATGAATGGGCGCACGTTGTAATTTGAGA
Source organism: Infundibulicybe gibba (assembly GCA_015501065.1). NCBI lineage: Eukaryota > Fungi > Basidiomycota > Agaricomycetes > Agaricales > Omphalinaceae > Infundibulicybe > Infundibulicybe gibba. The sequence continues at coordinate 15,214 of JADNYI010000162.1, read as the reverse complement.
GGCTTTCCCGCATGTACCACATAAGCGGCGCGAATGCATCCAAATTGACAGGCCCGGCTAGTCCGCATCCGTCCCACTAGACATGTGCATCTTCGATTGCGCCCGGGGTTTATGAACGAGCAGTTAGTCCTGCATCCACGAAAAGCATCGGGGGTGTTTGCACCCACATATGTTTTGAAGAAGCCCGAGTGGTTCACTAGAATGCGTCAGTCCCGAAACGATTCAGGAAAGGGCACAAGAAACATACTGTTGAAGATTTTGGATTAAACTCATACTTGCTGCGACACTGTTGCCTCTGTTCGTGATGAAAGGCAACGACCACGGTTCATCGGGGATAAGCGACTATGTTTAGAGCAGTTGCTTGAACTGGGGGCGCGTCGGACGACCAGGGATGGGGCAAGACGTGCCGTGGACGCGAGGAAGCTGAACAGGTCGAGTCGATTGGCGCGGAAGCACATCGTGAATGGAGGATATCGTAGTCCAACCTGGTGCTTGTGCCATTCATCACCTGCGGAGGACTATCCGATTGACGGGTTGGCCTGCGTTCGCTATCAACAGGCGATGTGAACAGTGAAGCTTAGGGCTATGAGCATGGCTAGTCTGATTTATTTTTGGAATGGGAGTGATGCTGAGAATTGTTGTTGAGTAATTTCCGGAGCCGCATCGAACACGCCTGGGGTGAATTGGGCTATCTATGAAGCGACGCGCCTGCCACTGCAAAGTGCCAACCCGAAGGTGACATGGTGCTGTTGATTGAAGCGATGGTTTGACGGTGTTGACCAACGGCTTCAAGTCGTGGGAGAAATGGCTGATACCGAGCTGGCTCGGGCCGGTGAATCGGAGACTCAATGCTCGACAGGCCATTCTGCGTGTATTCAGTATTTACCACTACAGCTTCTGGAACGAGCGGGACTACATGTTTAATATTCTGTGCGAGCAGAACACGCTCAGAAACTTGGACCGTTGGACTGTAATGGTGAGAGAAGCACCCCATCTGCCAATTTGTATATTGAAAACAAGCTCAATCCCCTTCAGAGCCAACCAGGAACTCCACGTTAATCACACTATCGTCTGGAAATCCGTTGAAAAACCCCCCGCTCAATCTGCCTGGATTACTCAAACCCCTGGTTTTTCGTTTCTGATTGCGAGACGTCATGGACCACCTAGGCTATACGCGCCGAACATCGAGCATCATAACAAGGCTGCCACGGCCCTTGAGAAGAATATCTTCAAGACGGGATATGACCTAGTGCGGGCCGCCGTGCTTGATTCGTAAGTCAAAAAGATCCATGCTGACGTCGCTGAACTCCCTTCCTTCGGCCTTAGCATCTGTGCAAGCCAAGACCGAATATCCCTCTTCCGCTTACCCCCTTCAAATCCCGGCGAATACATGGCTGTCACCTCCTCGCGTGTGGGATAGCATTTACATAACATGGCGCGTCTTGGGATACCAAATGCCAACTATCGAATGTCAACCTATCCCCAACGTATCCACTGATGGAGTCGGTCTCCTCAGGCCCTCCAACAAGCCCAGGCGGCTTGGGGAAAAGCTGGTCGTGACGAGAGAGAGGGCTACTCCATCGTCGACAACGATTTGCACGAGAGTGAGTGCCAAATCATTTGTGGTGTGTATCAGATCATTGACGGGGACACATATCAGTAGGCTCGCCCAGTGCCGCCCTCTTACGACACTCACTCTGCCTAGATTTTCCACAATGCCACCTCCGCGCTCGAAGGCTGGCATAGACCAAACCGGCCTCAACGCCCTTACCCCCGGTGTAGGTTACCCACACTGTCTGGAGAATATCATCCTCAGAGATTCGTGCAGGCGGGTCAGCTGACCACCAAAATCTTCAAACGACAATAATCTAATGGTCCTCGGCGCTTCCGATGAGTCCGTCGCACTCACAGATGGTTGAGGGCAGGTAGGTCAATCTCAATCTCTGCCGTTCCCGGTCCGTTGAACCTCCGTCTTAGGACAATAAGTAGATATTTCTCTCTCACCAGCATCGGGCGTGGGCTTGGGCGCCGATCAAATAGTATGTCCCCATACTTTCGCCAATTCTATAAACTAAAACTCTGCAGCTGCAATACAAATCTCGCTCAGGATGGTATGCATATCTTGGATTGCCAATTCTTACCAGAATCAGGATAGATTCTTCGCTCTTCGGGGTGCAGGCGGCGGAACCTTCGCCGCCCGCGTGCCGCCGAAAATGTACGTGACTCAGCCCGGACCTCCCCCTTCATGGCTGATCCTCATGCTATAGGCAAACATCGATTGAGACATCCGCGATGTCAACTACAAGTCCTTCCTTAGGATATTCACGGACAACGTAGCGATGTCCGTTGAACGGGCTGGGGTGGTTCCGCGCCGGTGAACCGTGAGATGGGAGCGCTCCAATACGACAATTCATCACTCATGTTTAGTCTAGCCGTCAACCGGAAATGCTATTCCGCTTACACCTAGGTTAACTCAAGTCGAGGCGCTCATTACCAAGGCTCCAAGGCATCGAACCCCAGTTCGCACTAAACCTCATTCCAAGATTATGTTAGAGGGACAGAAGGGATCCCAACGTACGTCGCCCTCCTGTTCAAGTGTTGCTGAGTCTGATTGATGCAGGCTATCGGAATCCTCGGCTCGGCCCTGTCCCCAAGGGCCGCGCATAGTTGAATTCGACAGTTAAGACGAATAAGCAAACCTCTATACCTAGATTCATTTCATGACCGCATACGGGTACAATGGGAGCACCGAGGGCACGAGCGCCACTCCGGTTCGGGGAACCTCCTTATACCAAGTGCGTTGCTCACAATGGTCATAAATCACAGCTGACTGGAACGCCGAGATTCTGCTTATAAGTACATGAGGCATTAACACGATAGTTGCTGATATAAAGGGCGCTCACCCAACGGAGCTGGCCAATGGACAGATTCCATGCAAATCACACTGGGATCAGGCGCGCGTACCACATATGTGTTTGTCGGCCGAATTTTGATGGTTGCGCGTTGAATAAAATAAGGTCGATACCCATGAATCTAACTATCACGGTATCTTCGTTCCCATCCCACTCCTAGAATCACTACTGACACTAAGTGTAGGGTCGTTTTGGGATCAAACCTACGCACAGCTATTTCAAATCAAATACGTAGTCAGCCGTTCCCAATGCCCTGCCATCACGACGATACTGACATTCCGCGGCGACCCCGTCCATTTTTTTAGACTGCTAGCGTTGTGGTAGGTATCCCTTTTTTCACTGTCCTGTTCCCCAGGCTGACACCGAGGTTTGTATGTAGTTGTTCCAGTGCCCCTCGATTCTCGTGTTACATGGTCGTGATCCATCAATGCCTTACAAATCCACTCTTATTGTTTAATTTTGTCGGGCACAACATAGATTATGAAACATCTAAACTTTAGAATGAATTACCCTCCTAAATGGTGCGCGAGGTTTGGTATCTGAGGACAGCAATAGCAACGGGGTATCCCCCAGGACGGCAGCGAGATCGCATCGCAGATTTGGGATAAATTCAGTAGTTCAGGTGTATCTATCTAAAGGTATCGGAATCCATAAGTTTCTGCACCCAAATGAGCATACTCTAGATATTGGATTTATCTAGCGTGGAATTTATTAAACCGCCCCAATCCTTCGCCGTTTGACCCTTTCCTGACTCAAACAGCATATGAGTGGTGCACCCCCACCATGCGCTGTGGGGGCGAGTTGCATGTTGCGCGGTCCATGGTTGCGCATAGCATCTTTGGGGATGTTCTCGCTATCCAATATTCCGGCTAGTATTCAACTCCACAATGGCTTCGTGATTGAACGTTCATGAACCACGGATGTAGTCGTGCTGGGCGACGCATACCCAGTCCCTTCCACGTCTTCTAGCTTACGACAATGATAGGAGCCTGCTAACTATAGCGCATGCACAATTTGAAGGGTGGGTGGGGATAACCCAACTGGCACGCTCGGGGCTGGGGATACTCTTATCGGTGTCAGGCGGCTTTGCGGTATTTGGACCATGGAGGGTATTGCATTGCTGGGATCCATGGCAATTTTATGCTACATGTAACACTGGGAGTCAGAGACAATTCACATGTATTCTTCCTTCAGTAGCAGGATATCACCATGGAAGTCGCTAATTAAATCCGTGAAATAAAGCCCGTTCCTTAGTCGCTCCTTACAACTCCTAGGGAATAGATCGCCGAGGCTCATTCGGGCACTATACCGAGTAGTATACCAGTGAAACCTAGCAGCATGGTTTGGCTTGAGAAATCGACGGAGTCAAAGCAAAAATTACCCAAGAACGAGCGGTACTGGCAAAACAGTCAGAATATTCACGGTGGCAGTCCCAAAGGGTCGGCTAGGAGGGTGATAGTAGAACTCCATATTGGTTGTATAACCGGCCGGGAGCTGGGCAGACGAAATACGTCAGAAAATTGAATGGTTTTGCCCACAAACAACGTACCTGATTATGGCAATCATGATCTCAGTGCTCCACGAGTGCGTAATATCGATTCCGCAAACAGCAGGTGGGCAAGGGTAGCGCCAGCCTGGGCAGGGAATTGTCATTAAAATCCTTGCGATAAGAACAAATATTGGTAGACACATACCAGATCTCCATTTATAAATAGGCACACGAAATATCAAGCACCGCATTAATTTCGCCCCTACTAAACTGGCCGGGGTCCAGCAAGAAAGTTGATACGGGTGAGAAGCATGACTCTTGTGAGGGTGGCCCTAAATCGGCCCTCAGAATACCACACGCTGCCTACTTTTGCCGCCTCGAGATCCTACCGGCAAATAGGACACCAACTAGAATCATCAAGAGGATATCAGTGCAAAAGCTGGATAGTTTTAAGCGGGACCGACCGAGGCATCCAGAGCGAATGGACAATGCACATACATCAACGAATGAAGTTGAGTTCAATACGGGGTCGAGCCGCAACATTTTGGTCAAGGATTGATAATTCGAGTAAGGCAGCTGACATGTGTCGTCGTAGGAGTCGATACGCCTGGAGGCATGGTTATCAATGGTCAGAGGAAGCATAGGAAATGTCTACATACCTTGGTGTACCATTCGAATGATGAAACAGGCCAGAACCTGTCGAGGTGGGAATCAATCACAATATCATTCTACAATCGTGAGGATATTGGGATTTTTGAAGTATGGCGGCGCAAGTGGACCAACGAAGGGAGGTCCTACGATCCCCTCGACATTAACACGAGCGGGTCATGCTTGATTGGTTCCTCTGATGCCACAGCGATGTCCGGTTCCCGGGAAAAACAGTGTGAATCTAAGGGAGGGGATGGCCGCTGGAGCAGATTCCGTAACGACCCACGACGATTATTGAGTGGCCACACCTAGAGAACAGGGTGGGATAAATGATGATTATCTGCGAGCGGCGGAGGGGCAGGATTGAGGCTGACCTCTGATAAATGGAAATATCAGTGCCTGAAGGTGGCACGCCTGAGATGCAAGGGCCAAGCATGAAGTGAGAGGAGCTCGACTGACTCCAAAAAAAGTCCCATAGCTACTCCTCGTTCTCCGGGCTTAGTAACACTATTAAAACGGCAGCTCTGACCCCCAAGAATTACCAAGTTGGAACGCGGCAGACCCTGTTCTCAAGAGCTGGACAAGGAATACGATAATGGATTGGAGGGTAATTCTTGGTATGGAATCATGGATCGAGGTGAGTTTTGAAAAAGTCACGGATATCAAAAACCAAGGCTTACGTGGGACGAGAGTAACCATGGCAAGAATCATCCATGATTCTGGCCTTGAGGAATGCTCGTTGGGTTGTTCGGAACTAGTTGTGACAATGATGGTTTCTCTACCGCGGTAAGCATCAAGAAACTCTGCGGGTATGATGGGCCTCACCAACAGTTTTCACGGCTCGGACGGCCAGTTTCGGGAAAGTATAGGATTCGGGAAAGTATAAAGGGCCAAGGCGTTGTGATGATAATATATAGTAAGATAAACTTTATGTTTGTTCGCCAAACATCCTTGGAAGTTGACAAACAACATCCATTGCAGCTTGCCTCAACTTCACATCGTGCGTGCAGGAACAGCTCCCAGACGGCCACTTTGCCTTGCATGCAACCTCACTAATGTAAGCCCCACCCTGCCCTTGGTATGTACTGATTTGCGCATAGACCGGATCATTCCTACGTCGATGGGTGCAGGATGTTTTGAGGATGGACATGAGTAGGACGTTGAGTATGGCTTTGACTATTGGATTTGTGAACTGGTGCGTTATCATGTTGGGCGTTTCTAGCGTTGGATCTAACCATTCGCCTAATTTGAGATTCAACAGATCCTACTCATAATTCCAAACCGGAAACGACGCCTATGCCCAATCCAACTCCCTCTCACATACCATTCGACTGCTGGCAACCAATATGCGTTTACAAGTTTTAGTTTATCGCATGGATACCCTTGGACCGCCAAAGGTCAACCACTTCCCACAACACCATGCGATCGTAGGTTCATTTATCGCTCTGTCACGCCATTGCGTCTGTATCGCTTATCGTCTCTCTTTTGATTTAGATGGCATGACCAGCCCGTGGGTTGGATTTGACATTTCCGGGGCACAAAATGCGACAGTTTTAATACCCATGGGCCTTGCTTCTTATTCCACTATCCCGTAGCCAGGCCGCCACACCTGTGTTTCCCACTTCATGTCTCGTCTCGCTTTGAATGGTAAAATAATGGAATATATTTAATCTTCAATTGCTGTAGGTGCTAAAGTAGAGGAAAATAAACAAACAGAGCACGAAACGAAGCAAGTCCATGGCCCCGCCCAGACCTTTTCCATCCTCAACTTCCGCATCCCCCTTCATATTCACTTCCACTTCCCCGACCTCCCCGTCTTATTATCTTCATCTTCCCTATCTACTGACTGTTTCGTCTTCGTTGTCTTTCCTAACTTCTTCGCCTTTCTTGTCTCCATCTTTTCCAACTTCCTTCTTGTCTTTGTCGTCTTTCCTGTTGTCGTCATCATCTTTTCTAATTTCTTCGTCTTTCTTATCTTCCTCCCCATTCCCATCCTCCTCATATTCCTGCTCGCCTCCCTAGACTCAGCTGTCGATTCTGGCACGTTCGTACGACCACCTGCCGCCCGAAGTAACTCGATAGTACGCTCCTGATGTGTGCGGATGGCATGGTCGAGGGGCGTATTTCCAGCTGAGTCGACTAGGTTTACATCAATTCCATCTTGATCCAAGAGGAGCTTCACAATTGCGTCGTTGCCCCAGCTCGCTGCTATAGTCAGCGGCCCCTGATTCTTTGAGTTCTTCGAGTTGACGTCCACATCGCCTTTGGCCAAGAGGCACTTGGCAACCTCTTCGTTGTTGTGGAATGCTGCAATAGCTAGGTACGTGGTACCATCCTCGCCTCTCCAGTTAGCACCCAGATCAGCTCTTGCCAACAGCAGCCGTACAATTGCTTCATGCCCCTGGCTCGCCGCGATTGATAATGGTGTGTCCCCATACTGGTTTGGCAAATTAATGTCCACGCCGTCTCGTGCTAGTAGGAGCTCCACAATCCCGCTATGTCCCATCGACGCCCCGATGAGGATTGGTGTGCTTCCGAAGTTGTTGCATTGGTTGACATCCAGGTCATTCCTCTCCAACAACAGCCGCGCGACCGCTTCGTTCCCCCGACCCACCGCGATTAATAATGGTGTTTCCTTATACTGGGTTTGCAAATTGATGTCCAAATCATCTCGTCCTAGCAGGAGCTCCACGATCCCACTATGTCCCTTTGACGCTGCAACAACGACTGGTGAATTCCCGAATTTGTCGCACAGATTGATGTCCACCTCATCGCGCCCTAGCAGGAGCTCCACAATCCCCCTGTGTCCCATTAAAGCTGCAATGAAGATTGGTGCGTTCCCGTTATTATTGCGCAGATTGACGTCCAGGTCATCCCTCCCCAACAGCAGCCGCACGACTGCTTCATTCCCTGTGAATGCCGCAGCTAATAATGGTGCGAATCCGTACTGGTTTTGCGAATTGATGTCCACGCCATCACGCGCTAGCAGGAGCTCTACGATCTCCCTGCGTCCCAATAATGCCGCAACGAAGACTGGCGTACTCCCGAAATTGTTGCACAGATTGACATCCAGGTCATTCCTCGCCAACAGCAGCCGCACGACCGCTTCGTGCCCATGCCCAACCGCGATTGACAACGGTGTGCTCCCGTACTGGTCTTGAAAATTGATGTCCATGCCGTCTCGCGCTAGCAGGAGCTCTACGATCCGATTGTGTCCCAGTGATGCCGCAATGGAGAGTGGCGTGCTCCCGAAATTATTGCACAGACTAACATCCAGGTCATTCCTCGCCAATAGCAGCTGCATGACTGCTTCGTGCCCTGATTTACTGCAATTGACAATGGTGTGTTCCCACCCCGGTCTTGCAAATTAATGTCCACACCATCTTGCGCTAGCAGGAGGTCCACAATCCTGTTGTGTCCCAATGATGCTGCAATAGAGATTGGCGTGCTCCCGAAATTGTTGCATAGATTGACATCCAGATCATTCTTCGCCAGCAGCAGCAGCCGCACGACCGCTTCGTGCCCATGCCCAGTCGCAATTGACAACGGTGTGCTCCCGTACTGGTCTCGCAAATTGATGTCCACGCCATCTCGCGCTAGCAGGAGCTCTACGATCCCACTATGTCCCAATGATGCCGCAATGGAGAGTGGCGTGCTCCCGAAATTGTTGCACAGATTGACATCCAGGTTGTTCCTTGCTAACAGAAGCGGCACAATCGCTTCATGCCCCCCAAATATCGCTCGGACCAACGGGGTGGAGCCCCAGAGATTCTTTGAATTGATGTCAACACCTTCTCTCACTAGTAGCAACCGCATAATTTCTTCTTGACCCCATATTGCTGCATATGTTACTGCTGTGTTACTGTCCGAATCCTTCGAGTTGATATCATAGCCATTGTCTAACAGGGATTCCACGCAGTTTTCCAATCCGAAATAAGTGGAAAGATGAATTGCAGAGAGATTCCTTGCACCACAGGGAAGGGAGCCAACTGTCACAACCCGTCGATTGTCGTCCAACAGCTCCGTGACTAGATCTCGAACAACCTTATTGCCCCAATGCTTGCGTGCATGTATCCCCAAGACCACATCGCATATGAAGCAAAAGGGGTTTCTTTGAGCCGTTTTTTACTCTCTTCACTTAGTGGCACATTACGTTCGAAGATGTCGAAAGTGAGGTACTGGAGACAGGCGGTCGCGAAATTGGGAGAATCAGAAGAAATTTCGGAGAGGTTAGGACTGCCCAGGAAATATTGCTGTGTCGTATAATCTGGGTATGTTGTCATTGGTGAGATCCATGACGATATGAACAACCTACGGACAAGTCCAACAATTTTGCTACTTGTGTCGGCAGTGCCCTCCCGTAAAACAACCAAACCAACACATATCGAAGTGAGGAAGGCCTCATTGTAGAGGTCGTCAGTGTTCAGCGCTGTCATCCCATCCTCGACGGCCAGTGCATATTGAAGATCCTGAATTGTCATTGGCTGGGCGGCATGGATGAGCCAAGAGATGATCTGATATGCAAGCGCCTTGTGGTCATCATTAGCGTCGATCCGCGACATTGCCTCATTGTATGTAGCATCTAGGGTCTTTGGTAGTTCGTCCAAAGCTCGAAGCAGATCCTTGACTCTGAGTTTCGTCTCGAGGGAGTTTATGTGCAGCTGGGCCAATAGGAACCTGTGGAACATATCGGTCATTAAGCTTGACTCCCGAAACTTCCAGCGCAAATAACGGGCCACATACATGCCGTCTGCCTTCATAATAATCCCAGTAATGATTTCGTCGTGAATGTCTCTACTACATCTCCCTAACAACTGTTTGAACTTCGGGCTGGATTTGAGCCGCCCCTCAACGTATTTCTTCATGTCTCCTTCGTCAGCCATGATATCGAGGCATTGGTACGACTGTAATTCCAACCCAATCTCACCTGTGCCCCGAGAGGTGGCTAGGAGACTGATGTTGGGTAGTGCCTGGAAGTATTCAAGAAGCGGAGCCCAGATCCCAATATCAGCTTCGTCCAATGCGTCGATCACGACGAGGGTGCGGTCATAGGTCCCCACCTCGGTCTTCAACATGTCGAAAAGCTCTTCAGATGTTGGACGGATCCCCGCCTTGTATTTCCGCAGTGATTCTAGACCTGATCGTGTTATCCGCTGTCGAACGAGTTGTTTCAAGACCACCTCAGCGAGTTGCAACACTGTGTGCTTTGTCTTGTACTCAAAGTAAATGAACACCAAGGCTGTGTTCTCAGGAATTACTCTTCTCAGCTCATTGATGGCGAGTGATCTGTAATGAAATACATCATTGTACCACCCGGGAGAAATCGATTGGGGTGACACTCACACCAGAACTGATTTTCCGACTCCCGCTACAATAATTGGGTAAACATCAGGTCAAGATCATAGATGGCTGGCGCCGAAACCACTCACGATTCCCAGGGCACCACAAGGACTTGTACCCTGGGTTGCCTTGTCTCCATGCCAGGAATTTCGGGTGCTGGAGGAACCATTCTCCAGTATCGCGAGCGCGTTTCTCGAATATCGCATTGTGTTGTTCACCGAAGTCGAGTGGCGAGAGCCACTTGACAAGATCCTGGTGTTCCTGGTCTGGCGTGAATTCGTGAGCTGCTTCTTCAGGCTCCTGGGTAATCTGCATATACGTACTGTACATGCTCTCCTTGATGATTGTAACATCAGCCTGCATCCGATCTCCCCTCATCATATGATCTGGACGAGAGTGAGCTCGCTGTTATTTGATCGCTCTGACCATGGCTTGCCTTGCTGGTCTCTGCCTATTGCAGTGATCGCATCCTCGATCTTTGCAATGTCACCAGTGGAATCCTGGAACTCAACAACCAGATTGCGGAGATCCATGCGAAGTGACTCGGTCACCTTCATGTGCGCTGGTGGGACATTAGACGCGGTAGCTTCTAAGAACGGCCTACGTCACCGTACCTGTCTGAACTGCTTCGAGAGTTGAAACAATGGCCTTTACATCCAGTCCCAGATTCGTTAGCTCATTGCGGGTCTCCTTGACGAACTCCCTGGTCCCTCAAGCTTCAGCATAAAATCTTATTCCCTATTGCGACAATAGCTACCCACATTAGTGACGTCTGAAGTGCAAGCGAGATTAGGGACTTTAAGCGCTCGATCCTGCCCAACATTTCCCTAATATCCTCTTGACGGAATGGCCAGGTAACACCCTTCATTATCTCTAGGAACGAGGTCGATTTTCTAGCTCCCACAGACAATGCGATACGCTCCAGCTCCCTCGCAATATGTCTCAGGTCCTCCATCAGCAAAACATGGTTTTGACTAATAGTCCCTTAAATGTGACTTTAATGTACTATTTTAAGTATTTCAGTCAAATTTGTATTTGGGACGATTGGCCTTAGAATCAGTCAATGGACTTATTGAATAGTACAATTAAGTTGCATGAAAGGGAAAAAGGTGGTTAGTCGTAGCAGTCAAAAAGTCACGAAAAAGCGGGACTCGGGAGCGAAATCCAAATTATTTGGGCCAAAATAAATATATTGGTGATATTACTACGATTACATCAGGGGGAAAGAGATGAGGAACGTGGTGGAGGTGCGCGCGCTACCTGCGTCACCCCACTCCTCTGCCAGCCTGCCCACCGTCATTGCCACCTCAATGTTCCACCCCCAGCCGCACCTCCTATTGCTTTCACACTAGCCCCTCCATCCGAGTCCTACCACCATTATGCGCATCCGTGGGCTTGGAGCTGCCAGTGGGGTCAGCAAACAGGGAGTGAACCATTACTTACCTCCTCGATTGCGAGGGGAAGAGGTAACGTGGGGTTAGGAGCTGGCCAGGTGGTGAGGATGAGTTGCTCAAATAATGAGGCAATCGGGAGCTAGTTGATAAGGCTGAACGAGGCCAACGTACCATGTTTAATACCAAATGTTGGCAACACTTCCAGTACTAGACGATTTACGCATGACATTGGAGTGGGAGATGGACCAACCTGGTTGAATAGACCACCATTGTGGTATCGTCCAAAGAGGCTGTGGATGGGTTGCGATTGTCGGATGATCATTAAAAAAAGCATTAAATGATTACTCACCATAGTGCTCCGGGCATTGTTTACGAGCGTGGGCGCTCGAGGCCACTCGACGTGAGTGAGGGGAGAGGATGATGGGGGGGAAAGCAAAGTGTGGCGCAACTTGCAAGGTCCGGTGATGTGGAAACCATGACGTAGTGGATTTTAAGCGGAGTTTAAATCGACTTTGAAGGAATTCGCCAACAGCGCTCCACACCCGTCCATGCACACGATACGTTCTTATTGTGTGTCAAGATATACGCTCTGCATCATCATGGCGATCAAGTAGCCCATGTCACGATTGTATTTGCATGGCCTGAAGGGTGAGCGTTGTGTGTTTGACTCCCATTTTCCCTACTGATTACCCCTCGTAGTGCCTCCTACCCAATGACTCTGCACAGATACGTAGATCGTCAAGCCCGGATTCATTGGCGGGATACTACGGCCCATTTCGACACCATTCACCACCCTGTTAGCATTACCCGTCCGTAGCTCATGTTTTATGTCCCCGGATTTCACTTTTTTTTCGGTGTGTCCCAGTCTATTATATTCGTGAGTATGCCGATCACGACGCATTTGATACATTTACTGTTTGATTCTGCCTGGTAGAGTAGCTTATTATCTTTAATACGAAATCTTGACTTTCTATGCCTTTTCGTTGACTTGTATGCCCACAACCTAAATTCCGACTTTTTTGGCACTTTTACATAGTTATATTTAGTTGGAATAAGTATTCAAGCCGAAAATAGGGCTCAAAGTTCCATTAAGTCAGCCCATGTTTTGCTGATGTTGTAACATCGAAGAAGCAGGTCTCTGATACCAGCCTCTATCAATTTATTTGCAGTGAGACATCATTGTCATTGGCACTGGTGTTCGTATTGTTGAGTCGGCCATGCAGGGTTTCGAGAAGGCCTCCCAGCCCATAGTGTCATAATTATGCATCATCCTTCGGTTACCACTGATTTATCCAGATGCATCACTGACACTAACCACCCATCACCGTAATTAATGCATCATCTCCCGCACCCTCCCTTTCCCTACACAAAGAGTGATGCATCGAGCTGAGCGTCATGCATCATGCCGTCCGCCGCCCACTCCTCCACTTTCCCTGGCTCGTTATGCATCACCGCTCCTCAACATCTGGCGCCTGGGCATATGATGATGCATCAACTTACGCCGCGCCGGCTCCCCACTCTTTCCCTGACCCATCATGCATCACCTTGCCTGCTCAACGTTCTGCTCCCGATCTCTGTGATGCACCGTCCCTGGATCTGACCACTCTCGCACCCCCAGTCATGCATCACATTCCTCGTCCGTTCCCAGGCCTTTTGACATGCATCAAACCCACATAGCACCTCCTGGGCCTCCCGTCATGCATCACACCCCCGCTCCTCAACATCCCACCCATCATGCATCATCCCTAACCAGCCTCCCCTCCCGCATCCCCGGATCATCGTCATGCATCACCCCCTCCCTCTTGTATTCCCAGGCCGTCGTCATGCATCACACCTGCTTGCTTTCATTCTGGTTCCCATCATGCATCACACCCGCCCGTTCCTCAACACCCCGCCCGTCATGCATCATTCCTGACCAGCCTCTTCTCCCACCTCCCCGGATCATCATGCATCACGCCTGTGAGTCGCTCTTCATCCCACTTTGCTGACATATCACTCCCTCATGCATCACGCCTGCCCGCCCTTCATTCTGCTGCACTGATGCATCAACCCTTCCTCTCGCATCCCTGGACCATCGTCATGCATCACGCCCGCTTCCCATCATGCATCACGCCCGCCCGCTCCTCATTCCGCCTGGCTCATGCATCAAATGCATCTAGTACCTCTGGGCCTTCATCATGCATCACCCTCAAACTGGCCTCTTCTCTCGCATCCCCGGACCGCTGTCATGCATCATGCCCGTCCGCTCCTCATTCTGCTAGGCTGATGCATGATGCATCACCTCTTTTCTCCCCATCCCCTCCCTGGATTCATTCTGCCTCCCGTCATGCATCACGCCTGCCTACTCCTCATTCCGCCTGGCTGATGCACCACTCTTTTTCTCCCACATCCCCTCCCCGGACCGTCATCATGTGCCACGCCCACCCGCCCTCATTCCGCTGGGCTGATGCATCATGCCCTCAGACCGTTGTCATGCATCATTGCCCACTCGCTTTTCATTCCACTTGGCTGATGCATTACGGCCATTCCCTTGATCATTTGCGGGCCTTCCGTCATGCATCACGCCCGCTCGCTCCTTATCCCGCTTAGATGATGCATTATAGCCTCTCCCTTGCCCATTTGCGGGCCTTCTGTCACGCAATATGTATACTCAGTGCCCGTTCCTCGGCATTTCACCTAGCCGTAATACTTACAATAGCCTTCTTATACCCCCGGGTCTCTTGTCATGCATTACTCCCACTTCACATCCCCAATGTGCCGCCTTCATTTCATTTATAAGTCCCATTGTCTCATACTGCTTGATACAGGCCACCCTCACGCCGTAAAATAGACATCAAAAACAAATATATTCTAGACAATATGAACAAACGATTTGGGCAAACAATACGAACAAGATAAAGAGCAATAACAATAGCGAATGATCAAGATTCAATAACGCCTTTTGATAAAGTTCGGGCACTATATGACGCACATAGTCCATGCGGTTCAAGCGAAACTTCAACTTTTTTTGCTGATTGCCGAATCAGATTTTTCTCCACTGTCAGTACTCTGGTCACTCACCGCTTGCGAGCGCTATCCTGCTCCAAGTCTTCACCTGCGCGCTTCATGCTGGCCGCTGTCATACATTCTAATACGCGTCGTATATCAATTGTGGCTGCCTTCCAGTTTGGATCAGTGCTCCCTCCCCGACCCCACCAGCCTAACATCGTCAACACGGAGACCAAGCCGCTCGGACCACCCTTGTGCAGACGTGCCCAGATGTCATCGTTGTTGCCATCGGCCGAGGTATACACTTCTGCAGGGAGGATATTGTTGCTATGCCGGAACGAAGGCTGCATGCGATGCCACCATTTAACAAGGCGACCCCAAAATCCTCGATGTAAGTGCTTGGACCAGGTCGGGGGCTAAGTGGTACGCACGACTCCCACCGC
>JADNYI010000161.1:0-83182 GCA_015501065.1 Infundibulicybe gibba | reverse complement strand
ATCTATCTGCTATAATTTCACATGACCATCTGATAAATCGATTATATCCCCCACTCTACTAGTTGCGTGTCGGTCACTCCATACGTTATATTTATTCCAGAACTTCCATGTAGATGAGGTTAATGTTGATGATTGATGCCATTTGCATCAATATGGTTGTTGGGTTCGACTGGCAATTATGAACCTCAGGCATTCCAGGTCCCTCTTAGCTCAGTGGTAGAGCGCGTCACTAGTATCACCATGCTATGACGAGGTCAGTCGGCTAGAGGGAATATCATTTTCCCACTCATACATTAGTGTGTTTGTTAGGAATATGTTTCCCCGCTCTCAGCTATGCCATTCTTCGATTGAGTAGTGTTAGAGTTACTGATAGATCGGACCCCCCCCAGACACGACCAAAATTCAACCAAACTTTGAATATCCCCCATCAACTTTGATGGTTGTCCCTACACAATATGCTCCCATTCCGCTCACCAAAAACAATACCATACTCGCAATCTCCTCTGGGCTGCCAAGGCGGCCCAGGACGGTCTTCGACGCGAGGTCTGATCTGGCCCGCGTGTTCCTGGGACCTGAGTGTGGCTCGGAGTCAGGCTCCTCGAACGCCTCCAGGAGCGGCGTCTCGATTGGGCCTGGACACACGGTATTGACGCGGATGCCTCATTCGTTTTTAGCGGTCTTCCCTAAAAAAAATTGCGTGAGGGGACACACCTTTCGGGCCAAGCTCGAGTGCTGCAGTAAGCGCAAGTCCGCGGGCGGCGAACTTCGAGGCGCTATACGCTGCGAGGCCCGGCGCGCCTTGGCATGTACAGAGAGGTTACTTCAAGGAGTTAGCGGGGCGCAGCGCTCACCTTCAAGCCCAAGTTGAGATGAAATGACTACAATAGCTCCCTTATCACGTTCGGTGTTTCGGAGCATTGCGGGCGGAGTGCTTGATTCCCAGGAAGACTAGATGGCATCAAGATGAGCCGACTTTACGATGAAGAGCAGCACCTACCCCCGCGGGCATTCACAGACATAATCCTATCCCACGCATCCCCATCGGCGTCGATGAACGAGCTGGGTGCCTCGCAGATGCCCGCGCATTGAACGCTGATATCCACGCGGCCCCATTTTTCCATCGCGCTCGCAACGTACGACGCGGTGTCGTTCTCGGATGATACGTCGGCTGCCTTTAGAAGGACGCGATCTTCGGATGTTGGGGCGTTAAGGACGACAAGCGCAGATTCCAGGGATGCGAGCTTGAGATCAACAAGCACCAGACCGAGGACGGAGGATTCAAGAAACCGTTTGGCTGTAGCTAATCCGATACCACCTGCACACAATTCATGTCTGAATGACAAGGGCTGTGATGAACGCACTGGCTGCTCCCTACAAGAGTCGTATCAGGCTGCTGAGTATTACTGAGAATTACTCACTGTGATGATAGCGACCTTGCTTTCCAAAGTGAGTGTGCTCATCTGTGCTGGTTTTTGAATGTGGGGTAGCACTACTGGAGGGACCTCGACAGGTGTGATGTTATCTAGCCGATTTGAATCCTGTGAATTCAGTGGGTGTCAGATGACGGTGGTAGTTGATGTGGTCATACTTATTTGTGGAGACGTAGCAATGGTTCAATATCAAATTTACTTAATAGACATGATTGTGGGTGCGGGACGAATTTGGGGCATAATCCCACTGCGATGCTTGGCCCAGGAGCCGCGTTCTCGCGTTGAGTTTGTATAGAGGTTAAAACGTTAAAGCCAGTGAAAATCAACTATGCTCGGGTCGGTCGAGGTCGGCTGGAAGCAGCGAGACATACACAAGCCGACCAGAGCCAATATTTTCCGAGTCCCAAATGTTATTTGGACTCGGTTCTTATAACTACCTGAAGAAATTTAGCTCTAACGATGCGGTGATAGCCGTGGCGGGGTTTGAATTAAACGGGCGCGGCCACAGTGGCCACTCGTCGGTATCTGAATCTGCGGCCTTTCCCTGTCCTCACATGGATACCACCAGACGTGATTTCTATTAGCATAATCTCAACGAAGCCCCGCGGTATGACAACCTCTCCCCCAGCCCAGATCTCACAAGATTCCACACATACCTCCAGCTTTGAGTGTGAAAGGTCTCGGTGACCAGGTAAGTCTTTTTTCATATGCACTTAACCTTTGTTGTGACAGATCCCAACGACGACGCCCAGATCTCAAACGGGATCGGAAATAGCTTACAGGTCGATAACACAAAGCGCAACAGTGCCAGGGCGCACACATATAAGCACACCAACCAAATGGCGGCATGCATGACCAGAGCGACAGGCAGGCGTTGTTTGCTCTCCGTCTCCTATGCGCACATGCCCCTTGGCCTTTGAAACGACGGACGATAACCCGCAAATGACTCACAAATCAACAACAGTGTATGGGTTTTTGTGCTTTCGAACATTGGTGAAACGGCTTCATCAAGTGAGTTAACTGCTCGGCGCTCGCCTACCTGTTCCCATGCTCATCTCCGTTCCACCCGCCCACGCGCTTGTCCTCTCCCCCGCCCGTACGCTCACCCCTATCCCGTCCGCCCACATGCTCTCCCTTGCCCTCTCTCGCGGACAGGAGGGGCGCCGGTCACCTTGCAAATGAGGGAGTACATAATCATCTACCATATCATCCTCGCAGGTCCACACGCACCGTCCTGGGGCTGCCCCACCAACCCTCCCCACCCTCGAAATGTTGTTCGCCACGTCACTCGGCGTGTGCAACAATGTTGCAAGGCGAAATGAGGGGTACATGGTGGGGAACCTGCGATGTTGGTGAGCTGCAGTCAGCCAAGACACCCGCAGTTAACCTGCTCACTGCCGTAAGTTTAACTAGTGTTGTGTGGGGGTTGAAACATTAATCAATGGTTGCTTCAGTCGCCAACCTGCAGTACAGATACCCGTCCGCTTTCGTTTCGGGGCCCTGAAATGATGGGTACAGCGGTTGGGCTCGAGCTGCTGGGAAGCCATTGCGGTGGCAGCTTGGACTTGACTCTGATTAGTAGATTGGAAGCATCAACTGAGTTTCCTACAGTCACATCAACCACGTCTGCGTCGTATTCACATCTGCAAACGCCGACATGCCAAATCATCAGCCAGTAGATAGATGATGATCTGCGCAAGAGCATGTACTAACAAATATTGCACGTTCGTGGACATCCACAGGATGATCACGTAGACGTGGAGTCCTTTGAAGGGAAGCTTTAGCCGGTCTCGGTTTTCGTAATTGATCAGAATTTTAACTTGCATATACGCCAGGACTTGCCACCAAAACACTGTCAGATCAGCTTCTCACAATTGCGTTCGCCATTCCGCATAGCTAGTACTCCGTCTACTGCTATTGGATTTGCACAGATCAGCTATCCTCTCATAGGCATGCGCATCGACTGCCCTGCTCCCTCACATATGCATTGCCAACATATTTGAGACCGGTATAAATCAGAATTCAGCTTAATATAGCCTTCTCTGACTGACTAACAAAGTGGTGCAGATGACGGCGGATACCACATTGGAACGGAACCATTCATTGTCTCCAGATCATCAGTGCTATCGTTGCGATTCCCTCCCTTACGTGCGTCTATTTTCATTTACAAGGTCATTTTTGTCGCTATATTTATTGGGTCTTTGCAGTGATACACATTCCTAACTACCTCTCTTATAGAGGCGGTATCATCGCGTATTTTCCCGGGCGTGTGGTGTGCGTACCGATCGCCTCCACTCTCACAGAACCCTGTTCGCCACGTCGATTGCCGTATGCAGCCGCGCTGTGAACCCAGATGGAAGATATAGAACACCTTGTACACCCTGGCGGTTACATAACAATCG
Organism: Infundibulicybe gibba; assembly: GCA_015501065.1. Taxonomy (NCBI): domain Eukaryota; kingdom Fungi; phylum Basidiomycota; class Agaricomycetes; order Agaricales; family Omphalinaceae; genus Infundibulicybe; species Infundibulicybe gibba. The sequence continues at coordinate 79,350 of JADNYI010000161.1, read as the reverse complement.
TCCCCGCTTTTCAGGTGTATGATATCCTATACACCACGGCGCAAGGCCCTCCCCTGATCATGCAGCATCCCCACCTTGCCAAACGGCACTTCACACATCCTCTCATCCATACCCCTCGTTCGTTCGCTCCCTCGCTATGCCCCCACCTGGTCACACTTCAGCGTCTGCCTGCATGATGTCCTGCACTCTGGCATCAACCCGCCTCTGCGCACCGCACCCGGCATCCTGTGTCACTATTGGTTTGTTGTATCCCATCCGTCCGCACTGTGCCCCATACTGCCTTGCGCTAATTGTTCACGCTGCACAGACAATGGGTCTTGCTGCACCCCATCTGCACCACAAAGTGGGTTTTGTCTCGTATCTTGTGACGTTTTGCCTCGTACCTATACTCGTTGGACATGTGTTCGTTATTTACCAGTACAGTATACCGAAATTGTCTTTAGTACCTGAGGAGGGGCTCGGACATGCCGTGCTCCGCAGCGGCCCTCACCCACAAGTTAGACTATAGCAGGTGAGAGTATGTGTGCATCTGCTAGTGTCGGAGAAATACAGATACACATACTATGCCACCATCAGGCAACATCAATTGGAATGGGGATAATTTTCGAACCTTTTCGGACCGATTTTGGAGTGATTCTGATACCAAAGGAATCAAAATTGTCCGAAAATTGACTGATTGTATACGATCTGAACTGATACAGAAGGAATCGACGTTAAAGCCAAATTTATTTGGTCTGCTTTTCCGAGTCAAGTTGATCGATTGAAATGTTTAATTAGAATCGACCTGAAAACTAGCGATTTCGGATCCGCGTCGTTGGGTCGCAGCCAGTGATAGTACTACGCCGTGGCCCACGGAATATCGACAGGCGGGAACAGGCTGAGGCTTGGAGCATTTTTTAATGACTGGAACTTTCAAATTTCCCGACCGTATCGTTACTTACAACTCTCGGCGACGGCCTTGATCCTGATCATGATTTTTTTCAATCACATCACCTCGTATCACGAAAAGGAGCAGCATCTATACTTAGCCTGGCTGCAAGGGACTATGCTGAGGCTCTTGCAACCTTCCGCCATGAACCCTTCCAAGTCAGTGCTGGAACTCTCTAGTAACATCCCAACAGGAGACTTCATTTCGGAGGGGACTCGATAATCACTGTACGTCTATGAAGTGATCATATGGTTCTTTTCTATTAATGGTGGGGTGTAGTTGGGCTACGGACACATCAGAGATCGTTCCACTGATTTCTGCCATTATAGAATGTATTTCCCTGACCTGCCGCTTATTTAACGCACAGAATCTCCCCGGGCTGCAGCATCAGTACACTTTCCATGCCTGGTGACATGTACACCTCGCAGGTAGAACCCACATTTGAAGAAACTTGGGGTGTTGTTGTGGTATCGCAATTGGTTGCAGGCAGTAGTCAATGGATGCGTTATCGTGCAGGCATGCACCTATTTCAACAAGCATCGGGATCATTACATTCTAAATGCATGGTACGTCCTCCATCCCTTCGAGGTGGCTCGTCTCGGTTTTCAAGTTTTAATCCCTTACTCTGTGTCAGGTTGCCTACATCTGGTGCGTCGATGTAGCAATAGCTTTCTCAGGACCTGACCTAAAACCTCTGTGGATGCTGGAATGTCCAGGCTCGGCTGCGTGACTCTCGCCGTGTGCGGATTCTGGGTCATCCATGGCGTCATTATCACGGGGTACCACCTGCCACCCGAAGAGGCTGTCATTTCCCTCGGGTTCTCAATTGTGCTTGTAATAACAGTGACCACGATCGGCACTACACAGGTCTGTGTTAGTACCGCTGAGGGTGATGATTCCGTCTGATTCTTCGGCAGGGGATCTACGTCCTTCGGATGTACAAGTTTGGTCACAACAGATATCTATTGGTGTGTTGCTGCGCGCTGATTGGGATGGAGGTTGGGACTGGATTTGCTTGGGCGAGACAAGTAGCACACGCCGCACCTGAATGGCAGGTGGCAATGCAAGAGTCGAGGTGGATAATCACGACATCCGTTGTATCCAGCGTGGTCCTGGATATATTTATTGCCATATCAATGTGTTACCAGCTCTGGCGCAGCCGGATGATGGGGCTCAAACGGTGCGTATGCATTATACATTGGATTATCAGCTTAGATTTGATGTTGATTGCTTAGGACACGACATTTGGTGGATAAGCTGATGCGGTGGACGATTCGTGAGTTGCTCCCGTATTGTGTGTTCCCTGCCATGATAGTGGGTCCCGCGGGTAGAGACTGGTGCATTCACTAGGTATGTTGTTGCCACTTCCATCCCTCGTCGAATTTGGCCTCACGGATGAGCGGGACTCCAAGCGTCGTCGGCATCGCCATGATCCTCGTGGTAATCTCCTTTGATCCCATTGCATCGCACCTATAATCATCTGGCATTAGGAAAATTTTGGCGGAAAAACCAACTTTTGTAGGTCGACAGACCCAAAGAATACTGCTTAACCAACTTTCATACGGACCCTCAGACCTTGTACTGGGAGTAGGCTTCGTTTCGCCTAATTGTGAGTGTACCCACCCCCCCAGCTCATTAATGGCCTTAATTCCGGTGTTGATGCCACCCCCGAACTGCAGGCTACGCATTGGGCCTCCTGGCGTTGTGAGTCCGACCGTTCCACTCCGGGCGCCTGACGCGAGTTGCATTGACGCTATTACGCAGCCTCAATGCGAGGACTGGCCTCGATGAGTTGGATACCGACCATCTGTGCCTGCCAACAGTTACAACTTCCCTGGTGTGGGCGAGGTCATCTAAGTCGGCTGAAGTCCCAGTAACGCATAGTGGTAGCACTCTGGGGGATGAGCGAGCTACAGTGGAGTTAAGCCGTGGAGACCTCATCTCTTAAAGTATTTCACTTATAATTGTACGTGTGTCCTCGCAAGTACTAGTGTAGATCTCCAAATATAATATACACGCAGGCTGGCGACCTTGCCTTCCAGAGTGAGAGCGCTGCTCTTGGAATGTGGGATGGCACTGCTGAGGAAGGACACCAACAGCTTGGACGTTATGTACTGTCACGGCCGATTGGTGTGAACTCGGCCATGTCGTATGGCGGTGGTAGTTAATGTGATCACATTGGTGGAAATGTAGCAATGGTTCAATGTCAAGTTAAATGGAAATGATTATGGGTGAGAATGCACGCGTGCACGTGGGACTAGAGCTAAGAGGTTCGATTAAGCGGATGTTCGTATCGATTAGGGAGGGGAATAGAACAGAAGTCAAACAGCGTGCCATCAATTGGCTACTGGATCCTGCCAGTGCCGTGTCCGCTTGCACGACTGCTTAATACTTACAATAGGAGTACCGCAGAATCCCCCACTGGTGACCCAATATGTGTGCCTAATAGCTTGCCAGTCCCCCATGCGGTGGCATGCCTGCCGCCATAAATGCAGACAGCTCTTCGTCTGCCTCCTTGGCCGTTGCAATTTCGGGCAGGTTTCCGAACGAACTGGGGGCATAGTCCCACCGCGATGCTTGCAACCGCGTCCTCGCGTTGAGTCTGCATATAGGTTAGGACCCGCTGTTAGAACCAGAGTGTGGCCATTCAGATGCACTGGGGACGCACAGGGCCAGGAGGCAGCATGCATAGCCTGTGGGGGTTAAGTATTACGGTCAGTACGAGGTTGAAAGTGGGACTAGCGGCACGTACAATCCGATTCGAGGGCGCAGAGCCCGACCCAGAGCACTGGGGAAAATGCATGATTATAAGCCATCGCTCAGGTTGAAATGGCTTACGGTTGTGTTGACGATTCCACTGGTGGTGTTGGATTAGTAGGGAAGCAAAACACTTTGATTGTCTTACCGCGACCATCATCGTGACCGCCACTGCGCTGGAGCAGCGCAGCGTTCAGTAGTGAAATGAGGAAAATCTGGGATTACTGTACCTCGTCACAAATGCTGTCTCTGGGTACACTCTCGTTAAATATTGGGCAGCGGTTTAGCCGAATAAATTTATAACTTACGAACCGTCCACCGGATCACTGTATCCACCAGATATTTCGTCCTTCGTATACCCGTTAGCAGGCATTCTTCCAGCCACCACCAGAATTCAAATGATCATCACCTCTTCAACCCATCCCCCCGGCCTTGCCACAGCTGGATGCAAATTGACAAGGTTATCCCCACGTCCAAGGCCGCGCTGATTGCTAAGAACAGAGTCCAGATCCAGGACAGCTGGAGGCTCCACACATACATCTGGACCGCGCTGGCGCGGTGGGCTAGGCGAACGGCAATTGTTAACCCCAGCGCGAGTTCGAGCGCCTCCACTACACAACATGGCACCAGGATCCACATGCGGCGGTTGAATTTGTGCATGCGGTAGATATACACGCCCTGAATCATAGGGGTGGGTGAGCGCAAGTACATATAGGGTTATAACGGTAGGGACCTGTACAGAACAGCGGATAAAGACCTGCAGCACGACCGTGATTGAGAGCCCGATGGGAATGGTGACATTGAAAAACGGCTGGAAGTATCCAGTAATGATGATACTGTGCATTTCCCATGTCTCGCAGGCGAAGTGTAGTGTGCTGGCGAGGCTACCATCGAAAACCCCGTCATGTTATGTTACGTCTGATCAATTTGGACGCACCAGATAGCGGCAACCTATGGGGGCATGAAGCGTGATAAACATGGGTTTCAGGGTATAAAGCAGAAGCACGCACCGTATATTTCATCATGGGCGGGTCTGTCTTGAATTTCGAAAAGTAGGTATGAGCTTGCATGGCAATGCACCCATTTAACACTCCTGCTAGCAGAATGCATATCGTTATTCCCCCCCAGGCCTCCGAGAATGATGAAGGTAGCATCGCGCTCTGTTTAGGCGTAGGGTTTGGAGTGATATAGGTTAAATGGAGTTCGGAACCTAAAAACGCAGATAGGATCCGGCGGGGGTTGATCTTATATCATTTTCGGAACACCGGTGTTCATAATTACACACCAAGTGGTAGTGATACATTAACAACTGGGGAGAACGTGCCATAACAAAGGGGGGGGTGATGTATTATTAGAAGCGTCCATCGTCATGGCAGATTGTGCGCTGTACAATTCCTAGTCACAGAAGGATGATACACCAACATGAAGCATGGGCTGACACGGAACGAAGAGTGATGATACGAGTGATGTCGAGGTCGCGACGCCATTGAACAGCTCACAGCAGCGGGAATCAGGGGGTTTAACGGTGCAACTTCGTACATGCGAAAAACCCAACAACCGACTATCTCTTGTGTTCAGGACCCCCAGCCATTACGCACGAGCTATCCCCGCATTGGATCATGGCATCCTGGAAGTTGAAGCGAGTGCGGGATAGCCTCCCAAACCCTATCATCATCTTACGTCGTCCATCACATGGGATACCGCACAAATTCTGAGGCTCGGGCTCGTGTGACTATTTCACGCACATTCGTCCTGATGGTCCTACATATCTCAGGCCAACATCATTGCGGGCTGGACTATAAATGACACGTACCAGTTCCTGGGACGCGGAGCTGGCTGGGGGTTTGGGCTCTGTTGCTCCCCAACAATGTTCGTCGAGAAGGGGTGGGAGGTCTGTGTGAACAAGAGAATGACAGTATGTGTGGGGAATTTTCTTGAGCGAATCTTGTCTGTACCATATGCACTACGGCACACTGCTGACCGGCATATCCCCGGGCTTGATTGCTGTGGCAGACGCATTCATCGGTAATCGATCGCGTTGCCGTGGGGAATAGGCTTTCTTGAGCATAATTTAGTATCATACCCAATTTCTGTGCGCCTTCCGATATCTGGTATCCCCAACAGGCCCAGTTGACGGGCGACACCGGACGGCCCAACGCTACCGAGGGAAGAATAACATTGTATCAAGCGCGGCTTCAATACACAATCAGCCATGCGCATAAGTGATAACTCGTACCCTTAAGATGTCATATGTTAAACGGCTTGAAGATTGCGCGCCAGTGATATGCAATTCATACCCGATCTGGATCTAAAGCGCGATGCGCAGTTCGCAAACGACGCCAAAGTACCACACCACTCGAAGTGCGGGTAGCCAAGCGCTGAGTCCTGGGTGAGAATATGATGCAATAGTGCTGGTGGGTGTGTCGGGAGAACTTGAGTTGCTGGTACCGGATCAAGTAGTTGTCCAATAATAAAAAGGTGTTTATATCGTTGATACATTGTCCCTCAAAGCAATCTGGAAGCTTGGTAAAAAATCAAAATTTGAATAGCAATGGGGGCAATAACAGACCGAGGAAAATAAGAACCTACCGACCACATACGATGTGAATCTACCAGCTTCCCGACCTCAATGCACAACTACGATCCACCTCCAAAATTTGCTGAAGGCCCAGAATAAAGTCTATAGCGGTCGTATCGTCAAGATCAGCACCTGAGGCCTGAGGCCTTGGGAAAGAGGGTGGCGTGGGCATGAAACGTGAACAACTGATGGCCATGGGGAACCTAAGCTGTCCGTCGGATGTCCCGAGGCCTGTCCTCACTTGGGTTTGGGGACAAATTCGTGACTGTGTGGGCAAGGTGATGACTCGAAGCAGTGGAACGAAAATTGTTTTGGACGTGTATTGTGAATTTGTGTATACGATGTTTGGTTCGCAAACCTGACAGCCCAAAAATTGTGGTCGAATCGCTATTTCATATCACGGAAGGTATTATAGAATGGAACAGCTGTCTTACTACATCTATAGCCTGGCTACGGGAGACTATGCCTCACTCTTAGTAGTGCTAGAACGTTCCTATCCGTCCAACAAGTTCAGGGAACTCGGTGATCAGCTTCCATCAGCAAAAAATCAGATTTCTATATAGAGCTATATAGCTGGGATAGCTGCCATAGCCCCATTGCGACCCCCCCCTTTATATAGCACTACATAGCAGCCCCACCTTATTATGTAGCACTATATAGCAGTATATAACCCTCATAGCCCCCTGCCAGATCTATATATTCTCAGGGGGGTGCTATATAGCCATCATAGCCATCATAGCCTACATAGCTCACATAGCTCACATAGCCTATATAGCCCTATATAGCTGGTACCAAAATTATATATTAGGAACATAGCACTCATCGCTCGATGAGCATAACAATTTACGGTCCCACCAAAGAAACGAGTAGAAAAATCTCGCAAGTTCATCAAGTATGTATTACAAATTATCATACTCTATGCTCCCAGCCTTGAACGCAGAACGTGGAGTCATGGGGGCCGACATTCCGCCTCCGTACGATTACCTTTATTTAACTATTATAAACTATTCCCTTGTTACCGGAAGCGCGGTTAGCAATGTCATAAATTGATGTGATAGGCACATACCTCTGGTTCTCCGCGAGGGGGCAGATCCACTGTGCGCCAGAAATTTACTGCGGAACGTACTGTAGAGTAGGCTGCGTGCGAGAGGTTCACGGCCGACTTTGACTTGTCGATGATAGTCTCCGTGCCAACATCGACGCGGCCAATGAACTTGGGGTCGATGCTAAATTTCTCAAGCAAGCTAGAGACGGCTGATGGGACAATTTAGACATGTATGGAAGGGGCGTACGTACCATTTAGGAGCGAAGGAGTTGATGTCCTCATGGTCATCAGGCCAGGCCATGTATTCCTGGCCGAGACAGATGGTATTTGCCCTTGGGGGCGCTATTGGACACCTCAAGGTCTGCCTTGGAGGTGCACTGAAGGGATGTTAGAGAGTCATCGATGTAAAAGGGGGCATAAAACGGACTCGGCGGGAGAAATATATCTCCATTGCTAGGAGACCAACGTCTTACGGGCGGGGAACCTTGGCGTCAAAGGTAGGGGCGGCGAGTATTGGACTGGTGTGTTGATACGGGCGCATCCTATGTGCCCTGATGGCTTGGTATTATAGGAGTCGGTGGCGTGTGTATGCGACGATGTGCACCGAGGGCATTATGGTATGGGATTGATGCGTGTAAAGAGTAGTCAATGGTCGATAAGATGGTGGGCGGAGCGAAGACGTCAACTAGGGATGCGCAAAGATTTTCATTCCCCAAGTTAATTCTAACTCCGACTAAAAATCAGACCCACGCACGGACCCGGTGCTCCAGATTCTCCAATGTCCATTGATGATATCACAGTGATCGTCACCTATGTACCCGCCACCAATGGCTAATTCGCTCTTCTGAATCCTTGTCACGCCCGAGGTAAGCAGCTGTGCCACCCCATTTTCTGTGCAACGCTTGCTCATTTCTATTTCCTCCGCTTCGAATGCTCCGAACGGCGTCGAATTGACTCATTGATTATCCCACTCAAAACGACGAACCACGAGCCCCGAGCCATAAACAACGGCGACAAGCTGTTGCCATGGGTGTGGCGATTGTGTCGTTAGGACCCCAGGCTCCAGTGCGCCCACAATGGGGTTCTTGCGTCTCCAAGCACGATTGGCAGGCCTCTCAAGGTGGGTATTCCCTTTTTTCATTATAAACCTATTCCGGCTTCATTATTCAACATAGTGCTGTACGATTGGCGACTGCCGGGTCAAAGCCGATACGACCGGCGCGCGACCACAACCACAACCATCTCTCCTGCAACCGAGAGACTTGGGCCATCACCCGCGCCCATAACCACTCACACTCGCATCTACCCCCCTATTCCTCTTCGACTCACCCCTGCCCAAGCATAGGCCGTTAGCGACAGCCACAAACGACACACAAATGAGCCAACAACGGATGCACACTATTTGTGCTGGCCAGTTATCAACGATGGCCCCGAACGGTGCACAGGCAAGCTAATGAAGGGCGCGTAATATTTGCACTGGCTGAGGGAGCGTATCATAGGTTTATTAAAGCATGTCCATACTCGCGCGCATGTTAACTAGGCTACCTCATCCACCCTCTACACCCTCGCGGCTTCGCTTGCCGCGTCAATCGACGTGTGCAGCAAGGTCGCGAGGCAAATGGGGGATATATGATGAGGGACCCGTGGTTAATTTGTGGCCGTTGTCGAGCGACACCACCTCCAATCTGACGGGTGAGCCGCAGCCCAAGCCGTCGCCATGGAGAAGGCTTTGTGGGGGGTAGTGAAACCGCTCATGGATGGGCGAACGCAGGTGCGGCCTATTTATGTTTCGCTATACTCATTTAAATATATTACAGTAGTTCTACTGAAGCTAGGAGACGATATCGATGACATAGCTTCCATAGCCTCCATAACTTCCATAGCCTCCATAGCTTCCATAGCCTATATAGCCTACATAGCCCTATATAGACACCTGCGGCGGCTACATAACTATATATAGCAGATTGTTATCACTATATTGCCCTCTATAGCATTGGCACGAGGCTATAGAGTGCTATATACAGCACTGTAGATCGACTATCTAGCTATATTGCGTAATTTAGGCTATATATTGCTATGTACCTAACCAGCCTGCTATGGCCAAGTTTGGTTTTTCCTGATGTCGTGCCAAAAAGTTGTAGTACTGGTGCTCAAGCATCCCCACCAACGCCACTCTAGTGCTGGGAAAACACACTCGAGATCCGAGAAGTGATCGACCTACAGTAGTGCCCGTAAATATTGCATGTGGAGCAGTGGAGATGAGAGCTCCACCAATGCAGCATCTCCCAAATTGGAGCGATGCGGGACCACATAACCGACCAGGTATGCCGGTCGAGATGAATATTTTGTTGTTCTTCCTTGTGTTTTTTTACAACAGGAATAATCAGATACCACAATCAATTGATATTATGAATTTAGAATAGATATTTCGGTGTCAAAGCGACTGTGATTCATACCATAGTACACTACTACGGTCTGGCAGTAGAGGGATGACGTCAATCACTGTAATTGTATCCACAATTTCGAGCTCTTATATCCAGTGCCCCACATGCAATATTTACGGGCACTACTGTATCATTGTGTCTCGTAGTGAATGTAGGTAGGTTACAAATGGCACATCAAACGCGCTACTGCTTCACAGTGCCATCACGGAATTTCATCACCCGCGCTCTTGCTTAAAACGTGACTTAAGCCACAATATCTGCATACTTCCCATGCCTGGTAGCGCCTCGCAGGTAGAACCTACCTTCCAAGCAACTTGGGGTGCCGTTGTGGCATTGAACTGTGCGTCAGCAGTATTCAGTGGATGCATTGCTATGCAGGCATGCACCTACTTCCACAAATTCTTCCACCGGGACCATTGTATTCTCAAATTCGCGGTGCGCACTCCGTCTCTTCGAGCCAGCCCCTTGGCCTCAAGTTTTGACTCTCTTGTGTCAGATCACCTATATCTGGTACGTCGCCATCGCAGTAATAGCTTTCGCGGCGCTCAATCCAGGTCCTCTATGAACGCCGAATGTTCAGTTTTGGCAGCGTAACCCTTCTCTTGTGCGAATTTTGGGTCATGCACGACATAATTGTCGTGGGGTATTACTTGTCATCCGAACAAGTTGCCATCTCTCCCGGGTTCCCGATTGGACTCGCAGTGGGAATGACCATCAGCTGCTCTGTACAGGTCAGTGTTGGTACCGCCAAGGGTGATTCTCACTTAATTGCTCAGTAGGGGATTTACGCCCTCCGGATGTACAGGTTCAATTATAACAAATATCTGCTGGTGTGTTGCTGCGCGCTAGCCGGGATCGAGCTCGGGACTGGATTTATTTGGGTGGGGCGGACGGCACACGCCGTCCCTGCATGGCAGGAAGCCATGTTAAATGAAGAATCGAAGTCGATAATTATGATATTCTTTGCAGCCAGCATGGTCCTGGACATGTTTATCGCCGCGGCAACATGTTATCAGCTGTGGCACAGCAGGATGATGGGTCTCAAGCGGTGCGTGTGCGTTATCCATTGGACCCTGGGCATGGATTTGATTTACGTTGGGTAGGACGCGACATTTGGTGGATAAGTTGATCCGGTGGACGATTCGTGAGTTATTTTCACATTCCACGCGTGTCATCCGTCGTAATAAGAGATCTCGTGGATAGAGACAGGCATACTCACAAGGTATGCCATTACCGCTTCAACCCCTGCTGAATTCGGACTCACGGATGGACGGCACTTAAAGCGCCGTCTCCCTTGTCATTGTTCTCACAGTGGGTCCATCCCAATCTTGTTGTATTGTACTGATAATCACCTGATATTAGGAAAATCTTAACAGAGATGGCGACTCTTGTAGGTCGGTTTGACAGACTCAAACTTGGACAACTTTCATATGAGTTGCGTCAGACGTTTGGCTAGGAATAAGCTGTTGAGATACCAGCTTATCTACAGTATTTGACTTAGAGTAATGTCCGCTTTATGATTACATAAGCGCGTCCAGTCTTTTACATTCGTAGATTGTCTCTCATTATCACTACTCATTATACATTTCTAATAATATCTATTTAATCTCCCATCTACTTCATCCACTGCCAATAGGTTATGGGCCCTGGGCAACCTACAATGTCGAATCTCGAAGTCCCGAATCTTGAAGACTCTGGTTCGAATTGGGTCACCTACAAGAAAAGGGTAATAAATCTCTTGACTCACGAAGGACTCGAACGACACCTGTACGGAACCGCGCCGAAGCCAGAGGAGCTTCGCGAGGTAGATGGGAAATGGTTCAACAAAGAAGAACCCACGAAACCACTCACCAGAAAGGAAATCAAAGAGCATGACACGAAAATCGACATTTTCGTGCAACAGGAGGCAACGGTTCGAGAAGTTATCTATCAAACAGTCAGCCAATATACCTTTCTTCGAATATACAAAGAAGAAACCTCCGCGGAGCTCTGGATAAAACTCATCAGCCTTTTCGAGGATGAAGAAACCTTTATGGCCACCTTGCAATCCATCCGAATGCATGCCGAAAAACGCGCCGAAAACGCGATGGCAATAGCTGAGAAAGGAAGGGAAGAATGCGAGGGGAAGCCGAAGGAAAAGAAGAAGGAATCGCGCTCTAGCGCGGGGCATACTCGCGACGCTGAATGCTATAGGAGAGGAGGAGAAAGAGAAGGTCAGGAACCACAGGAAGAGAAGACGACGAGCACGAACGCTGCCACCACGAGTGATACCAGCAAAGACGTAGCCCGCGCCAATAGCTCATACCCCCGTGAAGAAACCCCTGCCCTATCCACTCCAAGACCCTCGCCGTGCACCGTCGATCGAATCCCCGAGAGTCGTAACCTACATTTCATTGATTCTACCAATAAACCGTCGGAAATCCAGCTTGAAGCGTCGAATGCATGCGAAGCGTCATCGAAAAACGCGAATCCGCCGGAAATCACAGCAGATAGAGAAGACGAACCAAATTTTATTGGGGAACAAGAATATACAATACAGGATGAAGGTCCTAAACCCCGAAAAACCAAATCGGAAATGGCTGAAGGCCGTTATACGAATTTTGATGAGGATTCCGTGAGCCATGGGATCTGTAGGGCAAAGAAGCGATCAGGAACGGTTAAGAGGAATGTTTACCTTTGCAGGAACAACCTCCCAGCAGCCCGAACCGTCCAGATCGAGGGGAAGAATGCGCCCCACATCTCCAGCCCCTGCCGAAGCATCAAAAATAAAGTCGACGAGTTACCGCGCGCTAATAGGCATCTTTTGAAGGCCTCGAGACCCGCTCTCGAACGGTCCAACAATCGGCCGAAACCGCCGGAAATTGATCGCACAACGGACAATTCTTCGTCCAAGCTACTCAGGCCAGCCACCGAAAACGATCCGACCAAATCGCCGGACACGAATAGACACGATCGGAAGCCCTTGGGAACCGCTATCGAACGGTCTAGCGATCAGGGAAAACCGCCGGAAAACGATTGCGGAACGGACATACCTTCGTCCAGACCACCCAGGCAAAAGACCGAAATCCGTTCGGACGAATCGCCGGACGTGAATAGGCGCGAATTGAAGCCCTATAGGACCGCTTTCGAACGCGCTAACAATCAATCAAAACGGATGAAAAACGGCCGTGCAACGGACATACCTTCGTCCAAGCACAATATCTCCATATCCAAAACCCCACCAAACTCTCCCAGCTCAAAGGATCATCGAAGCGACATCCCAAGCGACCTAGAATCGCATATCCGTCGCGATTTCCGTGCCAGAAAACCCCCAGGAAGCTACAGTCAGCCTATCCAGCAAGACTCACCCATCTTGGAGGCCAGGCCAGCAGGAATCGATCATCGGGATCCCAGAAGCATATCTGGGGAAGATAGAGGGTTAGTAACCAATATAGGAGGACCAACTCACCTATCCAATATGATCAACGATGTTGAACCTCGAGGAAGCGTCCAACAGGAACCAACCATCGCTCGGTCAGCAGTCAAACGTCCAAATCGGGACATTTCGACTTCAACAATTATTCACACTCGTTTTGCTCATATCAAGATGATTCAGCAATACATTCTTTTATTATATCAGGTATACTTTACCTACTTACAATCTCAAATACCTCCATTTCGCTTGAGGGGAAGTGTTGAGATACCAGCTTATCTACAGTATTTGACTTAGAGTAATGTCCGCTTTATGATTACATAAGCGCGTCCAGTCTTTTACATTCGTAGATTGTCTCTCATTATCACTACTCATTATACATTTCTAATAATATCTATTTAATCTCCCATCTACTTCATCCACTGCCAATATAAGCGTCCTTGCCCCTAATTGTGAGTGCCTATTCTTCCCAACTCATTAGTGGCCATGGCGTCGATGCTGATTTCACCTCCCGAGCTGCAGGCTATGCAATGGGGCTCCTGGCTTTGTGAGTCTGACTCCACTCCAGGTGTCCGGCCCAAGTCATCTGCTGAGTATGACGCTATATGGCAGACTCAATGCGAGAACTAGCCTCGACGAGTCGAATACTGATCATCTAAGCCTGCCGACGGCCTCCCCGGCGCGGATGAGCACATCTCGGTCGATTGGAAGCCTAGCGGCGCGTAGCGCTACGACTGGAAGCAGTCAGGGGGATATGGTGGGTGATTCGAGGATAGTACTACTAGGGTCATGAGTCATAGGGGGTTCCCTAGCTCCTAAAACCTAGTATAATGCTCCATACACCCTCGCAAGTAATGATCTTCAAGTGTAATGTGCGCGCGGCCTGTCTAGATTTGGGATCCAACGTGTATAAATCGATATACGAACAAGGGAGTGATCTATTATTTGGTCTGTTTTTGATCGCGCACCGTGATAGCATTGCGTTCTTAACCTCTTTCTGGAAAACGTTAAAGTGGGGTAGGCCTGAATTTTGTCATCCAGGTGTGAACATCATTTGACCACTGGTGTAATTAGGGAGTTTAGTTCAAGTTTAGTCACTGCTTGTAAGAAACAATCATGGGAGATTGGCACACAGAAGATATTTTTTGAGTTCAATCCGGCATGATTGAAATCTGTCGTTAGAATTGACCCGAAAGCCATCGATTTCTGAATCTACATCGTACTCGGGCATGGATGGGTGTCGGTCGCAGCCAGTAATAGTATGTACTACGCCCACGGAATGTCAACAGACCGGGACGGGCCAAAGCTTGGTTGTTCGAAACCTTTCTCGGCGCGAGCCTTCAAGTCAACATGATGATCCTGATCCTGATTTTTTCAATCGCATCACCTCCGATATCACCGAAAGGAGCAGCATCCATCCTTAGCCTGGCTGCGGGAGACTATGCTGAGGCCTCTTGCAATCTCCCGCCGCGAACCCTCCGATGTATTCAGCGAGAATATGCAGGGACGGGTGGTTTTGAGGCCCGGGAACCAGTGAGGTGAGTGGCGTGCCGGGGTGCTGCCACGCCTTCGGGCATTGGTTGTACTAGTGCTGGGTGCTGGGCAGTATCGAGGCTAGCCGCAGATGCTGTCAGTATGACTGCGCGGGTGGCGTATCGCGCTGGCGGGGAATACGTAGCAGCCGCAGTAAAATTTTTAATGTAGTGCTGAGTATAGAAGACACCTGTGTCGAAATGTGAATGACAGATTCTGGAAAACCTAAACTGTCTGTCGGATGACCTGAGGCCTGTTTCTACCTAAGTTTTCGGACACAAATTTGTAACATGGTGAACAAGGGGGTGGGATGGAAAAGCTATTTTGGGCGGCGTTTAGTTCGGAGTTGAACGTTGAACGATAGGACCCGGGAAGCTCCTGTATGGGTTGCTCCGAAATTTGCGTATTTGAGAGGCCAAAAATGGCAAAATCCTTGCCCGGAAAGTGCTTTTTTGAGGGCCCGGAGGGCCGCCAAAAAAAAAAAGGTCGTCCAGTAAAGTGCGTATTTTGGGACAATATCTGGGACGGATTGATTTATAAGCATCCGCTTTTGGAAATGTTTTGGAGTATGTTTTTCTCCAATATTTTATGTCACGTTCTGTCACACATTCGTGACACAAACATATTCCACGTGATATTTTACATGAGCAGCCTTATCCGAATCTGCGTGTTTGGGACCCAAAAAGTGCGTTTTTGAAGCTAATTTTTGAGAATTTTTCGGAGCAACCCATATAGGAGCTTCCCGGGTCCTTGAACGACTGAAACTTTTCCATTTTCGGCTTCTATGTTTCCAATCACACGATTCACGCCTCACATCATGCATGTGGCAGAAGTGACAGCGTCTTGGTATAGTATGGCTACGGGAGATTATGCTGGGGCCTCAATCTCCTGCCGCGAACCCCTCCGAGTTGGTGCTGGAACATCCCAGCGCCCCAAGTTTATCTCGGAAGGAATTCATTGGTCAGCTTCACTAAAAGGTTGTACCGTCTAAGAAGTAGTAATCGACTCTTGAAGTTCTATTAATGATTGGTGAGCCGCAGCTGGACCACGAACACATCAAAGATCAGCTCGGATCTTTTATCATCATGGAATGTACTTCCCTGATCTGTCGCCTATTTAATGCGCATCTCCCAGGCTGCAATATCCACATTCCCCATGTCTGGTAGCCCTCCGCAGGTAGAGCCCAAGTTCGAAGCAGCTTGGGGTGCCTTCGCGGTATTGGTCTATGTATCAACAGTACTTAGCGGATTCATTGCTATGCAGACATGTACCTATTTCCACAAGTTCTTCCATCGGGATCATTACATTCTAAAATACACGGTGCGCTCTCCATCCCTTCAGGCCGGTTCGTCCCAGCCACAAGTTCTGACTCCGTACTTTGCGTCAGGTTGCCTGCATCGGGTGCGTTGCCATTATAGTGATATCCTTTGTGGCACTTAATCCGTGGGTGGGATGCCTAGGCTTGGCTGCGTGGCTCTTGTCTTATGTGAATTTTGGGTCGCACATGGTATCATTGTCATAGGTTACCACTTGCCATCTGAGCAGGTTACGATCTCCCTCGGGCTCCCGATTGCACTCGCAGTG
This sequence comes from Infundibulicybe gibba, assembly GCA_015501065.1. Classification (NCBI taxonomy): domain Eukaryota; kingdom Fungi; phylum Basidiomycota; class Agaricomycetes; order Agaricales; family Omphalinaceae; genus Infundibulicybe; species Infundibulicybe gibba. Next base: position 63,069 of record JADNYI010000161.1, on the reverse strand, counting down.
GGGGTGGTTGTCAGCTCCTCCGTACAGGTTGGTGTTTGCACACCGGGAGCGATGGTTCCATTTAATCAATGCTCGGTAGGGGGTCTACGTCTTTCGGGTGTACAGGTTCAGTCACAACAGATACCTGCTGGCGTGCTGGTGTGTGCTGGCAGGAATAGAGCTCGGGACCGGACTTGCTTGCATGGTCCGGGCGGCACACGCCGTCCCCGCGTGGCAGGACGCCATTTCGAATGAAGAGTCAAAGTGGCTAATCGAGATGACCTTTACGATCAGCGTGCTCCTGGATACATCCATCGCCGGGTCGACGTGCTACCAGCTCTGGCGCAGCCGGATGATGGGGCTCAAGCGGTGCGTGCACGTCATGCAATAGGTTCTAATATCTCAGCTTGATTTTAATTGTGTCGTGTAGGACGCGACGTGTGGTAGATAAGCTGATACGATGGACCATTCGTAAGTTACTCATACCTACCTCGCACGTACCCGCCGTGATAAAAGATCCTGTGAATAGAGACTGGCGCACTCACTAGGTATGCCATTGCTACTTCGATCCCTTAGATTGGACTCACGGATCGACGGTGTTTCAAGTGCTGTATCCGTCGCCATTATCCTCACGGTAAATTTATTCAATCCTGCTGTACTGCACCTATAATCACTGCCGTCTGGCATTAGAAAAATATTGACACAAAAAACAACCCCTGTAGGTCTGTGTACCAGACTCGAAAGAACACCACTTGACCAACTTCATGCGGATTCTATCAGACCTCTGGCTGGGAATAGTCTTCATTTTGCCTAATTGTGAGCGTGTCCATTTTCCTCAATGGCCTCGACTCGGAGTCGGTGTTGATGTCACCCCGAACTGCAGGTTATGCAACGGGGCTCCTGGCTCTGTGAGTCTGACTCCATTCCGGATGTCCCATCCGAGCTGCGTGCTGAGCGCGGCGTTGTGTGGCAGACTTAATGCGAGAACTAGCCTCGACGAGTCGAATACTGACCATCTGGGTCTTCCAACGGCTTCCCTGGTATGGATGAGGACATCCAGGTCGATTGGGATCCCAGCGGCACGTAGTACTGCGATTGGAGGCACTCGGGGGATGTGGTGTGTGATCTGGAGCTCCTGCAAGATACAGTGGAGTCATCTCCAGCCCCTAAAGTATTTCACCTATAACTATTTTGTACATCCTCGCGAGTAATGTAGATCTCTAGGAATGTGTATATAGCCCGTCTAGATCTAAGATCCAATAACGTATATGAATCGATATATGGGTAAGAGAGCATATGAATGAGAACGCATAGCCCATGGTGCGGGTGCCGGAACCTGTATTACCACGCTGGTTCAGAGACTTCCTTCGACACTCCAACGGAACAAATGTAAGCCCTCAATCTACTGATGAGACCCCAATATAAATTAATGCTGGCACCGTAGATTGTTCTACACTACACATGGTCATGACTAGCTTGGAAACCTAACGCAGCGTGCTGCAATCGGGTCGACGTCAACTCCAGGGAGATGGGCGTGGACGCAGCTCAGAGCTACATCACCTCCGCATTTCACCAGTGACACTCAGTAAAAACAAAAGTCAGGTAAATGGATATCAAAATGAGATGTAATAGTCAAGTTGACTATTACATCTCAGAAATGATCTGATTTTTGACTACGCCAAGTCAGGTGAACGTCATGAAATTGGCATGCAATAGTCACAATTTCGGTCAAATCGTAGTCATAATCATAGTCAAATCATAGTCAAATCATAGTCAATGAAATGTCTTACTGGGGTCATGTAGAGGTCATTCCAACATCAAATTGTAAGTCACAGAAAAGTCAATTGATATATTTAGATTATACAAAACATATCATAGTGGTTCTACTCTATTTTACTGGTACTAATACATCTACCATAACTACTATGCACGAGATCAGTAAAGGAACTATGAAACAGGCTGCTACTAGATCATGAGAAAGGAATATAGGATATGAGTATAAGAACCAGCATCGGAGGTCAGCACCAGTTTGTTCTTCTGTCCAGCAGCCATCCCATTAGTATTCCCCAGTTGGTGGTAATCTTGTTTCATCTTGTTTAGTGTAGTTGTTGGGAGATGGTGCAAGCTTGGGGGCACGGAAGGGGAAGGGACGGATTTTCGGAGGGTGGAGGTGCAGAAGCAAGACGAACAATGTGTGGCGACATGTTCATTTTTTTTGGGGCGGAGCTCGAATGGACTTGGCAGAAATTTCGTCGCTTGAGCACCCAGCACTCAATGCTTGTTCAAGCGATGAAATTTATATACAGTGCATTGGTCTGACTGTAACATGACTTATAAAATGACTGCATTGGTAACTATTTGACTAAAGATGACTTGTATATGGCATTAACATGACCCAACATGACCTCAACAAGACCTCAATTGACTTATCGTTTTTACTGAGAGTGACAATGAACATGTACCCGACCTATGGATGCAGAATGGAACTAGGAGTTCGATTAAGCAGTGGGGAGAGAGGGATAGCGAAACGGAAAGGCTAGAAAAGCGTGCCCTCCCTCGACCCCAACAGTTCGGCAATGCCACAAAGGCAGCCCTTCTGCTCCCGTCATTTTGGGTAGCCACCACGACACTCGGAACTGCGTTCTTGCGTTACGTCTGTATATAGGTCAGCCTGAGGGCCCACAATTAGAGCAGGATTCCGAGTGTATCATTGCAATTGGCCAATGTTGAATGGCGCAACTTTGCGCATGCGATGACCTCCTACGACGGGTATCGGGACCCCGGTCATGATCGCAATTCTATTTCTATGCATGAGCTGCCCCTGCGTTGAATCACAATATCCTGAAGGCCACATGGGCACCGGGTGGCATCAGAGGAAGTCCAATCAGCCTCCCTACCGCCACCTCGCGCAGCCTATTACACAGGAGAGACTTGTGCGACTGTTTTAATAAGAAATGATCAAATGATTGATGGGCAGTAAGCGCTTAGCGCTCAATTTCCATGACACACGGCATGTATACAATCGCGATACCTACTTTTTTGTCCTCATGTCTCCTGTGCCATGCTTTACAGGCTTGGTCAGCGGGCGTGCGATCCTGGAATGGCCTGCGTACAGAGGGAGAAATTTGATCATGAATAACATCCGAGCGCGTGTGGCTATCCCAAGTCCTGGGGGTATGATAGTACCCAGGATTGGTTTTGTGAAAATGTATTCCCACGCCTTTTAGATGATCCTGTGTGCATAACATGATGCATCAGCCTAAATTACCATGAGAGTCAACGATGTATCAAGGCTATCCTACTGTTGTAGCCAGATGATGTATCAATATAACATGATCGCGTGTATTATAGCCAATTATAAAATGTTAGGCCTTTTTCACCGTGAGCAAATAACAGTTCTACTTATGGTATCAAATTTCCCTAACGGGCCCAACCTGCTGCTCAGTATTTAACGTGCATCTCCCCAGGCTGCAACTTGAACATCTGAACAAACTCCCCATGTCTAGTAGTACCCTACAGCCAGAACCCACATTCGAAGAAACTTGGGGCACCTTCGTGGCATTGGTCTATGTATCAACTGTACTCAGCGGATTCATTGCCATGCAGACATGTACCTACTTCCACAAGTTCTTCCATCGGGACCATTACATTCTAAAATACACGGTGCGCCCATCCCTTCAAGCCGGTTCGTCCCAGCCCAAGTTGACTCCTTACTTTGTGTCAGGTTGCCTGCATCGGGTGCGTTGCCAGTGGTATCCCCTGTGATACTCAATCCGAGCTTCGTGAACGGGATGCCCAGGTTCGGCTGCGTGACTCTTGTCCTGTGTGAATTATGGGTCCTGCATGGCATCATTATCGCAGGATACCACTTGCCATCTGAACAAGTCACCGTCTCCCTCGGACTCCCGATTACACTTGCCGTGGGGGTGGTCGTCAGTTGCGCTGTACAGGTCAGTGTTGGCACACCAAAGATGATGATTCCATTTAATCGGTGCTTGGTAGGGGGTCTACGTCTTCCGGATGTACAGATTCAATCGTAGCAGATATCTATTGGCATGCTTCTGTGTGCTGGGGGGTATGGAGGTCGGGACCGGATTTGCTTGGACGGTGCCAGTGACGCACGCCGCCCCTGCGTGGCAGGACGCCATGTCGAATGAGGAGTCGAAGTGGCCAATCGGGATATCCTTTGTAGCCACCGTGCTCCTGGATACATTTATTGCCTCATCGACGTGCTACCAGCTCTGGCGCAGCCGGATGACGGGGCTCAAGCGGTGCGTGCGCGTCGTGCAATTGGACCTAATTTCTCAGCTTGATTTTCATTTACATCGCATAGGACGCGACATATGGTGGATAAGCTGATGCGATGGACTGTTCGTAAGCTGCCCCCATACCTGCCTCACTCATAACCTGCCGTAATAAAGATCCTGTGGATAGAGACTGGTGCACTCACTATGTATGTCATTGCCACTTCAATCCCTTAGATTGGACTCACGGATCGCTGGCATCTCAAGTGTTGTATCCCTCGCCGTTGTCCTCACGGTGAGTATTCAATCCCGTTGCACTGCATCTGCAATCACCGATATCCGGTATTAGAAAAATCTTGACAGAAAGGGCAGCTCCTGTAGGTCTGTATACCAGATTTGAAAGAACACTACTTGACCAAATTTCATGTGGATTCTGCCAGACCGCTGGCTGGGAATAGTCTTCATTTTGCCTAATTGTGAGCATGTCCATTCTCATTAGTGGCCTTGAGACAGTGCTGATGTCCCGAGCTGCAGGCTATGCAACGGGGCTCCTGGCTCTGTGAGTCTGATTCTACTTGGAGTGTCCATCCGAGCATGCTGAGCGTGACATTGTGCGGCAGACTCAATGCGAGGACTAGCCTCGACGAGTTGAATACTGATAACCTGAGCCGGCCAACGGCTTCCCTGATATGGATGAAGACATCCAGGTCGATTGGGATCCCAGCAACGTGGAGTGCTGTGACTGGAGGCACCCAGGGGGGCGCGGTGCCATGATAGCTATGGGGTCGTGAGTTGTGGGGATTCCCCGACTCCTAAAGTATCCCACCTATAATTGCTTCGTACGTCGCAAGTAATGTAGATCTCCAAGTGTAATGTATATGTAGCCTATCTAGATCCAACAATTGTATGAATCGACGCATGAGCAAGGGAGCATAAAAACATGAACACACAACCTAAGAGATGATCCAGTTCTGTCAGATTGAATACTAACTCTTAATCGCATAAGGCGACGTATTTGGTTGATAGTTTGGTAAAACGAATGTAAGCCCCCAGAGACCCTCTCGTGTAAATCATTCCGGCTCCATGGATTATTCCGCGCCATGAGCCGCCACGACTGGCCCAGAAATCCAACAGGACATGTTGATGTCAAGTTAGGGACTAGCACGGATAAGCAACGGATAACAAACCTCCCCCGCTAAATTGGACCGCGTGGACTCAAAACATCGCTGTCACCCTAACTTTGACTATCCACACATCAGAACATATATGTATTTATCTACCGGGTTTGGGGCTGTTACAGTGAGATTCAAAGACTGCACGCTGGATGGGGTAGATAGTGAAATTTTGCCTATCCGCAGGTAAATTGTACCCGTTTCGATCTTGGCGTCACAAATATAGATCCACCTCTTGTATACTCTACAAGTGCATAGATCAATAGTATATCCTACGTCCTGTATAATGGATATCACTGAAAATGAAAACCGCACCAAAAATTCAGTTATCCGTAAAACATCCATTTGCATCCATGCTAGTCCCCCTACGTCAACCCCAACAAGGGTCTGCTTAGACAAAACTCGAATTTCATCAGTAACAACGAACCTCATCCCTGACCTACGGATGCCTAAACATGACACACATTAATACATGGAGACCGTGAATAGGCGAAAAACTTGTTACCGCGATCATTGTGCATGGAATCAAATAGGGATACTAATCAAGAATAGTCTAGGGGTGCACCTATCTTCTCTATCTTTTTCGTCGCCCGGGACAAGACGCCTCCCCTCAATATATTATACCGTCCAAGGCCTGACATCGGAGGTGGATAGCGCGACCCCCCAACACTGACACCATTCATCATCCGTGCTCGAGTTAGACACGACAGTGAGGTTAGCGGCAGCTGGCAGGCCCATGGGCTCCGTAGCTGATGTCACCATAATCAGCCATGCCTAGCATGGATCCCAAGTCCGATGCGCGGTTTGCAAATGACACGCCCGTAGGCAGGTGCTATACCACTCGGGGTGTATAAGCTAGAACTGTCCGGGTAGCCAAGCGCAAAGTCCTGAATTGTCGATATGATGCAATGGTGCTGGCGCATGTGTGGAGAGAAGTCGAAGTGTTGGTACCCTCACCGATTCGCTACTCAAAGAGGTGATAGTGTCATTGATATTCATCCCTCAAACTAATCTAGGAGTCTACCGAAATTCAAATGGCGGCATGGGGATAGTAATAGAGGGGAAATCACTTCAAGCAGGGTGATTCTCTGACCAGAGTCTTGGTGAGTCCGCCTGCGCAACAGCGAGAGGGGTGTGCAGGAAAACTGAGAATCGAGTCAGAATGTATAGACACGTAGGCGAAAGACGGCGACACTTACAAGAATTGGGTGTTGACTAGGTGTATCGCGTGCGCAATCTACGACACTCGCCGGCTGATAGCCTTGAGGGGGCGATTGTGGGGGGTGCGGAGTCAAGGTGAATGAAGTCTATGCAGACTGGAGGCAGATGCTTGAGATGTGTTGAATTGTACACACCTGCACGAGTACATGCGAGGTCCACGCTGAAGTTTGAATCAGAAGGTGAGTACGCAGAGGGAAGGTAGAGCTCACCGATAATTCTGGTCCGCTAAGCATTGTCCATGAAGTCGCACAACGGTAATAGCCCATCCTCGATCATACTCAAGCACGAAGGTGTTCTCGGGAACACTAACAATCGAATCAGGAGTTACCAGGTCCCCGGCGAATTTGAACGAGATGGGGTCCTGGATCCGTGGTGACTTACAAGAGCATAAAGGCTCGGGAACGCTGAAAATAGAATGAGAATGTGGGCGCGCAAAACGAGAGTTGAGGAAGCTTACAACTTCCCCGACGGACTCAGACGCCACATAACCTTTCCACTCATGCTACCGCTCAGTGGCCTGCCAATTTCCAGGTAGAAGCGTCCGCGGGAGCGCTGAAAATGAAGTTAGAACGTGGACAGTCAAAGAGGACTAAAGCGGTTACCAAGTCTTCAGTGTGCTCGGACATGAGAGCAGATTCGATGTGTGACACTGAAATGTTGGGCTGGTAATGGCCTGGAGCATATCATGGAGTAGAGGATACAGGATTTGATTAGAATAGTCGTTAGAAGGGACCTTGAGAACATGGGGAGCACAACAAGGACAAGAGATTCTCTTGTCTAAGAGAAAGAGCAGGATACCAAGGCGGGATTATGAAATTTGTTGTGACGAGTTTGCAAGTCGGGCAAATTCCCACGTCGGGTCAATGTCACACCCTGGATTTACTCAGACGTCTTGATCATTTGAACCCTCACTCCCGCCTGCGGTGTAGAACAAATGTAAGTCCTCAACCTACTGATAGAGCCCTCATGTAAATCACGCCCGGCCCTGTAGATTGTTCTGCACCATACATCAGCATGACTAGCTTGAAAACCCAACGCGGCGTGCTACGATCAGGTCGATCAACTCCAGCGGAGATGGGCGTGAACCTGCGTGAACGCGGCTCAGAGCTACATCGTCTCCGCATTTCACCAGTGGCGATGAACGCGTACCCGGCCTATGGATGCAGAATGAAACTAGGAGTTCGATTAAGCAGTCGTATCAGTGGGGAGAGGGGTTCCACAGTTAGAGCAGGATTCCGAGTGTATCATTGCAATTGGCCAATGTTGAATGGCGCAACTTTGCGCATGCGACGACTCCCCATGATGGGTATCGGGATCCCAGTCATGATCGCGATTCTAGTTCTACCCACGAGCTGCCCCTGCGTTGAATCACAACATCCTGAAGGCTATATGGGCACCGGGTGGCATCAGAGGAAGTCCAACCGCCTTTCTACGCCACCTTGCGTGACCTATTACAGGAACACGGACTCGTGCGACTGCCTTAATAGGAAATGATCAAATGATCGATGAGCGCTTAGCGCTCAATTTCTATGACACACGGTATGTATACAATCGCGATACTCGACTTTTTGTCCTTATATCCCCTGTGCGCTTGACAGGTTTGGTCGACGGGCGTGCGATCCTGGATGGCCTGCATACAGAGGGAGGGAGCTGATCATGAATAGCATCCGAGCGCGTGTGGCTATCCCAAGTCCTGGTGATATGATGGTACCAAGTGCTGCTAGGATTGGTTTTGTATTTCCACGCCCTTTAGATAGGGCTTCAGATCATGCATATGCATGATCATGATCTTGTATATATGATGCATCAGCCTAAATTACCATGAGAGCCAATGATGTATCAAGGATATCCTGCTGTTGTAGCCAGATGATGTACTATCAATATAACATGATCACCTGATGATCCAGCATCGAGGCGGGCAAAACCTGTCCTCGCCGATGGGGCTAGCCAATTACTAGTCTCGTCCCCATCCGTTGTATAGGCGGAGCGTTCCGGCTGAGATCGAAATCTGAGAGTCAAATTTCTGAACGAGACTCCTATACAACGTCTGGTGCATTTGAGCCGTAAACACTGCGCTCGATGTCACACCCAGTAATGTTGCCTTGGAATCACTCGTATTCTGATATTTTCTTACCATAATGTAGTCCTCGGTTGCTGAAAACCCCTCTCATAATAAAAATTGGTAAAGATTAGCTTAGTAGGCCCTAATTGAGGTTACTTGGACGGCTGGACTTGGAGAAGACTAGTATAGTGGGCTGCATGAAATCAGACTACTTACCGCCCGACATTACCTCCTAAAAATGAGACATTTTATCAATTGCAGTCAGAAATAAAATTCCTGCCCATTTTGTGTGCGGGGCAAGGAAATATATGGTCTCCTCATATACCACGGCGTGCATCTCGTCGACGTGGTACTCCCATCTCGCGGCTGTGACGGCTGTGACAGTGTCACCGAGCGCAGTGTTCTCGACTGAATTGCACCAGATGTTATAGGAGCTCTTCTGCACAAAAATTCAACTCCGCGTTTCAGAGTCCGCCGGGAAGCTCCTAACATCTGGGTACGAGATCAGCCAATTACAAAATGTTAGGCCTTTTCACCGTGAGCAAACAATAGTAGTTCCACTTATGGTATCAAATTTCCCTAACGGGCCTAACCTGCCGCTCAGTATATTTAACGTGCATCTCCCCAGGCTGCAACTTGAACATCTAAACAAACTTCCCATGTCTAGTAGCACCCCACAGTCAGAATCCACATTCGAAGAAACTTGGGGCGCCTTCGTAGCATTGGTCTATGTATCAACAGTGCTCAGCGGGTTCATTGCCATGCAGGCGTGTACCTACTTCCACAAGTTCTTCCATCGGGACCACTATGTTCTAAAATACACGGTGCGTCCTCCATCCCCCCAAGCCGATTCGTCCCGGTCCAAGTTTTGACTCTTGACTTTGTGTCAGGTTGCCTGCATTTGGTATGTTGCCATTGTAGTGATATCCCTCGCGACGCTCATTCTGAATGCGGACGGCCCAGGTTCGGCTGCGTGACTCTTGTCCTGTGTGAATTATGGGTCGTGCACGACATCATTATTGCAGGATACCACTTGCCATCTGAACAGGTCACCATCTCCCTCGGACTCCCGATTGCACTCGTCGCGGGGATATCTTCCAGCTCTGCTGTACAGGTCAGTGTTGGCACACCCCAGGCGACGACTCCATTCAATCAGTGTTCGGTAGGGCGTCTACGTCTTCCGGATGTACAGGTTCAATCGCAACAAATATCTATTGGCATGCTGCTGTGTGCTGGCGGGGATAGAGCTCGGGACTGGACTTGCTTGGATAGTCCGAGTGGCCCACAGTGTCCCTGCATGGCAGGAGGCCATATCGAATGAAGAGTCCAAGTGGCCAATCGAGATATCTTTTCCGGCCAACGTGCTCCTGGACACATCGATCGCCGCGTCGACATGCTACCAGCTGTGGCGCAGCCGGATGATGGGGCTCAAGCGGTGCGTGCGCGTTATGAACGGATTCTAACGTTTCAGCTGATTTGCGTTGCGTAGGACGCGACGCATGGTGGACAAGCTGATGCGATGGACTATTCGTAAGCTGCCCCCATACCTGCCTCACCCATAACCTGCCGTAATAATTGATCCTGTGGATAGAGACCGGTGCGCTCACTATGTATGTCATTGCCACTTCAATCCCTCAAACTTGGACTCATGAATCGACGGCGTCCCAAGTGTCGTGTCCCTTGCCGTTGTCCTCACAGTGAGTCTATTCAATCCCGTTGCACTGCAGCTACAATCACCGCTATCCGGCATCAGAAGAATCTTGACAAAACGGGCAGCTCCTGTAGGTTAGTGTACCAGACTCGAAAGAACACTACTTGACTAGATTTCATGCGGATTCTATCAGACCTCTGGGTGGGAGTAATCTTCATTTTTCCTAATTGTGAGCATGTCCATTCTCATTAGTGGCCTTGATACGGTGTTGACCGAGCCGCAGGCTATGCAACGGGGCTCCTGGCTTTGTGAGTCTGATCCTACTCCAGGGGTTCGTCCGAGCTACGTGCTGAGCATGACATTATGCGGCAGACTCAATGCGAGGACTAGCCTCGACGAGTTGAATACTGACAATCTGAGCCTGCCGACGGCTTCTCTGGTGTGGATGAGGACATCCAGATCGACTGGGATCCCAGCGACGCGGGGTGCTGTGACTGGAGGCACCCAGGGGGACGTGGTGCATGATAACCATGGGGTCGTGAGTTGTAGGGATTCCCCGACTCCTAAAGCATCCCACCTATAATTGCTTCATAAATCGCAAATAATATAGATCTCAAGTGCAATGTGTATGCGGCCCGTCCAGATCCAACTATTGTATGAATCAATGCATGAGCAAGAGGAATATGAACGCGTAGCCTAAGAGATAATGCTCTATTAGATTGCATACTAACTCTTAGTCGATGTATAAGGCAAAGTATTTGATTGATAGTTTGATAGAACGAACGCAAGCTCCCCAATCTGAGTCAACTCATGGGATCCTCTTATGTAAATCACCCCGGCCCCACGGATTGCTCTGCGTCATGAGCCGCCACGACTGGCCCGGAAATCCAACATATCGATGTCAACCCTAGCGAGGGTGTGCGTAGACGCAGCTCAGATTTCACCAGTGACAATGAATCTCGTACCCGATCTATGGATGCAAAAGTTGTTGGCATCATCCATGGGCAGGCTTAAACCATGACACACATAAGTACATGGAGGCCATACATAGGCGAAAAACCCGTCACCGCGCGATCATTATATATGGAATCGAGTAGGGAGACTAATCGAGGATAGTCTAGAGTCGCACCGATCTTCTCTATCTTTTTCGTCGCTTGGTCTTGTGACTTGATCGTGTGTGACTGATGGATGGGACAAGACGCCCCCCCTATATCATCCATGGCCCGACATCGGAGGTGGATAGCGCGGCCCGCCAACACTGACATCATTCATCATCATCCGCGCTCGAGCTAGACACGACAATGAGGTTAGCGATGACTGGGCAGGCCAATAAACTCCGTAACTGATGCCACCATAATCAGCCGCGCGCATGAGTGACAATTCACACCCGCAGAATGATACATCTCAAATGGTTCGAAGATTGCGCGTCGCGTCGTACTTCATATAATTTATGCTTAGCATGGATCCCAAGTCCGATGCGCAGTTTGCAAATGACACGCCCCTGAGGCCAAAGTGCTATGCCACTCAAGGCGTGCAAGCTGGGGCTATCCAGGTAGCCAAGCGCAAAGTCCTGAATGACAATGTGATGCAATAGTGCTGTCGAAGTGTTGGTGCCCTCGCCGATTCGCTACCCAAAGAGGTGTTAGTATTATTGATATTCATCCCTCAAGCCAATCAAGGAGTCTACCGAAATTCAAATAGCGGCATGGGGGTAGTAATGGAGGGGAAATCACTTCAGCCAAGGTGATTCTCTGACCAGAGTCTTAGTAAGTTCGTCTGCGCAACGGCCATGAGGGGTTTGCAGGAAAACTGAGAATCGAGTCAGGATGCACAGGCGCGTAGGCGACACTTACAAGAATCGGATCTCGACTAGGCGTACCGCGTGCGCAATCGACGACATTCGCCGGTGAGGGAGCGGTTGTGGGAGGTGCGGAGTCAAGGTGAATGAGATCTATGCAGAATGGAGACGGATGCTCGAGATGTGTTGAACTGTGCACCCCTGCACGAGTACGTGCGAGGTCCACGCTAAAGTTTGAATCAGAAGGCGAGTACGCAGAGGGATGGGAGAGGAGCTCACTGACAACTTTGGTCCGTCAAGCATTGTCCATGAAGTTGCTCAACGGTAATAGCCCATCCTCGATTATACTCAGGCGTGGAGGTGTCTTCGGGGGTGCTAACAATCGAATCAGAATGTGAGTGACCAGGTCTCTGGTGAATTTGAGCGAGATGGCGTCCTGGATCCGTGGTGAATTACAAGAGCGTAAAGGTTCGGGAACGCTGAGAATAGAACGAGAATGTGAGCACGCAAAATGAGAGCTGAGGAAGCTCACAGCTTCCTCGGCGGACCTGGACACCACGCAACCTTTCCACTCATGCTACTGCTCAATAGCTTGCCAATTGCCAGGTAGAAGCGTCCGCGGGAGCGCTGAAAATGAAGTTAGAACGTAGGCGGTCAAGAAGGGTTAAAGCGGTTACCAGTCAGTGTGGAATGTCGGGCTGGTAATGGCCTGGGGCAGATCGTGGGATGGAGGATAATAAGTTGACCAGTGGTCGATTAGAATAGTGGTCAAGTGCCGTCAGCAATGGCGATGGTGGAGATGGAATAAACTTGCCGAGTTCGAGAGAGGAACGGAAGTCGCGTCAAATCAAGGCCCAGTCATCAGGGTATGATGGGGGAAGAACTTCAAGCATCATTGAAAGGAACCTTGAGAACGGGGAGCACAAGGACAAGAGAACGACTCGGAGCGGGATATCAAAGTGGGATTATGAAATTTGTTGTGACAAGTTTGCAAGTCAGGCAAATTCTCACGTCGGGCCAAAGTCACACCCTGGATTTAGATTTACTGAGTCTCAGTCAGACAGCGGACGGCGTCTAATTTGGCCTGACGCAGGCTTCGATATGGTTCCAACAATTTCGACGCAATACCCCTTGTCTCGCAATTAAATCGGTGAGTCGCATAGTCCTGTCTCCTTGCTCGCGATGGAAAGTTGTTCTGGTCACGGCCGTCGGCTAGGGAGGATTCAGAGAGGTGGACAATGGAAGAATAAGTGGGGGACATACGCCATGTCAGGCGATGGACAGGCGAGTACCACATCTACTCAGCCAACCAGCACTTACAGCAGGAACCCGACAGAATTCTACACTGTGCCTAATAGTTTGTCAACGCCACAAATGCAAACAGCTCTTCATCTGCCTCCCTGACCGTTGCCGTTTCGGGCAGGGCCCCGGGCGAACTTGTGGCATAGTCCCACTGCGATACTCAAGCTTCAAGACCGTGGTCTCGCGTCAAGTCTATATATAGGACAGAGGTGTACGTACAATCCGACTCGAGGGCGCGGAGCCTGACTCACAACACTATGAGCTATTGGCACTCGGGCCGAAATGGCTTACGATTATGTTGCCCGTGGTATGTCATTACTATGGGATGCATGCTGTCGACCAAAGCACCCGAGGTCTGGGGCTGACTAGTAGTGTTGAGCACTTAATTTCTAGTATCACACGCGTCTATGATCGCGATCCTACTTTTGTATGTCCTCCCACTGTCCACATATGTCCTGTGTGCCTAGATGTCAAGTTTGGTCGACGGGTGCGCGACGCCGGATGGCCGGCGTACTACCAAGGGAGAAATAACATCCGAGCGTGCGCAGCTACCCAAGTTCTGGATAAGAATATGATGTACTACTGATACTGCTGACCTGGGGATGGGCTTGTTCAGACAACATATTCCCATGCGTTTTAAATGGCCCCGATCCACATCATCAGGAAAGTAACATCAGCTTTTCCTTATGATCATGATCCAGTGACGGGCGTGGATGCCGGCGGACCGAAACCTGAAGTTGTTGAGGCTTTCTCATAACAACAAAAATCTTTTGTTTTCGTTTCAACCGCTTTTAACTAGCTGTTACTCCGACAACTTTTGGCGAAGACCTGTGACTTGCCCTAACTTGATTACGGTAGAAAGGAACAACATACGTAGCCTGGCCATGGCAGGAGATGCTGAGGCCTCGATCTCCTGCTGCAAGCTCCAGGCCTCCGAGTCAATGCCGGAACATCAACAAGATCACTTTGGAAGGAAGGAACCCGACGGCCAGCCTCATACCAAAAAGCCACACATCTGGTTGATCAGCCTCTTACCATATGGTTTCGCTCTATCAATATTAATAGCGTGTTCGTACATCGATAAAGATTGCGCTACTGATCTCTGCCATTATAGAACGCACTTCCCTCACATGCCGCTCAGTATTTAACGCACATCTCTCCAGGCTGCAACTTGAACATCTGAACAAACTTCCCATGTCTAGTAGTACCCCACAGTCAGGATCCACGTTCGAAGAAACTTGGGGCGCCTTCGTGGCATTAGTCTGTGTATCAACAGTATTCAGCGGATTTATTACCATGCAGGCGTGTACCTACTTCCACAAGTTCTTCCATCGGGACCATTACATTCTAAAACATACGGTGCGTCTTCCATCCCTTCAAGCCGGTTCATTCCAGCCCCAAGTTCTGACTCCTTACTTTGTGTTAGGTTGCCTGTATCGGGTATGTTGCTATCGCAGTGATATCCCTTGTGACGCTCAATCCGAACGCGGATGGCCCAGGTTCTGTTGCATGATTCTTGTTTTGTGTGAATTCTGGGTCGTGCACGACATCATTGTTGCAGGATACCACTTGCCATCTGAACAGGTCACCATCTCCCTCGGACTCCCGATTACACTCGCTGTGGGGGTGATCGTCACCTGTGCTGTGCAGGTCAGTGTTGACACACCCCAGGCGGCGATTTCATTCAATTGGTGCTCGGTAGGGGGTCTATGTCTTCCGGATGTACAGGTTCAATCACAACAGATATCTATTGGCGTGCTGCTGTGTGCTGGCGGGGATAGAGCTCGGGACTGGACTTGCTTGGATGGTCCGGGTGGCGCATACCGTCCCTGCGTGGCAGGAGGCCATGTCGAATGAAGAGTCGAAGTGGCCAATCGGGATATCCTTTGTAGTCAGTGCGCTCCTGGACACGTCTATTGCTGCATCGACATGCTACCAGCTCTGGCGCAGCCGGATGATGGGGCTCAAGCGGTGCGTACGTATCATGCAGCGGGTCCTAACTCAACTTGATTTTGATTTGCGTTGCATAGGACGCGACGCATGGTGGATAAGCTGATGCGATGGACCATTCGTAAGCTGCCCCCATACCTACCTCACACGTACCCTGCCGTAACAAATAGACCCTGTGGATAGAGACTGGTGCGCTCACTGTGTATGCCGTTGTCACTTCAATCCCTTAAACTTGCACTCACTTATCGACGGCGTCTCAAGCGTCGTATCCCTCGCCATTGTCCTCACGGTGAGTCTATCCAATCCTGCTGCACTGCAGCTACACTCACCACCATCCGGCATCAGAAAAATCTTGACACAAAAGACAACACCTGTAGGTTGGTGTACCAGATTTGAAAGAACACCACTTGACCAACTTTCGTGTGGATTCTGTCAGACCTCTGGCTGGGAATAGTCTTCATTTTGCCTAATTGTGAGCATGTCTATTCTCATTAGTGGCCTTGAGTCGATGTTGATGTCCCGAGCCGCAGGCTATGCAACGGGACTCCTGGCTTTGTGAGTCTAATTCTACCTTGAGTGTCTATCCGAGCTACCTGCTGAGCATGACATTATGCGGCAGACTCAATGCGAGGACTAGCCTCGACGAGTTGAATACTGACAATCTGAGCCTGCCGACGGCTTCCCTAGCGTGGATGAGGACATCCAGGTCGATTTGGATCTCAGCGATGCGTAGCACTGTCACTGGAGACACTCAGGGGGACGCGGTGCATGATAGCCACGGAATCATAAGTCATAGGGATTCCCCAACTCCTAAAGTATTCCACTTATAATTGCTTCGAAGGTCGCAAGTAATGTAGATCTCCAAGTGCAATATGTATGCGGCCTGCCCAGATCCAACAATTGTATGAATCGACGCATGAGCAAGGGAGCACAGGAATATGAACACACAGCCTAAGAGATGATCCAGTTCTGTTAGATTGCATACTAACTCTTAATCGTACAAGGCGAAGTATTTGCTTATAGTTTGGTAAAACGAATATAAGCCCCCCAGAGATCCTAAGTCATTCCAGCCCCACGGGTCGTTTATGCCGCGAGCTATCACGACTGGCCCAGAAATCCAACACGGCATGTCGATGTCAACTCTAGCGAGGGTGTGCATAGACGCAGCTCGGATCCCACCAGTAACAGTGAACCTCGTCCCTGACCTATGCAGAAATTGTTGGCACCACCCGCAGGCGGCCCAAACAAGAGGATATGATTAGAATAGTCGTTAAAAGGGACATTGAGAACAAGGAGCACAACAAGGACAAGAGAACGAGCAGCCTGAGGATACCGAGGCGGGATTATGAAATTTGTTGTGACAAGTTTGCAAGTCGGGCAAATTCCCACGTCGGGCCAAACTCACACACCCTGGATTTACACTTCTCAGTCAGACGTCTTGATTAATTGATTGTTTGAAGCCACACTCCCGCCCGCGATATAGAACAAATTTAACTCCTCAATCTACTGATAGAGCCCCCATGTAAATCACACCCGGCCCTGTAGATTTTTCTGCACCATACATCAGCATGACTAGCTTGAAAACGCAACGCGGCGTGCTACGACCGGCTCGATCAACTCGACCGGAGATGGGCGCACGCGGCTCAGAGCCGCATCGTCTCCGCATTTCACCAGTGGCGATGGACGCGTACCCGGCCTATGGATGCAGAATGAAACTAGGAGTTCGATCAAGCAGTCATCATCAGCAAACCAGCTGGTACCTAGGGAGAGCTAGGGAGTACTCTGTAGCACATTATAGTGCCATAGTGCCATAGTAAGGGTCTATCTGTTTGTAGTGCTCAGGAGTCATCAGTATGATCTAAGGAGTTCTCCGGAGCGCTCTATAGTTCCTCACTAGCAGCAATAGAGCAGTATAGAACTAGGTAGTGCTTGCAATCTTACATTTATTCACTCCTAAATCATCCCTACATTCCGTTCGAAATTTGAGCAAATAATATATTATTGGCTACTCTAAATCTATCTGATACATCCAAACACGAGTCGGAAATCTTCACCACCATCGCACATGGTATAGTTATCCCCTTCGCCCAGCGCGCTGAGCCTACATGATAGCATGGCAAGAAATTCACCGGAAGCTGACCAAACAGCGCCACGCATCGCTTACCCCAAGAGAACAGGCACTGCACCCTCGCATGCGGCGCACGCGCCATACATGTGACCAAGATTCCGGAGAGAGCTGCGGGAATCAGTGAGGTTGAGGAAATTTTAATCCATCCCAGCCATTGAATCACACACCTTCAAACTGATGAAGAGGTGCAATACCTTGCTTCGTGCTGATCAGGGATAGTGTACTGTGTGAGAGGTGACCTGAGGGATGTGGAGGTCCAGGAGTGTCGGTGACAGAAGGGACTCCTCGAGCATTCAAGAGAAGGTGATTGAGGGTGAACCAAGTAAACAAATACTCACTGGCATCTGATATGGTCAGTTGAGCTGGGGGGACGGGCGGGAACGAATCATATGGGTGTTGAAATAAGAGGGTGCGGGAGCAGTGGAGCAAAATTGAGTGCGTTGATAAATGTGCGCGTCTAACCAGTTCCCATAAACGGAGCCTTGCGGAGTGCGCACAGACCATATTCATTCGGAGTTTGAATTGACTTGGAGAATGTTTGCCCCGTCCGCATGACATATCCCGCGGGTCACTCCAAGACAGCGACGGATCCCTGCAAGTCTTACCTGTGAGTACTCGCAATGTTTCAAGCTCATTGACACGTCACGTCCGAAGGTGACGCGGTCAACTTCGAACCCACTCCCAAGCTTCCACACGACGACAAATGGCGGCAACACAAACGACTACTGATGGGCTTCGCACGATTGAGAGTTCTCTTTGGTAAGTATGTTGATTTCTTGCACCAATACCCACCCCCTCACTCTGTAGACGAGAGCCGATCCGTTGACACTGACTACCCCATACCCCGCTCTCTCGCAAATGAGAGTCAAGCCCGCCAGTGGTGCCATGCATGGGCCGCATCCTCGCCTGCACCCCCATCCAGCCTTACCCGACTCACCCCTGCTCAAACGCATCACACAATAGCTCACAAACCATAAAAACAACAACCGCAGCCCAAAAATGACACAATCACGTCTTAGCATCTCGGGCAGCTCTTTACACCCTTTGAACGTCATTCGCCGCGTCAGTTGACGTGCGCAATAATGTTCTAAGGCGAAATGAGGGGCCCGGGCATCCAATGCAAGACTTGTGGTGTCATCTCTCCACACACCACTGCCGTCCCACCCAATCTCACCACAATCACCCTCTTGCAAACGAGGGGCTCGGGCTGGCCTGCGCCCTTACTCATGTTCACCTCCAGCCTTCCCCGACCTCACTCGAACACTTACAATGATGAATGGTCGTGGGCTGCGGCCCGTAGACGACGCATGGGCGCGCCCCATTGACGATGACTCAAATGATGAACAGCGGCCTGCGGGCCCACAAACAAGCAAACGACGGCCCAAAAACAAGCAACTTCAGCCACCTGCAAACGACGCATGAACGCACAAGCAAGCAAACAGTGGACGCGCTGTTTGCGCCTGGCTTGTCCTGGCATCTCGGCAGCCTCTACACCCTTGGAACGTTATTCGCCACGTCATTTGACGTGTGCAATGATATCCCAAGGCAAATTGAGGGGTTCTCATTGCGAGAGACCTGCCGGGTGCCACCTTACCTGCTACCACAAGGGCCGATCTTTGTGTCGCACGCGCAGACACATCGCGGCGTGCTTGGAGACTCCACCCTCTCGCAAATGAGAGGGCGCCTGGTGTCCATTCCAGCATTGCAGCCGCAGCGCTGCATGGCGCCATCCCTACTTGCAGGCCCCACCTGATAGTAGTCCACGCGTGCGCAGCCGCCTATGTATTATTTCAGGCTGAGCCGAGCCGGTACATCACTAACCTTCCTATCTGAGTGTATTGGATACTGCAACGTTGAACGTACTACAACACCTACTATAAAACACTATAGCCATCTATAAAAATTACTATCATATCTATGGCACTCTATGATCACTATAGTCACCTATAAAAATTACTATTGTCTCTATGGAGCTCTATGGAGCTCTATGGCGTTCTATGACCGCTATGACAAATGTTTGGTTTTGCTGATGATATCAGTGGGGGAGGGGGGTAGTGGGACGGAGAGGCTGGAGGAACGTGCCCTCCCTCCGCTGCTGGATGCTGGTGTCGTGTCCATCTGTTCAGCAATTCAGCACTTACATCTGGAACCCCACAGAATCCTACACCGAGAGTATGCGCCTAATAGTTCGCCAATGCCATAAATGCAGTCCTTCATTTGCCTCCCTCGTGTCAGGCAGCCACTGCGATGCTCGGAACTGCGTTCTCGTGCTAAGTCTGTCGATAGGTCAGGGCTCTCAGTTAGAACTGGAGTGTATCATTGCAATGTTGAATGGCGCAACCTTGCGCATGCGACAACCCTGTCCCCCCGTATCAGGACCCCAACCATCGCGATCCCAGTTCAATGGACGAGCTGCTCCCGGGTCGAGTCACAACATCCCGAAGCTACACGGGCACAAGGTAAGCATCAGAGGGAGTCCAACTTCCAGCCCCCCAAACCACACTACCATCTCACGCGGTCCATTGCACAGGACACCGCATGAACCCTAGGACCTGGAGATCTGGACTTGTGCGATTGTTTCACGCACATACCTCGTGACGATCCACATATCTTGAGTGCCATTTCGGGGGCTTGAACTCACTGTCGATGTTCGTGGGCCGCATGTGGCCGGCTGGTAGGAGTTTGGGCCTTGTTGCTTCTTGATGGTGTTCGTGGAGAAGGGATGGTGGGAGGTTTATATAAATAAGAGATCAGTGACCAGGACTATGCGTGTGCCGACTCTTGCCCATGGGATATCATTGTGATGGAGCGCATGCCGTTGACCAGCATGCCCAAGGTCTGGGGCTCAGCGCTTAATTCTATACCACACGTATATGGTCGCGATACCCAGTACTTTGGTATGTTCTCCTATGTCCTATGCGTCTGACAAGCTTGATCGAAGGTTCACTGAGAGAGAAATAACATCCGAGCGCGCAGTCAAGCCTTACGATACGATATTGCGAGGATGGCTCTGTGATGGCGTGTTCCCACGCGTTCAAAATTGAGCTCCACATCATGATCCAGCGTGGAGGTCGGCAGACTGAAACTTGAAGTTGTTGAGATTGTCTCGTAACAACGGAAATATTTTTGTTTTCATTTCAAGCGTTGTTACCCCAACCCTTGGCGAAGACTTGTGACTTGCCCTAACTTGATTACAATAGAGAGGAAGTTGAAGGAACAATGCATGTAACCTGTCCACGGCAGTCGGAGGTCCTCCGAGTCAGCGCTGGAATGTCAACAAGATCATTGAGGAAGGAAGGAACTTGATGGTCAGCTTCACACTAAACTTGAAGCCGCGCATCTGAGAAGCGATCAGCCTAACCACACGGTTCCGCTCTATTAATATTGATAGTGTATCTCACGTCGATATCAAAGATTGCACCGCTGATCTCTGCCATCACAGGACGTAGTACTTCTCTGACTTACCCCCCATTTAACGCGTACCTCCCCGGCTGAGACATCCACACAAACCAGCTCCCCTGATGCTTCCCATATCCGGTAGCACCCCGCAGTCAGAATTCATATTCGAAGAAACTTGGGGCGCCTTCGTGACATTGGTCTACATATCAACAGTGCTCAGCGGATTCATTGCCATGCAGGCGTGTACCTACTTCCACAAGTTCTTCCATCGCGATCACTACGTTCTGAAATACACGGTGCGCCCATCCCTTCAAGCCGATTCGTCCCGGCCCAAGTTCTGACTCCTGACTTTGTGTCAGGTTGCTTGCATTGGGTACGTTGCCAGTGACATCCATTGCGATACTCATTCCGAACGCGGATGGCCCAGGTTCGGCTGCATGATTCTTGTCCTGTGTGAATTATGGGTCGTGCACGACATCATTATTGCAGGATACCACTTGCCATCTGAACAGGTGGCTGTCTCCTTCGGACTCCCGATTTCACTCGCAGCAGGGGTGGTCATCAGCTCTGCTGTGCAGGTCAGTGTTGGCACACCCCAGGCGACGACTCCATTGAATCGGTGCTCGGTAGGGCGTCTACGTCTTCCGGATGTACAGGTTCAATCACAACAGATATCTATTGGCGTGCTGCTGTGTGCTGGCGGGGATAGAGCTCGGGACTGGACTTGCTTGGATGGTCCGGGTGGCCCGCAGTGTCCTTGCATGGCAGGATGCGGTGTTGAATGAGTCGAAGTGGCTAATCGGGATATCTTTTCCGGTCAACGTGCTCCTGGACACATCGATCGCCGCGTCGACGTGCTACCAGCTCTGGCGCAGCCGGATGATGGGGCTCAAGCGGTGTGTGCGCGTCATGGATGGGTCCTGACTTCTCAACTGATTTGCGTTACGTAGGACGCGACGCATAGTGGATAAACTGATGCGATGGACCATTCGTAAGCTGCTCCCATACCTACCTCACCCATAACCTGCCGTAATAACGGATCCTGTGGATAGAGACTGGTGTACTCACTATGTATGTCATTGCCACTTCAATCCCTTAGATTGGACTCACGGACTCTCGACGGTGTTTCAAGTGTAGTATCCCTCACCATTGTCCTCACGGTGAGTCTATTCAATCCTGTTACACTGCATCTACAATCACCACCATCCGGCATCAGAAAAATCTTGACACGAAAGACTCCTGTAGGTCAGTGTACCGGGCTCGAAAGAACACCACTTGACCAGATTTCATGCGGACTCTATCAGACCTCTGGATGGGAATACTCCTTGTTTTTCCTAATTGTGAGCGTGTTCATTCTGATTAGTGGCCTTGAGGCGGTGCTGATGTCCCGAGTCGCAGGCTATGCAACGGGGCTCCTGGCTTTGTGAGTCTGATCCTATTCCAGGGGTCTGTTCGAGCTACGTGCTGAGCGTGACATTATGCGGCAGACTCAATGCGAGGACTAGCCTCGACGAATTGGATACTGACAATCTGAGCCTGCCAACGGCTTCTCTGGTATGGATGAGGACTTCCAGGTCGATTGGGACCCCAGCGACGCGGAGTGCTGTGACTGGAGGCACTCATGTGGACGCGATACATGATAGCCACGGAGTCGTGAGTCACGGGGATTTCCCAACTCCTAAAGTATTTCACCTATAATCGCTCCGTACGTCGCAAGTAATATAGATCTCTAAGTGTGATGTGTACGCGGCCCGTTGCATGAATCGACGCAGACTTGCAGTACTTTTGAGCCTCATGTGACTGAACGACAGTGGAACAAGCTGAGAGGCTGGGGGAAAGCCGAGCGGCAGCTTGAGCTGGTGCGCGAAGACGAAAAAGGCTGAGTGGGCGGGTTTCGTCTTGGCAAGCTCATTCCAAGGCTGGTTGTGATAAGGTAATCAAATAGCAAGAGTAAGGAAAAAACAACGTATAACGAATGGTAAACGATAGTGGTATGGGTGGCGGGTGGGTCAAGACTTATCTGTAATGGATGCTGTAGCTGAAGTGGATACGAGCGCGCGAGTGGGGAACGAAAGCAACACCTCATCGATGAGATGAGATGCGGAGATGATTGGGAAAAAAACCAAACAGTCCCAAACCGGGCCGCCATTTGGCTGGACGCCGGTGTTGCCGCCGCCTGTTCTGTTGGAACTTGGCACATTGCAAATTATTCAGGTCCCGAAAAGCATCAAAGTGCGCCGAGAGTCAAAAAGTCACGAAAAGTAATATCGACTTTTCCTGATGCAATCACGCCACAGAAGTTATAGAACGGAACAACTGTCCAGTGTCTACAGCTTGGCTACGGAATGCTGTGTGGAACTTGAGGCCTTATAGACACTAGCGCTGGAACACCGTGGCCCCAACCTTCCGACGAGGTCGGGGAACCCAATGGTTGGCATGCTCACACCGAGATTTGAGGAGTGATCAACCTGTCATATTCTTTTCGCGTTTTAATGGTCTGGTGAAGCTCTAGCAACATTCACCAAACCTATCACCGCTCACAATACTATTACAGACTTCACTGATCGCATCTTGCTGACTTACCGTTTATTTAACGCGCGGGAGCTCAGGCTTCATATCCACACGCTTCCTATGACCTCGCAGGTGGAACCGACATTTCAAGCGACTTGGGGCGCCGTTATGGCATTGAACTGGGTGTTGGCACTGGGCAGCATCTAGTGGATGTATCACCATGCAAGCATGCACCTATTTTCACAGGTTCTTCCACCGGGACCATTACATTCTTAAATTTGTGGTGCGCACTTCATCCCTTCGAAACGGTTCATCTCGTCCTCGAGCTTTAATTCCATACCTTATGTTAGGTTGCTTTGGTATGTTGCCATTGAAGCGACAGCTCTCACGGCGCTCAATTCGGGTCCCCCATGAACACTGAATGTCCAGGTTCGGCTGTGTGGCTCTTGTCTTGTGCGAATTCTGGGTCATACACAACATCATCATCGTAGGGTACCACCTGCCATCCGGGCAGGTTGTCATCTCCCTCGGGTTTTCGATTGCAACCGCAGTGGGGCTGATCGTCGTCTACGCTGTGCAGGTCGGTGTTGATACCACGGGTGTGATTCTATTTAATTCTTCAGCAGGGGATCTACGTCTTCCGGATGTACAGGTTCAATCGCAACAGATACCTACTAGTGTTCTGCTGCGTGCTGGGAGGGATGGTGCTTGGGACTGGATTCACTTGGGTGGGGCGGACGGCACACATTGTCCCTGCGTGGCAATTGGTCGCGTTGAGCGAAGAGTCGAAGTAGATACTTATAACATGCTTTGCAGTCAACATATCCCTGGATATGTTTATTTCCTCATCAACGTGTTACCAGCTGTGGCGCAGCCGGATGATGGGGCTTAAGCGGTGCGTGTTATGCATTGGGCTTTCAGCCTGTTTTTGATCTTGTTGTGTAGGACGCGGAAGTTGGTAGATAAATTGATACGATGGACGATACGTGAGTTACTCCCATACCTCTCATGTGTTCCCTGTCGCGATAATAAAAGGTCCCGTCGGTAGAGACTGGCGTACTCACTAGGTATGCCATTACCATTTCCACCCTCTTGCTGAGTTCCAATTCATGGGTGGATGACGCTTCAAGCGCCGCGATCCTCGCCATTGTCCTTATGGTAAACCTACCTCAACCTTATTGCACAGTGTTGACAATAACCTCGCATCAGGAAAATCTTAGCAGAGAATACAACCCTTGTAGGCCGGTTTGACAGACCTGAAATAATACCACTTAGCTAACTTTCGGATTGTGTCAGACCTTTGGCTGGGAATAAGCTTGCAAGCCTCTAATTGTCAGTGTTCATTCTTCTCGGCTCGTTAATGGCCTTGATTTTGATGCTGATCCCCCTGAGCCTCAGGCTACGCTATTGGACTCCTGGCTCTGTGAGTCTGAATCTATTCCGTTCAATTCAAGCTACATGCCGAACATGATGCTATGCGGCAGACTCAATGCGAGAACCAGCCTCAACGAGTCAGATACCCACCATCTGAGCCTTCCAACTGCTTCTCTGGTGTGGGCGAGGACATCCAAGTCGATCGGGATCCCAGCGACATGTAGTGTTAGGACTGGTAGCAGTCAGGGGGATGTATTGCGTGATTCAAGCCACAGAGAAGTCATGAATCATGAGGATTCCTATAGCTCCTAAATTATTCCGCCTATAATTGCTTCATACATCCTCGCAAGTACTTAATGTAGATCTCCAAGTGCATTGTACATACAGCCTGCCTAAGTCTAGGATCCGGTGACGTGTATGAATCGACAATAGACAAGGCCCGGGTATAGGAATATGAAGCTATGAATGCATAGTGTTCGAGATGAATCCAGTTCCGTCTGATTGCGTACTGGTTCGAGCTTAGTCGATGTCTAAGGCGAAGCATCGGGTTGATATTTTGGTAAAGATAATACGATATGCGTGTGGGGATCATTGCCACTGCCGTCTTCTTGGGCGAAGCTTGCCCATGATATATCATCGCCATGCCCCATGGGAATGCATGCTGTTGATCGATGTGCCCGAGGTCTGGGGCTTATTAGTGCTTAGCGCTTAATTTCTATGACACGTGTATAAAACCACAACTCGTACATACCAACCTTTTTATGTCATCCCATGTCCTGTGCGACTCCGGATGGCCGGCGGACCAATAACATCCGAACGTGCAGTGTGCACTGGCAGCCACCCTACATAAGTCCTGGATAAGGGTATGACGTACTAGTACTAATACTGCTGGGATTCGTTTCAACCGTTTTTAACTAGCTGTTACTCCAGCTCTTGGCAGAAAGGAACAGCATATGTAGCCTGGCCACGGCAGGAGATACGAGCCCTCAGTCTTCCGCTGTGAGCCTCAGCCCTCCAAGTCAGTGCTGGAACGTCAACAAGCTCATTTCGCAAGGAACTCATCACACTAAAAAGCCGTGCATCCGAGAAGCGATTGACCTACCATATTGTTTGACTCTATTGATATTACAGCTATTTCGGAAAGCCTCGAGAATGGAGATAGCTCTAATGGTGTGTTCGTACATCAAAGATTGTGGCACTAATCTCCACTATTACAGGACGTGGTGTTTCCCTGACCTGCCCCTTATTTAACACATACCTCCCCAAGTTGAGACGTTCATACAAACCAGCTCCTCCGACGCTCCCTATGTCTGGTAGCACCCCGCAGTTAGAATCCACATTCGAAGAAACCTGGGGCGCCTTCGTGGCATTGGTCGGTGTGTCAACAGTATTTAGCGGATTTATCGTCATGCAGGCGTGCACCTACTTCCACAAGTTCTTCCATCGGGACCACTATATTCTCAAATGCACGGTGCGCCCTCCATCCCTTCAAGCCGATTCGTCTCGGTCTAAGTTTTGACTCCTCACTTTGTGTCAGGTTGCCTGCATCGGGTACGTTGCCACCGCAGTGATATCCCTCCCGGCACTCAATCCGAACGTGGATGGGGTTCCAGGTTTGGCTGCATGACTCTTGTCTTGTGTGAATTATGGGTCGTCCATGAGATCATTATCACAGGATACCACTTGCCATCTGAACAGGTCACCATCTCCCTTGGACTTCCGATTTCACTCGCAGCAGGGGTGGTTGTCAGCTGTGCTGTACAGGTCAGTGTTGGCACACCCCAGGCGACGACTCCATTGAATCGGTGCTCGGCAGGGGGTCTACATCTTGCGGATGTACAGATTCAATCGCAACAGGTATCTATTGGCGTACTGCTGTGTGCTGGCAGGGATAGAGCTCGGGACTGGACTTGCTTGGATGGTCCGGGTGGCGCACACCGCCCCTGCGTGGCAGGAGGCCATGTGGAATGAGGAATCCAAGTGGCCAATCGAGATATCCATTACAATCAGCGTAATCCTGGACACATCGATTGCCGCGTCGACGTGCTACCAGCTGTGGCGCAGCCGGATGATGGGGCTCAAGCGGTGCGTGCGCGCTATGAATTGGTCCTAACTTCTCAACTAATTTGCATCGCATAGGACGCGACGTATGATAGATAAGCTGATGCGATGGACCACTCGTAAGCTGCCCCCATACCTACCTCACACGTACCCTGCTGTAATAATAGATTCTGTGGATAGAGACTGGTGCACTCACTATGTATGTCATTGCCATTTCAATCCCTTAGATTGTACTCACGGAAGGCTCGACGGTGTTTCAAGTGTCGTATCCCTCGCCATTGTCCTCACGGTGAGTCTATTCAGTCCCGCTGCATTGGACCTATAATCACCGCTGTCCGGCATCAGAAAAAACTTGACAGAAAGGGCAACTCTTGTAGGTCGGTGTACCAGATTTGAAAGAACACCACTTGACCAGATTTCGTGCGGATTCTGTCAGACCTCTGGCTGGGAATAGCCTTGGTTTTGCCTAATTGTGAGCATGCCCATTCTTACCAATGGCCTCGACTTGAAGTCGGTGCTGATGTCACCCCCAAACTGCAGGCTACGCAACGGGGCTCCTGGCTTTGTAAGTTTGATTCTGCTTTAGCTGCCCATCCGAATTACGTGCTCAGGAATGTGACATTGTGCGGCAGACTCAATGCGAGGACTAGCCTCGACAAATTGAATACTGACAATCTGAGCCGGCCAACGGCTTCCCTGATATGGATGAGGACATTCAGCTCGATTGAGATCTCGGCAACGCGTAGTGCTATGACTGGAGGCACTGGGGATTCCCCAACTCCTAAAGTATTCCACTTATAATTGCTTCGTAACGTCGCGGATGATGTAGATTTCCAAGTATAATGTGTATGCGGCTTATCGAGATCCGACAATTGTACGAATCGACGCATGAGTATGGGAATATGAACAGATAGCTTAAAGAGATGAATCCAGTCCGTCAGACTGCACACTAACTCTTAGACGGTGATAAGACGGAACGTTAGGTTGATAGTTTGGTAAAAAAACGCAGTGGACAATCCGCGAGAGCATAGGCTCTTCGGTGGATAGAGTGCTTACAAGGTTCATATCGCATTTTGCGAAAGCCCTGCAGTGTAGATATCCTATTGGCAAATGCCACGGCCATTCTGATCTTCATTCTGACCGTACTCGTAGCGAATGGATGTGAGCCCGTATTATCACGCTGATCCAGAGATTTTCTCTAGTCGAACCTCCAATAGAATGGGTACGAGCCCTCAACCCATGCAAATTATTTCCGGTCCCGTTGTAGTAGGGCGCCTTGGCGCCTACTCCAGGAGATCACCTGACCGGACCCTACCTACAGACAGTATATAGACACGTCACGTAGGCATTGAGCAATCCAGACCACCACAGCGTGCTTTCGCTGTTTAGCGCGTGTCGGCGGATCAGCCGTCTCCACCGTTAGTTGTTCTGCGCCCCGAACCGCCCGAGTGATTGGAAGTCCAACACGGTGTGCTATAAATCTTGTCAATATCAACTTTAGCGGGCGTGGGCGTGGCCCAGAGCTACATCATCTCCACGTTTCAGATACAGGAGCTGTTGGCATCATCCATGGGCAAGCCTAAAAATGATACACATAAGTACATGGAGATTATAATCAGGCGGGAAATCAGTTACAGCATGCTATCATTATGTCGATATGGGATCAGGTGGGGTAAACATGAATAGTCTAGACGCGTATCCAGGAGCTCAATTCTCATCAACTAGTTTAGTAATAACTTGACCATGACCGGTGGATATAGTAACTCTTCATTCTGGTAGAGACGCGCTGCGTGATGACCCGCGGCGACACATCCACCGGGGTAATTGGTATGAAGGGCGCCCCTGTGAGGACATGCTTGAGCTGTGCCTTGAGGTACAACTTAATCTAGATCGACTGGCCACTGAGTGTGAGGTGTCGGAGAGCATGTTGTGCATGCCGTCTGCGAGGGACGGATAAAGTATCCCGACATTGAGGGCGGGCAGAGGGTGTAACAGTGTTGGGCGTGTGATGCAGGCGCAGGTCAAGTGCGACGCCGTCAATCCTCGTGAGGGCGGAGGTGAATATTAGGTAGCGAGGATGGCGGCAACATATCGTGCGCACTGTTCGAGGTGTTCCTCGATGTCACTTGGCTGGTTTGGGCACATTGGACAAGTTCTGCGCGTTTTCCCGACTTCTTGGACGGAGCGGTGAATCAGAGGACGGATCTGAGGGCTTATAATGTTGCTCTGGAGGTGTTGACAATGCGCGGGAGTGGGGCGGTGAAGCGGGAGTCCGGGGTGAAACACTTGGCAGTCTGGACACATCTGGCGCTTTTTCCTGGCGTGGGTGGCGAGGCCGCATGTTCAAAAATTGTTCTCCTGTGCAGAAACGATACTTTGGTTGCGTTTGCGATGCTACGGATTCAGCGGGAGCGTCTGGGATCACGTTTCGAGCGGTCCGGGCGTTCTTGACGCGTTTTCCAATGTGCGCAGCCAAACGAAGGACCGGAGGGGTTCTACGAGCTCCGGTAGGGTCTGATGCGAGAGCGAATCTGGAACGCATAGGGAGCGCTGTCAGGCGTAGCTGGCATATGTTTGCAAAATTAGACTCTAATAAGAGTACAAGCTGTGTGCATATTATGTTCTAATAACAACAGACCTCTGATATGCAGACATTTGCATATGCATTTGCAAACAATACTTAGGGTCTTATTGCTCGAAACGGACTGGTATTGATACACACCACAATTAGGGTTTCCCTGCCCGATTGGGCTGCCGCCAGTGATCGGGCACGCGCCTTCTTTGTGCGCCTTTCGTGCCTGTCGCATGCCCGCTTTGTGCGCCTTTTGTGCCTGTCGCATGCCGGCTTTGTGCGCCCGCTTTCAATACGCCCGCTTAATGCGCCTTTGTATGCCTGCTCTGTGCACCCATTATGTACCCACCTTTATCTTCTGTGCGCTAGTTGTGCGCCTGCCTGTTGCGCTAGTTATGCATCCGCCGTGCGCCCGCTCATCGCGCCAGTTGCGCACCCATCGTGCGCCTTCTTGTTGTACTCATTATGCGCCCACTTTATGTGTTCCCGTTGCGCATCCAGGTTGCGCCCGCTTTGTGCGCCTACTGGCTGTGCCCCGCGCCTGCAATTCAATCCTGTTGCACTTCCCACAACCGAAAACACCCTTTGCTACCCAAACACATGCACACGGCCTTAATGGCCACACCGACCGAGCTCTCCGCCTGAGTGGAGAACTGCGGGCCCTCCATAGACACCGTTGAATACTTCCAAGTTCTCACTCACCATTGCATCTTATAAATTTCCTTGTGATGTCAGTCTGTGGCCGTAATGGGAATAACATGTATAGCGAATTTTACTATAACCTGAGTTACGTTTATCTACCAATGGAACTGATGGGTACTATTGGGCATAGATATAATGATGGAAGTGATTGGTGATCTAACGAATAGGCCAAATGCTCCAAATATATGGTGATATAAGTCACTACGCCTTACTATTGGGTTTACGGTGGTCGTTGAGATTGGCTTGCGGGGTGGTGTTTCGTCGGGGCGACGGGGCGCACGGCTCATGCGACCTGAGCGACGCCCGGGTACAGGAGCCGGATTATCAAGGCTCTGCCGTTTGCGCTTTCGGTTCTGGGGCCAGGTGTGGGCTCTATTTGAACTTGCGGCCCAGCTATTAGTACGGGTGTTGGTGTGATTGGCGGAATTGTGGCTGTAGGTGTCGAGATCATTGGCCTCTGCGGCATGGCTGAAGGTGTAGCCCTTCGCGGCGTGGCTGAAAGTGTGCCCCTCCGTGTTGTGGTTGAAGGTGTTCCCCGAGGCATAGTCGAAGGCGGGGGTCCCCGTGGCGTAGTTGGGGGTGCGCCTCGAAGCATGTTTATTCTCTGAAGGGCAGTCACCCTGGTTGGCGTAGCCGGTTCCTGGTGTGCTGGCATTCTACGTGGGGTGTTGGTAGTGGAGTTTGCGTCGGTGTTACGAGAAGTGAGCGCCATGTCTGTTGGAAGAGGCGATGCGGCAGACAGTATACCAGCTTGGGGCGTGGGCAATGTATGGGCTGATAACATAGCCTGGCCAGCATTTGACATTGGGTACATTGCATTTGGGGTGTCGACATGCATGCTGGGGAAGACTAATTATGTGGATTTGAATGCATTGGCACGCGATTGTTGTCAAAGGCTGAGCCAGCCAACGTATACTCTTGGCGTGATGAAGCAAAGTCACCGAGGGATGAGAGCGTATTATCTGGAGCAGGGCCAAGGCGGGGATGCGATGTATCGTTTAACTCATCAGTGAGTGAGTAAGGTGGTCGGGTGGATAAGGTCATGTTCGAGTGATTAACCGAACTTCCCCATGGTAGATTGGTTCTGGATGATAATGGGCTGGATAATGGGCTATTCTGCATCCAATCAAAGTCACCGGTCGATTTGTCGGGGTCGAGATCGGCCTCAAGGTTGTTTAAATTAAGTGCGGGTCCTTTGCCACGATAAAGTGCCTGTTTCCGGGGCGAAGTACGAGCTGGCATCATAAGGAGTCCAGGAGGCGATTGACTTGGGGAGCCCGGACCAAGCTGAAATTGGGGATCGCTAGCGGCCTGAAAAGGTGAGGCACCCCTTAGCCTGGGGCTGATTTGATTGAGGCCGTGGACGTCAAGTGTGGAGTCTTGTTGTGTATCGGTCGTGCCACTGGTTCTGTGGCTGAGATTGGGCGGTTCACAATCAGGGGAGGGTGCGTGAGACGACGCGTTTGACGATTCAAAGTAAGTATCGGGGGAGGGTGCGCGAGACGACGCGTTTGATGATTCAAAGTAGGTTAGAGTTGGGGATGGGCTGCATATCAGCATATTAGACAGGGGATCGGGTGTATGGGAAAGCGGCGGGGTGGGGGTGTCATCAATAGGTCGTGACTGTATATTATTCGGTCGGAGGGCAAAGAACTTTCTTTCCTCTTCCGCTGGTGTTGTTCATCAGTATTCAACCGTTATCCACAAGGAAAACGTCAACATACGAATTATATTTTTGACAAATCTACCAAAGGGTTTACGAAATCCTTCTTCATACTCATGGGCGTGCGCTTGCATATAGGTCTGGCCTGCAGGCGACTTGGGCCCAAAATAATACCTAGCATCTGTTAGAGATATTTCCTGAGAATATGAAAGAACGACTCACTCTTCCATATAAATCCTTCCATTTGCAATCGGATTCGGACCAGCCGCAGTCAAAACGAAGACCCAGCCTGTGGAGGCAGCAGCGGCTTCAAGGGTGTGGTGGACATAGTCGGGGAGTTTCCTGATGGCTCTATTGACAAACAAATTGGATCCGTCAGCTTTCATTTCTAACGAGCTCAAACACATGCAATCGCACTTGTGATAATCCATCGGCGATGGTCTGTGGGCTCCACTAGACTTTGTCTCGTCTTCATCACTCGATTTTGGGTCTTCCCGCTTCCCCTTAACCCATACCAATTCCTCATCGATCTCCATTTGAACGTCCTCCCCGCCTCCTCCAGTAGAGTGCCCACGACCCTTCTTCGGACTGACATGCGATCGCTCCGGCTCTTAGCGCCCTCCTCCTCAATCGCTCGCTCAACTTCCTCTTTTACCAATTCCGGGAACATTTGCTGAAATACCTCTACCGCTGCGGCATGCGGGTATTCTTTGTCGATAGAAGGCTGCTTTTGAACGATTTCAAGTTAGGTTTCGAACCGATCCTCCCTTTCTTTGATGGGTGCCAATTCATCCAGGTTCTCAACATCTGTAGTTAAATTGTGAGTAAAATTTTAGTATGGACTGATTGTATATTAACTCACCGCTTTGCGTTTAACCTTCGCCTTTGATAACAACACATTCTCTGCATCAGTCAGCTCTCGCCTTGTGGTACCAGGTGCACATGGGAAGGCATAATCCACTTCCGGGTAAGCCACAAACCACTTCTTGTTTAGCTCCTTGAAAAAACGATCAACAGTTGTCGATTCCTGGGCCTCGAGGAAGTCGGCAGTGTGGCCGCTAAGCCAAACTCTCTGCTCGGGCGTCGTCCAATATTTTCCCATGATTGGTGGGTGGCACTACTTATTTTCTTGCCATTACTTTATTGAATTTTGCGATCCCCGGTTACATCCCTCCACGTCGGTATCCTTCCCTGCACCGCCACTACATCTCCCGCCTCAACCGCGCTTCAGTGCGCTAGTTCCTGGTCTTGCAAAAAACTAGGGGTAAAATACGCTAGATCATTGTTTCCCTCAAACAGATCGCAATGGTAAGTAGAGCCGATTCATAGATATTCTAAGAATTCTTACCTCCGTGTGTCATAGCACGTTTCTGCCACATTTCTGCTAGACGAATCGCTCATCCCTGCACAAAGGTGTGTTGTATCATACGTTTATTAGATCACGTACTTTATTAATTTACGTTTGCTTAGAGACACCGACAACCCAAGAGTGAGTGTCTGGTAGTGCAGGGCGAGATTCGCGGTGGCTATTGCTTGACGGAACAGCAAATCTTGATATGCTCGACAGCCTGGGCAACATCAATATATTATGAAGATCCCGTTGCGCTTCCTCCCTGGAACTAATTGGTAAAGGTGGCTTGCCCACTGTTTATTTAAATGATGACACGCTAACGCTGAAATCTTCATCCTCAAGAATGACCCAAGATCAGCCCTCTCAACCAGACCTTCTTGCCTCATGCGGTCAGGCAGTCCAGAATTTCCAAGCGCTTGCCAGGGCGATCCAGGCCGCTAATGACTGTGAGTGCGCCCGAGCGCTATTTGGACAGCTCTCCCTGAACGTAGATGTAGCACTTCAGCATCTTAGCATGGTGCAGCTGCCGCCTTGTAAGCCCTTTGCCCTGATCCTTAGTTGGACTCACCGGCTCCAGATTCAAGCATATTACCAAACACCGTGGCGCCGGCAGCTGACGTGGCTGTTTCTCCCCCGGCATCTGTTAAAGCTAGCACGCCGATCCCTCATACCACGCCAAATTCACCTGCAGCTGCACCTGCCGAAATACCCGAATCTAGACCTTCGTCTCCGGGTGCCCATTCACCTGCAGCCACACCTGCCGAAATACCTGAATCCAGATCTCCATCCCCGAGCGCTCATTCAACAGGTACAGATTCAGATGATTGGGACGGGTTTGGTAGCAACCCAATTGCCTTGATCGACGAGAGTGATCTGCCCATAAGCTTACAGGCTCCTGCTCCCAATAATTCCGTGGGCTGTCCAGGTCAGTGTTCGTATGTTAATTGATAATTTGCATTCTGACACAGTAATTAGAACCAACTCGTATATACATTGAAACGGTACCAGAAGATCGTTGGTATGCCGTGATTGTAGGCCGCAGGCCGGGAATAATCCGCGGAGCGTAAGTGATCTTGTGAATCCAAGGTGCGATTGGCTGATAAATAGGTCCACGCAGACATAACATCAATAAAAACATAATTGGTATACCAGGGGGGTATGCTGAACGATTCCCTACCCGGAAGCTGGCTTCGGACGCCTACTTCAGTGCAATTGACGCGGGTAGGGTTCGCCAAGTTGAAGTGGTTATTACCCAACATGTCGTTACTCGTGTTTAGTTTTACGATGAGCTATGTATACATGCCATGGCTATTCATTGCCTCTCAGTTACCTAGTACATCCCACAATACAATTATGTTGACATTGCCTCGAAACCTGGTCTGAATGACCGTGATCAAAATTTGTGATGTCAAGTTGTGAGCCGGTCACACCGGCACGTATACTGTTACACATCAATGATACATGTTGGTATCATCAATCATTCATCACTGATTACCGGCCACTCTTCAAGCTTTCAAGACCAGCAACTCATTGAACTTACCCTCAATCCGTGGTCAAGATATGCTAACGATCCCTGTACCTATCAAAATGTAAGTAATTTTATTGGCATTAATCAAGTCATCATTGAACGGACAAGTCATCCTAAAGATGTATGCGGCCAAGTTCATCAATGACTTCGAATAATATATGTTGGGCGGAACCGTATCTTGGGCACCACTTGGCACTGGTCAGTGTAGTGCTACCTATCGGTCCATTTGACAAAGGACTGCCTGGATGTTGTTGGCATTCATATTGCGTGTCAATGGTTAGCGTGAGTCTATTATTACTTCCGTTTGACTAGGCCTGAATTGCGACTACTTGCTCGCACGTTATTTTGTCTGGGGAGCGACAAACGGCCCCCTTGATTCCACGCTGACACTCTGTCTCTCCTCATGCGGTATCCTCACGCAAGACCCCTCGATGTTTGTGATCCATCTTACTGCTTCCGCACCTTGATTTGTTGACCAACTGGATTAGTCTGGGAATTTCCTGTACCCGCTTGCATGTTATTTTGCCTTGGAGTGATCAACGCCGGCCTCCCTGGATTTCACGCTAATGCTCTGTCTCCGCTTGCACAACGCCCTTGTGCAAGACCTTTTGAGATCTGGTTTGCTCCACCGCTTGTGCACCTTAGCTTGTTAACCAACCGGATTAGCTCAGGAATCACATCGATTTGTAATGCGTCTGGTACCCAAGATTTCTATGCTGCCTACAACACTGGCGTCCTTAAACCCTCTTGACTAGCACTACAGGGGATAGTATTGGTATTCGACATCCCTGGTTAAGCCCACGGTGGTGCCTCGCCGCTCAATACGGTATCTACAAGGCGGCGCCTCCTGAATTTCCTCGGTTGCTTTTGTGTATGCAAACATACTCTAGGAGTATGATTTATCCTCTGTGCTTCCTGCCCAGGGTTCCATATTCCCTGCATTTGTCTTGACTTTTATACCCTCAGGATTTTGATTTAGTTTATTCCCCTCACCAGCAGCCTCGCCCCCAACCATGGCACGTCGTCGAAAGAAATTACACCAACATTTTGCTTTATCCGACGATGACGCCGACAACATACCTACCCCACGGCCTACGCTCAGCATCCCATCGAGACAATTTACTACAAGGCTCTCTAGTGGCAACTTTGGCATTACATCGTCGGTCTTTCAGGTACCAGTATCACCTCCTCATATACCACCTAATTTCGACTATCCGTTTGATATGTCAGGAGGTGGCGGGGCTGAGCCCCAATCGGCTGACCCAACATATATTCAGCAACCCGAAGAACCGGCGATAGCTGCGAGCGGCCCCCACTGACAGAAGAGGGATACCGTAAGTGAATTTCTATCCAATATACTCACAGTTTGCATGACATTGTGCTTTCAGGACAATCCGTTAATATTTTGGATACCTGACCGAGACCGATATGTTGCTGAGGATTTAAGATGGGAGGGGTGTGGTGATTATTCGCCAGATTTTTGTGGTCGTTGTAAGAGTCGGGGGGTTGGACTCTACCGGTGCACAGATTGCGATGGCGGACAACTTCTATGCCGCTCGTGCATTAGAGAAGTCCATTTATGCAATGGTCTGCATAGAATTTCAGTGAGTCGTTCATATATCCTTTCTCACCCGACATAACTAAGATAATCCCCGAAGGCATGGAACGGGAGCTATTTCATAGAGACAAATCTCAAATCACTCGGACTCCGGATCCAACTCGGGCACTGTGTAGGCGAGAAATGTCTATCACCACAACCCGCGTTTGCGGATGGATTTGTTGTAATTGATGTGAATGGGATCCATGACGTTGCACTTGATTTTTGCAATTGCGAGATAGCACAGCACCATTTCGTCCAACTTCTACGGTATCGGTGGCTTCCCGCCACAGTCTCGAATCCTAAAACAGCGTGCACATTCCGTGCACTCAAGCACTTCCAGCTACTTTCCTTTGAATCCAAGGTCTCCGGTTTTGAATATCATAGTACGCTTGCTCGGCTATCTGAGAACACTGGCATTTCTCCCCCAAGGTAAGCCGACGCTTAGTACTTGTCGTGCGCGTATCTTATGAATAAATAGGACCGTTATCGTTCTCTCATGGTGATGATCCGGATCTATCGACATATCAAGATGCTCAAGCGGTCAGGAAAGGGGCATGATCCAGGTGGGGCCGCCGCAACCAAACCCGGGGAATGCGCCGTATTGTGCCCCGCATGCCCGCAGCCACAGATGAATTTACCAATGGGCTGGGATAGCGACAAGTCCAAACGGTAAGGTATTTAGATCGCGTTTATTCCTATTGCCGACTCATAAATCTCAGGCATCTATATCGCCTCTTCCTGGCTGTTGACGCCAATTTCCGCCTCAAGCGGAAAAATGTTTCAAACGAGGAGGTAGATCCCGGTTTAGCTAATGTCTTTGCTTTTGCGCTCTCACTCGGATTGGGAGCGCGGCGTACATGGGACGCGCCGCGCGGGGGAGGAGAGGAGAGGGGAGTGATAATTCATAGGGTACGATATTTACATTGTAGGCTATGAGTAGAACATGGGTGAAGATAGATTGATGGAGTTTAATGGGCGGAGAGCGAAGCGACTCCCGGCTCCGGCGGCGCAGCCCCAGGAAAGGGGGGGGGGCTCGCCGAGCCAGCCGCGATACCCGTTGGCCCAGGCGCTGGTGCATGCACCACGACGCGTCATGCTGGCTCGGTGCCCTCTCTGTCAGGAGTGGTGCTGAAGGATGATTTTGTGCGGCTCACCTGTTAGCTTGGCCGCGGCATTGCGATGCGGAGGAATCGCTCGTGCAGTACCGTGTTCTCTTGGATGTACGGCGCGGTAACCTGCGCGTGTCGGCGTAGGTACAGGAGGAAGGCGTCGCTCTTCCACCTGCCGATGGTTTTGACTACTTCAAAGTCAACCCCTCTGAGGAGGTATTCTAAGGTGCCACCTATGCGTAGGCCGTGTCCTTGTCGTTTCTTGAGGCCGGCGTCTTTTGCTGCTTTATTGATCCTGGTGATGAAGGCGGAGCACGTGAGGGTGCGCCTTGTGCCGTCAGTATGGGAGTATGCGAATAGGTGTTCGTCTGGGGCGGGATTGTTGAGGGCGAGGTGCGCTTGCATGGCCGCCTCTGGGTCTGATGGGCCATTCTGCCTCGCCCAAAAGACCTCGTCACCGGTGCTTTTCTCTGTTTTGGTGAAAGGGAGCTTGAAGGCGGTGACTTTGTTTCCATGCTGGTCTTGGTCCTGGCGCATGCATTTCCGTGCTATGTGAATGGTCGGATCGAATTCCTCTAGCTTTGTTGTCGTGAACTCGCCCAGGCGCGCGACTGCGTAGAAGGTGGTGGTGAGGCATGCGAAGACCGCGGTGTCGAACGCGGTGTCCAGCTTGAGCTTGGTTTTTAGTTTGTCGATGTAGTCTACGGTGTATGGCTTCCTGGTGGACATTTTGGCCTCGGGGGGGGTGAGCTTCTCGGCGCTTTTCATGAGGGCGTCGAGTTCGTCTCTGTTTGGGGACCAGGGGAGGCTATGGAGGATGTGCCAGGCTCGTAGTCCGCGGAGGTAGTTGTTTATCGTTTTGTGTGAGAATACGCCTGCGAGCCAGGCGACGAAGGCGGATGCGACGCGGGGGGGGGTCGGGGCGCGTACCCTTTCGGGGATACTTCTCTCATCGCAGAAACGGTGGTAGGCCAGCAGGCCGGCTCCATACGTCTCGGCCGTGGACTTCTTCCAGGTCGATCCTATGACGTCGAAGATTCGCTTGGTGTCTTCCTCGCTTAGCTCCCATTGTACGCCTTGGGCGGCAGGTGGGGCTTCTAGGGCCATGGGAATCCACATCTTGAGGCGTTCACGGCTGAAACAGTGTGGTCTGGCTGGGTGGGGGATTAGTTCACGATGTGGGGGGTATGGCGCCGGGCGTCTTGTAGTTTTGGTGGGAGGGGGGGCTCCGCGGGCTTCATTCGCCGTGCCCGTGGGGTAAGGCGTCGTCCTCCTCTTCTCGCGCGCGTGTCCAGCGGCGGAAGGCGTCCGCCTCCCTGTTTGGGGCTCTTGGGGGCTTGGGCGCGGGAGGGATGCTTCTTCTAGCGGGGATAGCGCTGGCCCGCTCGTCCCCCGGGAGTGCGATGAGGTGTTGGAGTTCTGTAGGGATGTGGCAGGCTGGGAGTAGCAGGGAGGTAGGAGGATAGACGCCTCTTGAAGGGCCGTCAGCTGGGTTGAGTGCGCTGGGGACGTATCTAGTGTGGAGGGTGATTTCCTGGCCCTGTAGGTGGTCATGGATTCGTTTGAATACGCCGTTGGTCTGTTTGCTTCGACTGCGGCCGTTCCACCAGCCTTCCACGACGCCCTGGTTGTCGCCGAAGACTCTGATGTGGGCGTCATGTGGAAGTACGGGAAGGAGGGTGAGGATGAGGAGTTCAAGCCCGACGGCTTCGGCCCACCCGATGTCCCGGTTGTCGCGTTTCCATCCTTCGAGGAGATCCCAAGCGCGCCAGCGTCCGCCAATAATGATACCAATTCCAACTTCGGAGCTAGCATCGGAGTAGGCTTCGAAGTCTAGGATATTGGAGGGGCCGGGGATGGGACGTGAGAGTGAGGGAGAGGATAGTTTTCCGCTCCACCATTCTAACGCCTCGCGTGTTCCGCACGGCGGGGTGCGAGGCGTGAAAGGGGCACTTGTTCCGGTTGACAGCATGGATTCTAGCTCTGTCAGGTAAGCCCTGCCAGGTGGGATTATACGCGACGCGTGTAGGAGTTTCCCGTAGAGTTTCCTGACTTGATCGAGCGCGTGCGTGCGCGTGGCTTGCCAGGCCGCGACCTCGTGGAGATACTTTACCCGCTTGTCCTCAGGGATGCTGACCGTCCGGTGTTCGAGATCCCAGACGAAACCGTTGAATTTTGGCGCGGTGGAAAAGGGCATGTCTTTGGATTCCTCCCATGGGTATCCCAGCGCCCTGGAGACGTCGTCTATGTCGGCCATAGAGTACGTGAAGGCTGCGTCGGCGCCCTGCCTGTTTCCTGAGAAGTCTCTTAGCGGGGTGGTCATGCTTTCGTCGTATTCCTCGAGGGATCCGTCCGGTCTTGTAGCGCCGCAGTACCAGATTCTACCCCCTTTGTGTATCTGGCCGCCGTTGCGTTCTATGGCGCGTGCTTTCTCGGCCCTCATGGCGTTGTATTCCGGTAGGCGTTCTTTTGGTATCCGGAAGAAAATATGGTCGTCTACCCATTTGGAGACCAGCCCTAGTCCTGCGGCTCTGAAGAGGTCCGCGCCCGCGTCGCCTATGGAGCCGAAGATCCCTGCGCCGGAGGCCAGGCCGAATGCGTTTCGCGTGTCAATTGCGAACGCGTTGTTTTCTTGGAGTTTGACAACGAGACCCGGCCACTGTTCCCTCATGATCGGGATTATTCTATAGGCTTCTGCTACGTCTCGTACGGCTGCTTGAGAGCCCGGGGGTAGATTGTAGATTATATGTGCAATTGTATTGAATGTCCCCCAGGTACATGGGAATTCGTTAGAGTTTATTGCGTGATTTATTGACGCGCGCTGGGGGGACGGCATGTGCGGGAAGGAGAAGTTTTGTATGAGCCGAAAGGCTCCTGGCTTTCCGGGCTTCGGGCGCATTGATACGGGCGATGATTGAAAGGGCCCTATCATGTCTTCGACGGCCTCGCGCGTAAATGGCCCCAGCCACCTGCCTTTGGAGAATTCCTTTTGGGCTGTTTGGTTGAAGGCTTCAGTTTGGGTGGGATTAACTAGTTTATTAGGCGGGGTAAATGTGCTAGTAATGGTAGGGATACCGGCATCGAAGCCATGTATTAATGCGTTTGGGATGTGTGGGTATTTACTGACTAAACCCGTTTCTATCAGCCGTTTGCGCCACTCGTCTGCGACGAGTGGGGTTGGGGCTTCAGGCCGGTTGGGTGAGGGGGCAGCTTTGAGCGCCGTGGTCGCGCTTTCCGCAGCCCGAGCATTGATGTCGGTCGTCGTGGGCGCGGCTGCTGCATCCCATGCGCTTCTGGAATCCGGAGCAGACGGGCTGGTCTTGGGGGTTGAGGATTTGGTTGCCGTGTCCGCGATGGCATCTCGCGGGTGTGGTTTTGTCCCATAGTATTGTGTTGCTGCAGCGCGTGATGTCGTGCTGTTTCCGCCCGAGGCAGATTGGGCAGGCCGATAGTGACTGGCTCTGCGTTGATGAGTTAGCGTCCCTCGCGGCACTCGATTGTCTTTTCGAGTACCTTGTGTGGGGGGATCTGGAGCGTGAGCGGTGTCTTTGTCGCGTTGGAGACCTGGATCTGGGTCTCCGCGAGTTCCTGCCCTGTGCGCTTGATTGGTGCGCGTGGGTGTCATTTGCTCTAACCATGGCTTCCACCTGCGGTGGGGAGGCGTTAAGGGGACATATTCATGCGTGAGTGCGGTGAATGTGTCCGGGCGCGATGGGGTGCGATTGGTTCGGACATGCAGCGCGAGAGTGCATGTCATGCAACCGGGTGCGTATGCGGGCGTGTTCGTGCGCATGAGAGCGGCAATGAGTGTACCCGTGTCGGCGTGGATTGTGTCGACGGAGTAGGGGTTATGGGGGGGGGGGGAGGGATGGATTTTTAAACGAAGCGAGGGGATACGGTTAGCTTATATTGTGGCGCTTAGGTAGGGGAAGACTTACGCGTTCGTTGTTTCGTGCTTGTTGATCATCTTTGATTATTTTAATGAGATCTTCGTTGAGTTCTGAAATGTTGAAGACCGTTCCCCGTCTGGCGTGGTCATGCCAGTCTCGTCGGGTGCGGGCTTGGTACTCCAGTAGGACCTTCTGGCCCATGTCTCCGGTGCGCGCGAG
The DNA here is from genome assembly GCA_015501065.1 of Infundibulicybe gibba. Classification (NCBI taxonomy): domain Eukaryota; kingdom Fungi; phylum Basidiomycota; class Agaricomycetes; order Agaricales; family Omphalinaceae; genus Infundibulicybe; species Infundibulicybe gibba. The sequence goes on along the minus strand of JADNYI010000161.1, from coordinate 21,583 downwards.
CGGGTGCGTCTCCACGTGTATGAAGAAGGCGGCCATATCTGTGTACAGCTCCCTAGGCCACCCTGCCTTTGGGAGGTAGTCTAGATAGGCGTAGCGGGCTTGGGTGAATTCGTTCCACGGGAGTGCCTCATCTTGGATGGCGTTCTTCGAGGCGGTGGCGGTGGACGTGGATCTGAGCCCTAGGCGCTCGTTGTTTTGGCCCCCGGTGAGGCTGAGTCCCTCGTTGTCTGTGGCCCTTGCTTGGGCGGCGGCTTCCATGCATCCCGCCCTCGTGAAGTACCACAGGTCTATGTACTCGAAGTTCTCGAGTTTGGTGATAGCGAAACCGGAGGGGCGTGGCTGGAGGTTGCTGGCGACGATGATGTCCCTCTGTACCACTGGGGGAATCGGTCTCCTTCTGGCAGGTGCTGTGGGCGGTCTCTCCGGCTCGGGTTCTATCGGCGAGGGGGGCGAGTGGGTTGCCGAATTTGCGGAGGTTCCTGACGGGCCTCTGGGGGGGGCCGATTCTGGTTCTCAAGTTCGTCCTGTTGCCTTGTATACTCGTCGCATCGCTGGGCGTTGTGCGCCGCCCAGGCGTCGGCGAGGGCCTGCGATGCTTCTTCGTGGTTCTGGGCCTGGGCGTCCGGATCGGCGATCATGCTGGACCGGATGAAGTCATAGAAGGGCAGCGAGAAGTCTGGGCAGACTTCCAGGGCCGGATCAGTGGCGATCATATTTTCCATTTGGGGAGCGTGTGAAAGAAAAGAGCGAAGTGAGTGAGTGTTGAGAAAAGGGGAAACAAGGAGGGGGGAAAGAGGCGACTTAGCCGTGGGCCTCGCATCCTTGCCTATGAAATAGTGAAAAACGAGCAACGAGGCTGGGGCGAGGAGGGCAGGAGGCCAGCGCGCGGCCGGGTTGCGGCTTCTCGAGGGGAGGAGAGAGAGCAGACCCGGGTGTTTCCGCGCTGGCGAAGACCCTGCTCTCGCCTTCCCTCGTGCCTCGGTACGTAAGAGAGCTGACAGGTGGGCGTACTTTGTCGGCGAGGGGGACTTCAAGAAATTCCTCACGGATTGTGAGGGTAAAGTTACACAAGCTGTAAGCAAGATATTTATTGCCTGAGCGACCTAACTGACTCGATATTGTGCTATTGGCAGCCAAGCACCTGCTCAAACCACAGCGCCGTCAACGCCAATCGTTCTGGAAAAGGACTTGCGGCAACGGGCGTGGGTACTGTTGATTGTGCGAGACATGACGTGAAGCGTGCAAAATCAGTGGGAGATCTACAAAAAGGGGAACGGTGCGTCCCGCCTAATACAACCATCCATTGTAATCTGTCTCATTGCTGTGCGATTAGATATATAAACATGGATTACTTCTTTTTTTCAAGTATTTCCCAGACTTCGCTCACCGATATTGTTGTATCATATGATATTGCATGTCAATGGAGCATTAATATCTGGGCTCGTATGAAGGCTTACCCACATCACCTCCACACCAATTCCGACGGCCAAAAATTCTTCTACTTTCTTGTTCCAAAATTCCACCTTCCTGCTCACGTCCTGGCATGTCAATCGACATTCTCGTTTAATTTCAATCGACATGTTGGGAGAACCGACGGCGAAGCCCCTGAGCGTGGTTGGGCACATAGCAATCCTCTCGCCTCAAGCGTCAAGGAAATGGGCCCGGGTTCCCGCCGTGATACAATGGATGATCACTTCGGGGATTGGAATTGGAAGAAGACCAAATCGATGGGTAAGTGCCTTACCTCGCATATCGTACCATTCCTAGACATGTTTCCAAAACAGGTGTTTCCCTCCTCCGAAAAATAAAGGTGGCAGTGACCGAACGTAACGACCGTAGGTTCCTGCATAATCAATTCGAAGTTGGTCTTCCCCAAGATTCCGTGAAGCAATGGAGGCTCGAACTTGATGCATGGGAACGCGATCACAAGTCCTTGAACCCCTACCAACAACGCTCCAAGCGTAAGGTTTTTTCGCATCACCGTATATTCAACCCTCACACATGCTGCATGTAGGTCCTACCCAAGGTGATATCCGACAGGCATTCCCCGACGAAGACGTGGACGACGTGAACGATGAAACGGGCCCAAACATTTTGCATGCGGATGTCTCCGCGAGTGTGCTCATATCAATGGGCCTAGATCTAGAAGAACAGCAGTAGGTCTACTAAACTCGTTGCCTTTCTCCTCAAATTGACGTTACATTACAGACACCGCCTGGCAGGCAGTTATGCAAGACTGGGCCAACATGTCACTGAGGCTCGGAAAAACCGACTCCAGGTTCGAACCAATGCCCTCTGTCAAAAAATCTCTGCATGGATCGAGATTCAACACTTATATATGCCGGGCCTGAGTATCATTCGCGCCAAAAAACCAACTACCCCATCGTCCACGCCCCATCATTCCGACGTCGAGAAGATCCCTCTATACCTTCCCTCAGCCGCTCCAAAAGAATCGGGATGCGACCCTCGTCTCCATAAGTGCGAGTGGCAACTACGCCACGCACAAGCCAACGATACACTTGACGAGCTCCGGGACTCCTTACGGCTAAGATCCTACCTGTTCATGGATAAGAATCGCTTTCAACGAGGTCAGCGCGACAATACGCGGTCGCATTCTATTCTTGAACGCATTGCGAGGAAGGTTCTCATGATATCCAAAAAATACACCATCGCACGGGCCGCCCTTTTGAAGCTCGCGCCAATTCTTGGTGAAGCCGACGTTAATGATTCTTTCCCTGAGCTCCATGCCAAAGATATTCGTGGACTACCAGAAGCTGATGAAAATTCAGCAAGGGGTGGCAGGGCATCAGAAGGGCGGCGGGTTCTCTCATGGATATGGACGCATCTGAATGGCGCCGCGCGGGCAAACAGCGAAGAAGGTCTCCAAGATGGTAAGCCGTTCCAACCTCAACTACAAGTCCCACTCATGACATTTGTGTACCGCTAGCCCTTCGCATTGAATGGTGTAAGAGTAAGGCCCGTGCGGATCGCTGGTCTGAGGAGGTGGAAATCCTTTTGGAGGAGATGCGCCGCGTGCGTGCATTCTTCGAGAGCCGCGCTATCAAATGGGAATACCAGTCCAAGTACGCGTCTTCCGTCCCAAACCCCCTGGGGCTGGTATTACCCTCGGAGCCAGCCCTAACTCAAGGCCGTGTAGCGTATGCTAAAAACCAGGCCGCGCAATTCCGGGCAATGCGCGATCACTGTCATTCCCTGTGGAGATTCGTGGATGGGTATATCCAAAATGAGCGATGCCGCCTGATTCCTCCAGAGCTAGCCGACAATGAATTATAATTTTAGACGGTTGTGTATTATACATTGACATAACTATATATGAGAACATGCCAGCAGGAACGTGCGCGCGAGACTAATGAGTGTAGCATTATGTGAATCAGTGAGTGACAACCACACCCCGTCAACGTGCACAGGCCGGCGGCGGCGTAGATGCACATGCGAGCTACGGCGCAAAACTACACATGGGGCCGCTCGGCAGCATGTATACACGGCTCGCCAGTTCAATTCAGTGGCGTGTTGGTAGCCCCAATGGTTGAACACAATGCCGTGTCAGCGGTGATTGCTTGAGCGACAGAAGGGAGGCCAGGAGGGCCGGAGGGGGAAGTAGTGAGGAATGCGGTGGTGGTTGGGATGCAGGCCGAAAGGGAGCAGCGGGGGCGGGGCAAGAGTGGTGGTGGGAAAGTAACGGGGGCGGCGGGAAAGTAGCGGAGGCAGCGGGAAAGTAGCGGGGGCAGCGGGAAAGTAGCGGGAGGGGAGCAGGAAAGTAGCGGAGAGGAGCGGGAAAGTAGCCAAGCTAACCTATAATTGGAACACTTTTCGGTGGTGCACATAGGTAAGCAGCGCCCGTGCCGACAATCAAGGGGTACATGGCGGGTATATTCTAGCAGTAATATTTGCAAGTGCGTTAGAACACATACTTGCAAATAAGTACAGCTAATATTTGCAGACATGCCAGAACACGCATTTGCAAATAGGTGCTGTTGTGATTAGAAATATATATGCACTTATGATTTGCTCTAGTAGAAGTTTGTTTGCAAATTTCCGCCAGCTACAGGTGGTATATCATCAGCCGTTCGACGCGACACCATCACCCAAATAGCGCTATTATCTCGGCCCACCGTATTGTACGCGCTTGTCATTTGATGGGGAAGTGTGGTCCCTCCATTGCCAAGGAGCGGACCACAGATATGGCTATTGAGAAGGGCAAAAAATTTTACTTGAATCCATATATCCATGTTGATACATTTACGGCCATTAATGTACAATAATTATTCCCCCATGCTCATTATCACCCATCTCATAGAATAGATAGTCAATATACCTATCTTACCTTCGAAAATGACATCCTTGATGATTGATCCTACTATCAATTCGGAGCAAATGGAAATGTACACTGATGTGGGTGCCTAGATATACAACTCTATAGCAGACTGGTATATCTACAATGCCCTACAATGGTCTATGAGATGTGCAAAAAATGCGAAGCTTACATAGAGCTACATTGGCACATGTGCCAACCTATGTACGTCTACGTAGGTCTATGGCGACTACAGGATCCACTTATGTCTATGTATGTCTATGTGTGGCAATGTATTTAATGGGGGTCTACAGTCACATGCACTTTTTCCTGATGTCTGGAAACAGGCCTTGTGTTTCTCATGTGTTTCCCTCATAAACTGTTGTTGTGTTTCCCCCAGATCCACCTATTGGAAAGAACCAAACATGTTTATTTTATTGGTGTTTCCAAGGGAAACACCGGTGGCTGCGTGCAGTGTAAATATCAGTTATTTTCCTCCAGCGGGGGCGGAGAGGAAAAAACTATTTGTGGAAACCACCTGAAACCACCTGGTGTTCATTCATTCTTCTCGGTTTCCGCGCACTTACACGGTGCACCCTGCCAATCACCGACTCCACATTTCCCTGGATGATTCCTCATAACACCCTCTGCGGGTGTATTCCATCGTGTCCCGCTGATCCTTATTCACTTGCTCCTCGGCCCCACCAACAGAATCACATCCTATCGACATCCTAACACTGGGGCCGCCCGCCAAAGTACCGTACCCAGAATCACTGATAGTACCCGCGAATATACCGCGCCACACCCTCAATCGACAAGGAGAAACAAATACCTATCAAGATATCCTTGACAAGACTTTGCGATTGGTACGCCTCATTAGTGGGATTCGTTCGTTATCTGATTCTATTGATTTCTGATCGTTCTTGTTAGTCTCTGTTCACTCGAAATCGCCGTCGCTTGCCGCATTTCAATGCGCACACCAACAAGCAGGGGTTTTGTTAGCGGCAGCCAATACTTTGCAATTAATCCATCACGTCGGTTCCTCTCATAACTCTCTATCTTGTTCACCCGTTTCTGCGCATTACCAACCTGGCCACACAACACCGCGGCCATCCGCACCTTGTAGATCATACTCAATGCAATTATGCATGCACCGTCGTAAGCCCATTCCTTGTTGCATGCGCATAACACTGCTGACGCATAGTACAGCAAGAATCCACACATTAAGGGTCGACTTCCAGCCAATATTGAGTATCCTCCTCGTCTTTCACCCAATTGTCGACCGATATTCCTACTGCCTCGATTACGCTGTGCCTCCCTAGTACATTTGTCACTGTCTTGTTCAATTTATATCCGGATTTCGCCCGTCTTATTCCTGTCTCACCACTTGAGATTTGCTCTATTTATTCATGGCACATGTTACTTTTGTCACACCGCCCGAACTTGGCCTGTCGCAATAGACGATTGGCTAAAAGGATCCATGCATTAGGCGCCAGATAGGCGTGCAGCTGGTATGACTTCGATTATTTTTCATCACTCTTCCTCACCAACCTCTCCATGGATGTTTTCGGGACCGTCGTGGGCGCCATCAACCTCGCCGTCAAGCTCGTTGGCTACCTCCAGGCTGTGAAGGGTGCTAAAGAAGACCGTAGGAAACTGTTGCCAGAGATTTCAGCACTCGGGACCCTCCTTCAAGTTCTACACGGCCGTCTTAGAAACTCTACCACCAATGGCGCTGGGGGCAGCTTCTCAAACCGGTTGGTGATGGCTGGCATTGAAGAACCTCTTCATAAATGTGAGGAGGCCCTACGAGGTACCGCGGAGCGGCTGGAGGGCCTCGTATCAAACGTGGGCGCTGGGAAATCATTCTCGTTCGCAGAGAGGATGAAGGACGTTCGATGGCCATTCCGCCAAGGGGAGATTAAAGCAATGTTGGATCGGATTGAGCGTTTGAAGTCCCTTGTCTCCCTTGCATTCCAGACATCATTAATGTAAGCGAGTCTTATTAGCGTTTGAATTCGAACTTAACGCTTGAGGAACCAGGGAATTCGTTGAGAAGGCCCATGATGAACTCGCGGCTGTGGGTCTGAATGTGGCGAGGATCGGTCCCGCTGTTTCGGCTATTGAAGCAGATCAGAGAGGTACGTATTGGGAGACGAGATTACGGGCTAAAATATCTAATTCCATACCAGCCCATATGGATAAGACCGAATTACTTCACGTCGACCTCCAGGCCTTGGGCTGGATACTCCGGGATTCTACCAACAGCATCACGAAAATTGAGAGCACAATTGCAACAATAGACAGAAACCAACAAGGTGAGATCCGGAGCTGGGAAACAGCATCCGAGAAACACTTCAACATTCCTTTAGACCACGCACTTCAAGGAGTCCTCAAGTGGCTTTCACCACTCGACTTTGATGGAAAGCATAATACCGTATTCGAGAAACATGCTCCTGGCACAGGGGAGTGGTTCCTTGGGCACCCGAAGTTCCTAGCCTGGCAGGAAGGTGAATATAAGGTACTATGGTGCCCTGGCGGTCGTGAGTAGTCTTTCGGCATGGGTTTCTGAATTTTGGGACTTCATTTATCGTTGTCGTTCCAGCGGGAGTGGGTAAGTCAGTTATGGCGTGAGTATCACCCGATGTATCTCTCTCCTATGTTTTGTTTTACCCTTGCTCCAGATCTGCTGTCATCCGTCACCTGCAGGGGGAATATCCGAGCACATGGCTGTTATCTACGTCTACTTCGATTATACGATGAAATACACCATAACACAACTCTTCGAGGCACTATTATCACAACTCATGCGACGGCGGTCGACTCAATCTGGCATGAAGTCGCTTCAATCGTACATGGCTGGTAACCGGCGTCCGACGCTCAATGAACTAATTGACATCTTGAAGGCCGAAGCAGGGACATACACTCGAGTATTCATTGTTATCGACGCACTGGACGAAACTGATATTCAAATTTGGGCCCCGCTTCTTGGGCACCTCCGCGCGTTATCTGGAGTCAGCTTTCTTGCTACATCTCGAGACATCGTCGAGATTGCGTTTGAATTGCGGCCGGACCAACATCTTGATGTCACGGCCGACAAGAGAGACATGCAGAGATATATTAGAGAACGCCTTTCAAATAGCACTGGGACCCTCAAGCGATTACTGCAGGTAAACGTGTCTCTTTATGAAGAAATTGTCACCGGAGTTGTGGAGAGGGCGGCTGGGATGTAGGTGTTTCACATCTCTTCAGGTTCGCCAGAGGTCATAGTAATTGCTCGTTTATCCTATAGGTTTCTATTGGTTCGATTGCATATGAATTCCCTGGAGAAGAGTGCCAGAATAATGGATCTGCGTCGAGCGCTGACCGAGCTTCCAAAAGACCTGGAAACTACATATGACGAAACAATAGGAAGGATCAATGATAAAGACAAGCCACTTGCATACCATATATTCTCTTGGCTGATGCACGCTGCTGAACCTATGACAATACAAGACCTACAGTACGCACTGGCGGTGGAGGAGGGAATGACAGCTATTGACCCTAGCAATCTTTTCGATGAGGGCTATCTTATGTCGGTTTGCGTCGGCCTGGTCGTTCTACAAGACTTGAAAACAGCTGATTTCGACCAAAGTGACAAGACTGTAGGGTTTGTCCGTACGTTGTTATACCACCTATCATCACAGTAGACCTCACATTATATTCAGACCATACTACACAGCAATATTTGCACGATTGTGCCTCCACGTGTCTTCCTCACCCCGCCCACCTTGCAATTACATGCCTTCGGTATACCTCTTTCGACATCTTCAATATAAATAAGCCATTCGACAATAAGCTCTTGAACATCCCGTTTGCCCAGTATGCATTTTCTGTTGGGGGAAACATGCACGCATGCATTTCGATAATACCACTGTCCGGAATCTGGCCATGCAGTTACTATACGACGATCAGAGAGTTGCGACACTTGGTTACCATCCCTGCTGTACTCAAAAACCCTCCGCGATTCAACTTTGCGCCTATTTTGGATTGAACGCTTATTTAGAATACCTGCTGGATAATGGCTTCAATATTAATTCGAAGGACTCGGGAAACAACACGGCACTAATAGAAGCAGCCATACGTGGTCGAGAGGAAGTTATGCGGCTGCTACTTGCACGAGATGGTATTGATGTCAATCTGAAGGGTGGCAATGGCACCACTCCACTATCCTGGGCGACTATCTATGGGCAGCAGGGGATTGTGGAGCTCCTGTTAGCGAGGGACGATGTGGATCCCAATTCGCGTGACGATGATGGGGAGACGGCAATCACGCATGCGGTGCAGTGGGGACACAATGGCATTGTGAGACTACTTTTGGCAAGTGTAGATCCCAATTCGCGTGACGATGACGGGAGGACACCAATCGCGCATGCGGCGCAATATGGACACCATGACGTCGTGAAACTACTGCTGGAAAGGGATGATGTGGACATCAATTCGCAAGATGCATGTGGGGACACACCACTAGCATCCGCAATACGTGGGGGGCATAGAACAATTGTGCAGCTGTTGTTGGCAAGAGATGATTTAGACACCAGTTTGAAGGACAGTATTGGTGACACATACCTAGCTATCGCAGCATGCCAGGGTGATCAAGAGACCATGGAGTCACTTCTGGCCAGGGGCGGCATGGAGGTCAACTCGGAGAACTTTGAAGGTGCAACAGCGCTAACCTATGCCGTATATTGGGGCCGTCACAGGGCTGTGAAGCTCCTACTCGAACAAGACGGTATCGACGTAAATCCAGTAGATTCCGATGGCGCCACACCCCTTAATTATGCAGAGCGGGGTCAGCATGAGAGTACTGTCCAGTTGCTTCGGGCGGCAGGCGGTCGCACAGGCGAGGAGCTGCGGGCGGGGTCAGCCGCTAGTCAAGCTGCAGGGCCGCATTTTATTTCCCGCTCTTCCAGCGGTTGTTTTCCTTCGACATAAGCGTGACATTTGAATATAATCGAATCAACCAGCTATTGGATTCAAGGCCAATATGTATCCCCAGACCGATATGCTTCAAGGTAAGAGAAGCAACATCTAGATTGGCTTGGTATGGGCGTCGACCGCCGTGCAGCTCCAGCAACCGAAACAAGCCGGGTCGTGATGTGTCAACTGATTTGCATACATGCGAATATATATCCCAGAACTGAACGAAAAAAAAAACAACTTGGAAAAATACGCACATCCTGATCCACTCCCCGACTCCGCCAACTACCGGACCAGCGGAATCTTCTCTTTAAGTCCAAATACCTCCCTAACCGGACTCCTGGCTTTCATACCCCCCGGCGCCTTCCCCAGCCCACTCGCCTTCAGGAACGTCATCATCCGTCTTCTCTGCTCCCAGCCTGTGTTCGTACCCGTGTTCAACTTTGCGCACCCCGGTTGGGGTTTAGGCTCGGGTTCAACTTCAGCTTCGACCCCTCCAGCGTAATAGATGCCTGCTCGCGCGCGCATTGGCGCGTCGGCCCCTTGCTCCACAAGCCGTTGCTTCAGGTCCTCAATCTCCTTGCGGCACCGCTCGATTAGTGCGTGGGTATCCACCAGCTTGTGTTTCTGCATGTCTGGTTATGTCTGATCAACAACGGTCTAATTCAGTGGAGGTACGCGTACCTTGACACCCTTGATGCGGCGGGCAAAGAATAGAGTACTGGTGCTCTCTGCAACTGCTCCCGCGTTGGGGCTGATCGTGCATATCACGCTGACCTGCGGGTTCCCTGCCAGCAAGGGCTGCAACATCCTAGTTGCGGTGATCACCGGGCAGCTGGGCATTGGCGATGATTGGTAATAAGCGAATAAAACATACTCCTTTCCCCGAGTAGCATTGTCCGCGAGCGTTCCAATCACTATCCTGAATCAGTGTCAATGGACTGCGCAGCGTTAGCAAGTATCAGGGGCAGTACGAAGTTACACACCTAGCGTTCCCTCGCGTGTTCTTTGTCGCTCGTTGCCTTTTCTGATCCCGCAAGGTCGATTAGACTCTAGAGAATAAATCAGAAGGAGAAGCTGGTGAGTTTAATATGTACCGGAACGGATATCTGCACGCTATGTCCCTCACGCACTTGCAACCCAGCCTTGGCAGCTGCCCCCCGCTGGAGACCGATATGGCATGCAGGAAGACGCCTTGTGTTTCTTGTGTGTCGAGGCCAGACGTCGCACTCCCTGTTCTGGTGAGTGGTGGAATCAATGGCGGACGTCAGTCGTTTTGGTGTAGATGGGATTGTCCACGTCATGTGGGGAATGGACGCCATCGTCATGATGGAGGATCGATAGGTCGCTTTCAAGACTACGTCATTGGACGGTTTCTTTTGGCCGTGACAATGGGTGACAGTGACGTGATCGAGTGAGTTTTCCCCGGAAATTATGTAGCATATCTAGTTTCGCCTCCCTGCTCGCTCTCTCACATCTTGTCCTCGTTGTACTTCTTATTCTCAAGGTCCCTTTCAATGATGGACGAGGCCCTTCCTCCGTCGTCGCCTGGCGGCTGAGCTTCCCGCTAGGGGTGCCGTGGCTTCGGTACATCCTTTTAAGGCCTCAATTGAGGCCCCGGACCGTTTTCTGATCTTCTTGCGCGGCTCGTTCGTCCGGGTGTGAGGATTTTGCACCCATATACGCATTTCATTCGTCACTTATTGAATCCATCTAGTTTTCAACATGGAACCTTGTCATGAGACCAGCCAGAGCATGCTAACGAAGGCTCCAGTGCGGTTGGCGAAGACTCCCAGACACGATACAAATACGAGGGATGGGTATGGCTGGAATGCCCCCCAAGGAGAAGGATTTCTATTCCTTCGATTCTAATTACCCCAGCCTACCACGGTCAAAGATGGACAACTGGCCGAGAAAGCGAGAATATCGACTGGGTCGACAGAGTCGTTGGTTCTGGCTCACGACATGCATTGTGACATCATTATTCGTCCTTGGGACTGCAAAATTGTCCCCAGCACCCCTACTGACGTCTTTCAACCCCAATATTGATCCCCGAGCTGAGCCTCCTACCAGCACGGATGCAACATCCATGCCATTCCAACAACTGGCAAGGAGCGACCAAGTGCGTTTCGACAACTACAGTCTCTTCCTGAACGGGCAACGGATATTCTTATAGTAAGACAATGCCGTGCTGCGTTTATATCCCATCTAATATTTCCGCTCAGTTCTGGGGAATTCCATACCTTCCGACTGCCAGTCCCATCCCTGTGGCCTGATATCCTCGAAAAAGTCAAGGCCTCAGGTCTCAATGCTGTTAGCGTATACACCCATATGGGTCTCATTAACCCATCGCGTGGCGTGGTCGATTTCAATGACTTCCGTGCTTTACAACCATTGTATGATGCAGCAAAGGCCGCCGGGATTTGGGTTGTGCTTCGCCCTGGTGAGTATATGCTATAGATGTCATTAGTGTTTGATCTAATTATCGCGATTCTAGGACCCGTATGTACGATTCAGAGGATACATTTCTCCAACTCATAAGATTGTTTTCTAGTACATCAACGCAGAGACGTCTGCCGGTGGAATAGCCCATTGGGCTACAGCCGAGGTCACCGGGGCCCTCCGAACAAATGCCACTGACTGGAAGGCCGCGTGGCAACCCTACATTCAAGGAATCATCAATCAAACCACCCCAAATCAAATAACCAATGGGGGCCCCGTCATTGGTGTGTTATTCGAAGCTTCTGATATAACTGTAATAACCTGGGCGCGTAGCTATCCAAGTTGGTATGTACCTACAAGTATCGAGTCGCCTTGAAACCAACGCCCGATCTACAAGACAACGAATTCTCACAAAGCCCAATCAGTCAAGCTGAATATTTCGTGGACTTGGAGAATGCTTATCATGCCTCTGAAATTGTCGTTCCACTGACCTACAACGACCCGGGAGAAGGAAGGAATTTCATCAATGGAACGGTGAGCTTATCCTCAGAAGTTTCCCCCTACTCAGCTGATGGTGATTTCCAGGGTGCAGTTGATCTTTATGGGTACTTTGTTCTCGACTGTGCTCAAGTGAATAGCCTAACATATCATTTACAGCCTCGACTCGTATCCCCAGGGATTCGACTGCTCCAACCCGACTACATGGAGAGCAGTTGATACCAGTTACCACAGCTACCACGCGAGCGCAAACCCTTCGCAAGCTTGGTATTTCCCCGGTAAAACTATATTTTATGTTGGGGAGAAACATGTAATTAATACCTGGGAACAGAATTCCAAGGTGGTTCCTTTGATGCCTGGGGGCCGAACGCGCCGGGTATTTTTTTCCCATTTCGGGCTCCAAGCATGAGTGTAACCCAAGTTTCTCATCTACTCGCTAGGTTATCCCCCCTGCCGAGTTCTGACTGGGCCCGACTTCCAATCGGTCTTCAATCGTCAACTGTGGGCTTCAAATGCGAAACTTATCAACTATTACATGCTTTATGGGTGCGTTGGTGATATCTACTCCCAATTGTGTTCTAAAGTCAGAGGTACAGTGGTACATCTTGGGGCGCCATTCCTTTCCCCGGCGTCTATACATCCTACGATTATGGAGCATCGGTGCGTCAGGCTTGTACATGTGACAACGCAACAATCCATCTGATTCGTGATTAGATCACCGAATCACGAGAGTTGACCACCAAATTCGACGAACTCAAGCGCCAAGGAATCTTCTTGCGCAGTTCCCCTGAATTTTACAAGACAAATTGGATTGCAGATACCTCAACAGGGTTGGCCATATCGTCGTCCTCGGCCGCGTTCATCACCTTCCTTCAGAACCCCGACACCAAGGCCGGGTTTTATGTTGCTAGGCAGACAGCCTCGACATCAACGTTCGTCCAGCTAAGATATTGTATTCGCCCTTGCTTACGACTTTCCTCATAGCACCACGATAACCTTCAAATTGAATGTGACTACATCTTCCGGCAACCTCCAGATCCCTGCTATAGCTCCAGCTATAACACTAGGCGGAAGACAATCCAAGGTCATCGTGACGAACTATGCCTTTGGTTCCTCGCGGCTTGTATACTCTACGGCACAAGTATTCTTTGCTGGTACCATTGATGGTCGTGATGTCCTCTTCCTATACGGAGATTCTTCACAAGCCCACGAAACCGATCTTCCCCTAACTGGGACTCCAAGCCCAGTCGCCCAATCCTCCTCTGTAAAACTCACCGCTGGCCCCTCGGCTGGTACAACTATCGTGAGCTTCTCTCCCGGGATCGCGGGGCTAGTGACGGTATGGGATTCGGATAAACAATTAGTACTTTTTGCCGACTCTGTAACCGCGGCCACGTTCTGGTCACCCGTCATTGCTGGCGGAGCGACGGATCCTCTCAGAAATTACTGGGGCCTCGGAAGCAATACCTCGATTCTTGTAGGCGGCCCTTATCTCGTCCGCACGGCGACGATTTCTGGCTCCTCGCTAGCTCTGCGTGGGGACTTGAATACCAGCGCGCAGCTAACGGTTATTGCGCCCAGGAGCATACGTACCGTGACTTGGAATGGGGACAGCGTCTCTAGCAATGCGGCCGCTTCGACTGCTCTCACCCACATAGGTGGGTTCGTTGGGACGCTGAACAAAGCTCCAGCGGCTCAGGCCATCACCGTGCCGACGCTGGGCGGGTGGAAGTTTAAGGACAGCTTACCTGAGATCACGAGCGGGTTTAGTGATGCATCTTGGACTGTGGCAAATCATACGACGACGAATGTTCCGAGTAAGCCACTTTATGGAGATGGGCGCGTACTCTATGGATGCGACTATGGCTTGTGGGTTTTGATTATTCAAGATTATGACCCTTTACCTACTGTTTTGTTCAGCTGCGAGAACATAGTTCTTTGGAGAGGTCATTTCGTAGCCACTGGGACCGAAAAGACCGTGAATATTTCGATCAATGGAGGGGAAGGTAAGCGCTGGCATTAGAGTTTTCACCTCCACCGGCTAATCTACATCAGCCTTCGCGGCAAGTATTTGGGCCAACAATATTTTCTTGGGAACTTCATTTGGGAAGTACGTGCTTCCTGTTGCAATCAACCCATGTTCCGGCTGATGAATGCTTGCGCAGCTCCACCAACAACAAGAACAACATTCAACAGACCGACCAAAAATTCACGTTCCCAGCGGGTTCTCTCAAGGCAGGGTCGGATAATGTTATTACCATCGTGCAGGTGAGAGTTTGATCTGCCCTTGCTGAAGCGTGTTTACATACTATGCCAGGACAACATGGGGCTCGATGAGGGAAGTGGTAGGAGCGCCCGTGGAGTGCGCGGATTCAAGCTTGATACGGGGAATTTCGGCGCGTGGAAGGTTCAAGGCAAGGTTGGTGGATATACCGGGTACGCAAGTGGCATCATTCGGACAACATTCTTTTACTAACACAACCTCGCAGCTTCCTCGACAAAGTGCGAGGCATGTTCGTTGCCATTGTAACTTGAACCACAGTATTCAGATCTTTGTACAGGTGTCTTCAATGAAGGCGGGCTATTCGGCGAACGCATGGGCTGGCATCTACCCGGATTCGACACCTCGTCTTGGGTCGCCCGCGACCTGGCAACGGGGCTCCCGGGATCTGCGGCGGGCGTGGGGTTCTTCGTCACGACGTTCAACCTGAACATCACAGAGGGCTTTGACGTGCCCATGTCTTTCACGTTTGGGGAGCCGCTTGGGCAGCCGTATCGCGCGATCCTATTCGTCAACGGATGGATGATGGGCAAGCGCGTTGGAAATCTCGGGTGAGACCTGACCTCGTCTCCCAATCTGTCTCAGGTGCTGATGTAGATATTAGTCCCCAGGCCAAGTTCCCAGTGCACGAGGGCATCTTGGATTACCGTGGCAAGAAGTAAGCATCTCGCGTCCACCATCTGTCTTGTTCGCTTATTTATACACCAGTACCGTCGCTGTCGCCCTGTGGGCGATGACTCCCAATACGCCGATAACGCCTAATCTACAGCTTGTGGTTGATGGTGTGTTCGAGGGCGGTGTTGGTGGGGTAGTGACGAACAATCCGCCGTGGTCCGCAACTGGAAGGCAGTAGGGTGCAAATGTGAAGTCGAACGTAGGTGGTGTGATCGTGGAATGTGTGTAAAATATATCACCTTTCTGTCAAGTTTCTCCCGTTTTTGTTGATCGTGCAAATCGCTTCACATTTGAGCGTTCTCATGTCGTATGTTCACGAGGTCTCGTGAAGATATCTCGGGCACTGAAAAGGTCCTCCAATAAGAACGCGGAGCTGGAGTTCCGATATTGTTCACAGCGAACGGATGTTCCAAGTTAGCACCGAACAGGAACTACAGCCGCAGTGCGCTCGTGAAACCTCGAACGGGGTCCCTGGATACTGATGGCTAGACGCCGACCATGTAAGCGTTTTTGTTACATAAATGAAGCGCACATACGAATATAAGCGTATCCTAGGGCTGAACAAAAAAACATACGGATGTACGTTTCATTTTCAATCGAAATCACAACTAAACACGAATAGCATCCGTGAAGCTTTCTTGGCCATGTAAACCAGTTCAGACTACATTCCAACATGCCGCGACCCAGCTTACGTCGATTCCACCCATGTCCACCTCTGGTCCACATCCATTTGTATAACGTACATACACTCAAATACCACGCTTGGATCGAAGGAGAACAAGTGCCAGAGGAATAATAAATAAAACGCGGCCCCGCAGCTTGACTAGCGGCTCACCCGAGCCTCCGCTCGCAACTCCTTGCCTGTTCGACCACCTGCCGCCCGGAGCAACTGGACAATGATCTCATGTTGCTCTCGCTCTGCGTAATCGAGGGGTGTGGTGCCACTTGAATCTACTGGATTTACGTCGATACCGTCTTGTTCAAGTAGGAGCTTCACAACGTCTGCGTCGTGGCACCAATATATGGCATAGGCTAGTGCCGTCACACCTGTCGAGTCCTTTGAGTTGATATCCATGCCACCTCTGACCAGAAGCAATTTCATGATCGCTTGATTGCCGTACCATGCTGCGAAAGTTAGGTGCGTGGTGCCAAAACTGTCCACGAAACCGATGTCCAAATCGTCTCTTGCCAGCAGCAGTTGTACGATCGTTTCAAACCCTTGAAGTATTGCAACTGCTAGTGGTGTATTCCCAAATGCGTCTTGTGAATTTATGTCTACATCATCCCTTGCAAGAAGTAGTTTTGCAACGTCGTTATGTCCATATTTCACCGCATGTGCGATTGGTGTCCTCCCATCGTTGTCACGTGAATTGACATCCACATCATCCCTTGCAAGAAGTAATGTCACTGCGTCCATATTCCGCCGCATGTGCGATTGGTGTCATCCCACCATCGTCGCGCGAATTGGCATCTATATTGTCATTTTCCAGCAAGAGCTTCACAATCTCCTCTTGCCCATGGATGATTGCCCGGGATAACGGAGTGGTACTGTGATAACCCTTTGGGTTGAAATCAATACCATCTCGTGCAAGCAATAGCCGCAGAACTTCTTCTTGACCACATATATGGCTGCTTCCGTTAATGCCGTATCGCCTTCCGAGTCCTTCAAATTGATATCGAAGCCGCTATCCAGTAGGTATTCCAGGTAAACTTTCAGCCCAAAATGGGCGCAAAGGTGAATTACGGAGGGTTTTTGAGTATGACAGATGTGTGAACTGACTGTTGCAACTCTCTGATCATTGCGCAGCAACTGCATGGCCAGGTCCCGGACAGCGGTATTATCAAAATGCATGCGCGCATGTATCCCCCAACAGAACATGGCATACTGCGCAAAGGGGATGTCTGGGAGCTCTTCCAAAATCTCAATGTCGAACGGCCCGTCTGTATCGAAGATGCTGAGAGAGATGTACTGGAGACATGTAATTGCAAGGTGGGCAGGGTGAGGAAGGCGCGCGGAGGCACAATCGTGCAAATACTCTCGTGTTGTATAGTCTGAATATGCTTTGAGGTCCACCATGATGATAGGTTTTGTATAAAAACGTACGGACAAAGCCTACAATCTTGTCACCAAGTTGGTTGGACTCGGAGACACTTTGGTCAAAATCAGCTGTTTCAAAATCTTGTAGAACAACTAGGCCAACGCAAATTGACATAAGGTGACCTTCATCATAAAGATTGGTAGGATCGATAGCCGTCATTCCATCCTCTACCGCCAGTGCATACTGTAGGTCACGTATTGTCATAGGTCGAGCGGCGTGTATCAGCCAAGAGAATATGCGGTACGCAAGTGGCTTGTCTTCATCTCCAATCCTTCCCATTGTTTCATCATATGTAGTTTTCAAGTCTCCCGGGAGCTCAGTCAGTGATCGCCGGAGATCTGCGATTCTGGCCCTTTTCTCCAACGAATTCATGTGCAATCTGGCCAGCAGAAACCTGTTGAATTGCTTTCCGATTACTACAACCATTGGCGAACTGGAGGGAATAGGAACACCTACATCCCAGCCGCCTTCTCTGTGACACTAGTAATTATCTCTTCATGAAGCGACGGATTCACCTCCAGTAGCCGCTTGAGAGCTCCAGTGCTATTCAAAAGGCGTTTTCTGACGTATTTCCGCACGTCTCCCTTGTTGGCCATGATGTCGAGGCGTTGGTTCGGCCTCAATTCGAATGCAATCTCGCCTGTATCTCGAGATGTAGCAATAAAGCTAATTCTGGATAGCACGCGGAGGCATCCAAGGAGTGGAGCCCAGATTCGGATATCAGTCTTGTCCAGTGCGTCGATAACGACGAATACTTGAGTGTATGTTTCCGCCTCGACCTTCAAGATGTTGACTAGTTCATCGAGTGTCGGATGCCGGTTACCAGCCATGTGTGATTGAAGTGACTCCATACCAGATCGAGTTGAGCGCCGTCGCATGAGTTGCGACAACAGCACCTCAAGGAGTTGTGTTACGGTGTATTTGATCGTATAATCGAAATATATGTAGGCCAACGCCATGTCGTTGGAAAGCCTCCTTTGCAGGTGATGGACGACAGTCGATCTATAGCAAGTCTAAGAGTAAGACAGGACACAATAGAGAGATACATACTCACGCCATAACTGACTTACCAACTCCCGCTGGGACGCAACCATAAGTGAGACTCCAAAATTCGGATACCCACGCCGAGAGACCACTCACGGCCACCAGGGCACCATAGTACTTGATATTCACCCCGCTGCCATGCTAAGAACTTCGGGTGCCCAAGGAACCACTCCCCCGTGCCAGGAGCATGTTTCTCGAATGCAGTATTGTGCTTTCCGCCGAAGTCGAGGGGTGAAAGCCGCTTGAGGACCTCTTGAAGTGCCTGATCTAGACGAATGTTGATGAGGTGTCTCGTAGCGTGCTATTTTCCAGCCCGAATCTCACCTCGCTGGCTTTTGTCTATTGCTGCAACTGTACTTGCGATTCTCGCGATGCTGCTGACAGAATCTCGAAGTGTCCAGCCCAGGGCCTGGAGGTCGACGTGGAGCGATTCGGTCTTCTTCATGTGAGCTAGTGGGGAATTAGTTTAGATGGCCCGAAACGTCCTCAATGCGCACCTCTCTGATCTGCCTCAATAGCTGAGACAGTGGACTCAATCCTCGCCATGTTTAGACCCACGGCCACAAGCTCATCGCGGGCCATCTCAACAAATTCCCTGATTCGAGTTCACATTTGATCGTTGACGAAACTAATGAGAATCACTCACATTAATGATGTCTGGAATGCAAGGGAGACCAGGGATTTCAAGCGCTCAATCCGATCAAACATTGTTCTGATCTCCCCTTGGCGGAATGGCCATCGAATGTCCTTCATTTTCACTGCAAACGAGGATGATTTCCCAGCGCTCACGTTCAACACAAGGCGCTCGAGCCGCTCCACAGCATCTCGTAGGGCCTCCTCGCATTTTCGAAGAGGCTCTTCAATCCCGGCAATTACCAACCGGTTTGAGAAACCCCCTCCAGCACCACTAATGGCAGAATTTCCGAGACGGCCATGCAAAACTTGAAGGAGAGCCCCGAGTGCTGAGATCTCTGACAACAGTCTCCTGCGGTCTTCCTTGGCACCCTTTACAGCCT
The DNA here is from genome assembly GCA_015501065.1 of Infundibulicybe gibba. Taxonomy (NCBI): domain Eukaryota; kingdom Fungi; phylum Basidiomycota; class Agaricomycetes; order Agaricales; family Omphalinaceae; genus Infundibulicybe; species Infundibulicybe gibba. The sequence continues at coordinate 2,257 of JADNYI010000161.1, read as the reverse complement.
GAAGGTAGCCAACGAGCTTGACGGTGAGGTCGATGGCGCTCACAACGGTCCCGAAGACGTCCATGACGAAGTTTGTGGTAGGAGATCAAAGGTAAGAGTCGGGGTCACATGTAAACCAGCCTCGTGCCTATCTCGGGATATCTGGCGCCTAATGATCGCTACATGCAGTGCTGGACCAAGCTGCAGTTCAGATCCCGTCGCCACCGTCAGGCTAATTATACCGCAATCAGACATGAATAGAACAGGTGAAATATAAATTGAGCAATATGGTGACAAATGTACTAGGGAGGTATGACGCGAATGGGACAGTAGGGATATCGGTCGACGATTAGGCGGCAGGCGGAGAGGATAACCAGTTCTCAGCGGCCTGGCTAGGAGCCAAGTCCTAATGCGTGGATTATAGCAAGATCATGACGCCCACCGCACCTCATTTTATCCAAGGAGAACGAAATATGGCTCACCGTATTTCAGAGCGTGGTATCATGAGCTTACAGTGGTTTCCGAGAGTGCAAAGGAAAGCTAAAGATAGAATGAGAGTGCAAGTGCACAAATTAAGAAAGCTTACATTGTCCCTGGACACCACGAAGCCCTCCACTTGTGGTGCCTCCGGGTCTGCGTCGGTCAGAGCCCGTGTTGCGTGATCTTGACGGGCATCTTGACGCGTGTGCCCGCTTCTCACACCGTGTTAACGATGAGTGGGGGAAGAGGGGAACTTACAGGGTCTGGTGGGTACGCTTGGAGGAACGAGGTGGAGGCGAAGCGGGCAGGAGGTCATCAGGAGGCCGGACCGTGTCTCCTTCGAGGAGAGATCATCCGGGAGTTTCCGCGCTGGCGAAGACCCTGCTCCCGCCTTTCCCTCGTGCCTCACTACGTAAGACAGCTGCCATCTCGGGTATGGAGATCACCCACGATTAATACTCGTGTATTCGAAATGCCAACGCTGCTCATCGACGAAAGGTTATTCACATGCCCAAATCTTGACACTCGAGTGTATATAAATAGAGGCTTGCCATCTGGCACCGAAGCGCCTTGCATATTATGTCTCTACTCAAGATACCACTTCTGCTATCAACCGCTTGGGGGACGTACGTTACGCATACTCCCCGAAACCCCCCGCCCAGCCCTGAGCGATGCGTGAGGCCCACTGGATCGGAAGCCATAATCCCTCGATATCTCCCTCCCACAATGAAGGTACACATATCTTGATCGCCAGATCAGCTACTAGTTCTTGTGTGGTATTGAACCATCCCAGATTATGGCCACGGCCCTTCAATTTCTTGAAATCTGGGCCATCATTGCTTGCAGATTCCCAAACCAGGGCAAGCTATACGGCTTCGAACCGTGCCGCACCAATTGTAACAACCTACATGCCGATTTCACATTCATCATCGCATCCCTTGTGTTGAAGGTAACGCCCGTGACGCCGACTGATGCCAAATAAGGAATGCCGACTCTGCACGCATTCTTCTTTTTCTCTATTTCATATCGTCTATACTGTTTCACTTACATCACTGGCACGGGCTCAACACGCCGTGCCCCTATTTATTTTCTTCCTTTATATAGAACGCTCCCCCGTTTACGCACCTCAGTTTGCTTTCACCCGTGTGACGGCATCTGAGGTTAGTACTTTACATATTCACATACATGGACACTCAACTGACCTATCTACGTACTTAGCTTCCTTGTTCAACAGGTAGCTAATAAATTAGTTTGCTTTCACCCGTGTGACGGCATCTGAGCTTCCTTGTTCAACAGGTTATGGGCCCTGTAGCCTGAACGATACGGATTCTATCACACGCGCAAACTCAATACGTTCACATTGATATAAAATGACTTCTATTACATCGTCGTCCTCCCACCCACCACTCTTCGCCGAGAAGGATAAATTCAATGGCTCCAATTGGATCGTCTGGAAGAGCGCCGTGCGTCGAGCCGCCCAACTTCGCGGTGTTATTGGCTACCTAGACGGCACCATTAAAGAACCCCCGGAGAAGCCTACCCTTGAGGACACACAGACATCCCCACTTCCTCCACCTGACCCAGATACTGCCGCGGCGACCCCTTGGTGGTCACTTACACCCTCCATCAACGAATGGAACATGCGCAACGCTTGGGCGATGACGCTACTTATAGACAACTTGATCAACCCTGTCGGATTAGGGGTAAACTTAGATGGAACGGCGGCTGAAGTCTGGTCGACGCTTACCACACGATACAACCGTATGGACAATGACCTAGCAATGGTACGCGCTCAGCA